>JACGDI010003043.1:0-183119 GCA_014898725.1 Jacaranda copaia
CTTTGTCTTGTGATTTAATTTTGCAGACAACGAAATTTGTGTGAACAATGTGTTTGTATTATGTCATGAGATGAGCTATGTTGCCATAATGGAACACAATTTTGCTAATCAAGAGTGCAATCTAGGGAATATGGCTTCTTTTGGGAAGGCATTGTTAATTGTTAGCCCCTTGAGATGGTAAGTGTTACCAACATGCTAGATTGGGCATGATGGTGGAATTTAGTATTGACATGGTGTGGCACTTTGCTATGACTAAGTATTAGGCAAGGTTGAACAAACCCATGGTGCAATTATGACCATTTTGTGCATCATGTGCTAAGATTGTGGACAAATTGTGCCACAAGTGATGGGCACCAATGAGATGGTGCATGCGTGGGGCTCAGCATTATGTATGGTTTGCACAAGAAAGTGGATAGTTGAGGTCTAGCTTATTCAAATAACCCCTAGGACTTTTGGTGTGGATAGTTGAGGTCTGGCACAAGAAAGTGGATAGTTGCACTCCTACAAACCACTAGCACACCTTGCAACTTATTTGCTTAAGCTCACCGCATGTTAGCTTTTGGTAGGATTACTTCTAGCAGTTGAGGGATGTATACTATAAGCAATTATTATACACTTATATTAGCCAAAGGCCTCACAATCTATATTGTGTGTTAGAATTTGTAGGTAGACGTTTTATGCAACGGCATTAACAACTCCTTTGTATTGAGACATGGGAATTATTACAAGGTTGGAATGTTTCCTATAACTTGTTGTGTGCTTAACATTTCGTTGTATATACCTGTTATTTTGTCGATTCCCTTACTTAAATAAATATTGCATTATTCTAACATAAGCACAAGACAGGGTGCTTAGGCATATAAACTAGCCTCTTGCGTAGCTAAGCTACATAGCAAGAGAGAAAAACTTTGTGAAAATTCTAAGCTAAAAAAGCCCATGTTATAGTAACTAATGCATATATTATGAATTATTCCCTCTTCATTCTTATTAATTTCTTTTATTCCCCTAGATAACATAGCTACGAAGCTCGAGAATAGCTTGTTTGAGTTGCAGTCTTCACATTCTGGTCATAAGAGCCATCTAAGGAACACAATTGCTAAAAATAATAATTGGCTTGACCCAATCAAGTTGCAAGTGCTAAAATCTACAAAGAACTCTAATAAGATGGAGTCCAACTAAGAGAAGTTAGGAAAATAAAAATAAGAAATTATATAGGTAATAAGGAAATTATCTATTCGATATACAAATAGATAACAAATGGAACATACCCTAACCAAAAGAATGTATCGTATGAAGAAGACTTATCTAAGATTACTTTTGTTGCATCTAGAGGATTAGCAGTTCAAAGTGATGTGTTTTGGACTCACTTATGCACTTACAACATTCTAATATCTCATACGTGAGAATTTAATAGAGTACTTAAGAAGTTTCTTAAGTGATTATCTGATGATATACTTGTGGTGGGGATTTTGACACATATAAGAGAAATTTGAGGTTAGGTTTTGAGAAATTAATAGAGCACCAAAACTATTTGCCACAAAGACGACTAAGTGCTCATTTGCTTAGCAACATATTGATTATCTAGGACATATCATTTTTGTAGATGGGGTGGTAGCAGATCCCCTAAATGTTCAGTTCAGCAAGAATTGATCCATGCCAAAATCATTTAAAACCTTATGGCTATTTCTTAATCTTACAAGATACTCCAAGAAATTTATATGATTCTATAGGGTGCTAGATAAAATTATTGGAGAATTGTAAGCTTCATTGGAATTATCAAACTAAAGAGGCTTTCTGAAAGGAAGTATAAAATGCTTGATTCTCTAACAATTACTTTACCAGACTATGGGAAGACTTTTTTTAGTAGAAATATATGTTTGGTTTAGAAGTATAAATGGAGCTTATGTTGATGAATGGCAACCATCATATTGCTTACATAAGTAAAGCATTAGGTCCAACGAGCTTGGGTTAATCAATCTATGAGAAAGAATTCCTGGCTCTCTTAACTGTTGTTACAAAATAAAGGCATTACTTAGTTGTCGTATAGCTCATTATTACAAAAACATATCACTAAAGCCCTAAATATTTGTTGAAGTAGAAAATCACTATGCCATTACAATTGAAGTACCTGATGAACTCTTAGGAAATAATTATAGTATTGAGTATAAAAGAGAAACCAACAATTTAGCAGCTAGTGCATTATCTAGGATAGGTAAGGAAAAATATTCATAAAAAAAAAACTATAAATTTCATTTAATAATGATTGTGTAACCTCATGCATACAAATAGTTACAAGTATCTAATTATAAGGGTAATTTAGTAATTAAAGCAATTATGAATACTTTTATCTCAAGACCACAAATGTTTCAATATTTTCATACTAGGGAAGGGGGCAGAGGTTTAAGAGAAACTATAAGTAGCCTTAAATATTGATCTTATGATGCGCATGATAGAATCCATGCATGTTTCCTCAATTAGATGCATTTATGAGGTTAAAGTTATATCAATCTTTTCTTAGTCTAGAAAGGTTCATGAGTTTATGCCAAGTGCCAAGTGCCAAGTGCCAAATGTTACGTGTGAAGTGTATCATTTTGCAATAATGTACATTTTGTGCCCCAATTTGACAATTAGATATAGAAATTCGAAATAAAAAAAATCAAATATAACATGATAGAACACAACAATATGTGGTGTATCTTTGTTTCAATTTGATGTCACGTATCCCTTGTGCAAAGAGAAATTAAATTCCACTAGGTTACAAATTTGAGGAGTATAGAGATATTTTCATTCAAATCTCAATTTCACAACTTTTGTCTCTCTCATTGCATTTAATCACTTAAAAACCTGACCCAATTATAAATTAAAGTGTTCCCCCATACTCAAAAATTGATGTCATATTAAAACATACCTTATATGTCTAGGTTAAGTTTTTCTTATAAAAAAACTGTACAAATAGTAAAAAGATGCATTTGCAATGTTGAAATATTTTCAACTCCACTTGGAGAATTTGTACTCAAGGTCATGAAGCTCAAACCTTCTATTTGCTAGAATCCTCTTTTTATTTCAAAATCACAAGACATCTACATTCTCTACCTCATATTTTCAAAACCTTTTCTCGATCCCACAAAAGGACACTTGTCTAAGATTGCATACCCTGATGAAATCAAAATAATGCTCAAATTTATCTCCTGAATAGAATTTATTACTATATCAATAAGATTATCCTATGTCCCCACCTTTTCAATTGAAATAAGACTTGGGGCACTTTTTCAAATCAAAATTTTTTTACACTGAAGCCTATAGGGGACTTTTTCAAATAATGAAATGATCTTCTCAAAAAACAAACCTAATCTTCCTCATTTAGAACAATAAACCCCTTTGATTGATGTATATAGATATGCTCAATATTATTACACAAGTGTAGGCAACCCAATTGGATAATATGACTAGATATCGACTAATAATTACCCAGGTGCTAGTTATTTATACCTACTCATCTCCTAATGCTAATTAACAGTAGGCATCCATAAGTGCTTTCAAAAGTTAAAATTCCCACCAGAGAATAGTCAGCATTCAAACATTTCTAATCGATAGTAATTATTGAGCTCAACACCTAAAATATTCCACCTAGCACAAGTTCTACAAACTAGGAACCAAATTACTTCTCAATCAAACCATGGCACAACTTAGTTTACACTAAGAAATTGGGGGAACTCATGATATACACAAAGTCAATGGGACTCGACCTCAACTAAATGAGGTGAAAGCCTAACCTGATTATCCAAGGACAAAAACTCAACTTAAAGGTACTTTTATCCTCAAACACATTTGCCCAATTTGATCATGCAAGAAACCCAACCTCATGCAAGCAATTGTCATCACCAAATACAAGAAGGATTAGAAGTAATGAGGTTGGCTTGACCCTTTCAACCTTGTGAAGTCGAGAAATACCTGTTCCATAAACATAATGGTATGCATTCCCCATTTACGCTCCACATGTTACCTCTACAATAAATGTAGCGAGCTAATATTCTATTTGCATTAAATGTATTGTTAGTCCATCACTACTGTATTAAATATAGAATATTTACCACCATATTTCCAGCCGACCAAAAGAGTGTTAATTAACATACACAAAAAGATCTCTAATTCCCCCATATACACATCAATCACACGAATCAGTAGGGAACAGATGGTCATTTGGTCCTCGTTTTTTACAAGCTAAGTTCCTAACTATAAATACAACTATTTTATAGGGATTTTAGGTATACCCACATATATCCTTTAGCACTTATTCTATTGCTTTAGCCTTTTATTATACTTAACCTAACTTAAGCATTAGGGAGTATTAGTTAAGGGCCACATTAACAAGGTTGACCTGCTTCTTTTTGGTTATAGAACTCCACCTATGCCACTATTATTTAATAACTTAGGAGCTCTTCTTTAGTTGACTAGAATTAGCATTTCTCCATCTCATTCACCTTATCAAAAAAGATAACATCAACCCCGATGCCAAAAATTAGGCATTGCAGCCCTCAGACCTTATGTGCACCAAACTCTTTCTTTTGAAATCTAAAATACGCATTACCATAACATGTGCTTTGTCTTGGTTTACTTTAGTGTCTACTAGTATATAGTATTAAAGCAATCTTGGAGTCACAATATAGAGATTTCATAGAGCAATTATTATAGTTAGAAAGGGATGACACCATTCTAGTAGTTGTGAATAGATTCACGAAGTATGCTTACTATTTTGCCAACCTGTAAAATAACTACATCCATTTAGATGGGGTATACAAGCTTCATAACATACTTTTTACAGTAACCGAAAATAGGACAAAATTCTTGTGGGTTTTTTTGGAAAGAGCTTCTAGCTTAATTTAAGGCAACACACTTTATAAACTTAGCAAACATCTATAGTCAGATGGTAAATCTAAAAGAGTGAAATAATATATTGAAAATTATCTTAGATGTATGAATATTGATTGATAAGCAAAGGATTAGGTGGCTTCCATTTGTAGAGCGGTTGTATAAAACTGCCACATGTTATTTAAATCACTCATTTTGGAAGCACTTTATGAAGAGAATCCCAACAATTTTAGTATTAGTCAATTCAAACCTTTAATAGTAGTTTGGGTATGAGGAATCATGTTGTTAAAGCAGTTTATGGTGAATAATTAAGAAAAGATTTAGGAAAATAGAAAAAAGAATAAATTGAAGAAAGGTCTTAAAATAAAATAAAATAATAGGAAAATATGAGAAGTGAGAAAGAATTCGAGGTGAGAGATTTGATCTATCTTAAACTCCAACCATACATACAAATTTCTTTGAGAAAAAGTGCATTATAGAAATTCTGTTTCGAAGTTTCGTAGTCCTTTTCTTATCATTAAAAGGATTTTCTCTGTTCCAAAGTTTTGGTATTTTTCTTATCATTAAAATGAGTTTCAATTGCATATAAGTTCAAGTTACTTAACATGACTTAAATATGTCATATTTCTATATATCCTTACTTATAAGGAGTTTCAATCCCAGTGTTGCAATTGCTGAAACTTTTTCTTGGTTAGATGACCATACATAAATTTTGCTAGTCCTAATGGCTATTTTGGTACAGTGAATGTTGAAGTACCATAATGTTGTTATACCATATTTGTTGATATAATGGGCAGACTATTAGAGTAATGCCTAGCAAGCAACTAAGATTCACATGTAAAGTGCTATTGTAAATACTTTTATATTCAACCAATACACGATTCATTGGCCCTCTTCATCTTATGTGCTTTATATTGTTACTTAAATGATATATTTGATTGAAGCTCTTAGCTCATGCATGGCTATGGGACATGGTCAAGCATATGATGGTGTTCATAAAATATGTCTTTGTAGTCCTAATATTAAAATCACTTTAAGTTTTTGAATCTTTTAAGATAAGGACATCAATAGATTTAATAAATCCTAACCACTATTCATGTACCAAAACTCACAATCCAAGACCAAGGTAAGTGTAACATTCTGTACAAAATGGCTTTTTAATAGAGAGCATCAGCAAGACATAAAAACACTTTAGACAGCAACTGTACTGCACAAGATAGATTGTGCAATGTGTCTTGAAGTGTTTTAGAGTCCCAAAAAAGACCTTAACCTTACTAACTTATCGAAAAAAGTAGCTAAAAATGAACCATAAATAGAATTCAAAAGCAAAGTAGAAAAAGACAGCAACAACACACTGGACTTCTTTTTTAACTTGAAATAAAACCAATTAAGCTATTCCATTTTGATAATGGTCTTAACCTTTCTTGTGCATTGATGAGGTTTAAGGACAAATCATGGAGTGTTTGAAAATCCCTTTGAGAAATTAGATTTGCAGTGTAATCACCTTCTCTATAGATGTAAGTGTGTGAAACATTAAGTAACTGAACATAATCTTTGATCTTTTTAATTAAATGATCAAGTCTCTAATAGTGTTGTTGGTTTTTGTTGATCAAATGGATTACAACTTGGGCATCACTGTCAATAATCATATTTTTGATTTTTTTCTTTTCGAATAACTCAAGACCTCTAAGAATAGCAGCCAGCTCAGCTTGGATATTAGATGCTTGTCCCAAGGGTTGAATGAATGCTAACATGACCTAAGAATTACTATTTCTCAATATGCCTCTAGCAACTTCTAAACTTGGGTTGTTCTATGAAGTGCCATCAGTATTTAACTTGAAACAATTAATAGGTGGAGCTAACCATTGCACCAATTTGTTGGAATAGATGTTTTATTGAGGGAATGTTATCTTGAAAAGTGCAATAATAGATAAGTCCCTTTCTAGTCACTGAGCTTAAAGACACTTGCTTTGTGTGAAATGGTTATGTACTACTGAATCCTCCAAATCATGTCTTCTGCCATGCATTAGATGCCTTTATGTTTGAGATCATTTCTTGAACACCACAAAACCAATAGTTAAGTGTAGGAATTAGTGTCTTGATGTGAACATATACACCTACAAAAGAACGTAATTTCCAAGATAGAAAAAGAAAAGAAATATTAATGATGTGTGGCATTGTGAAGTGAAAACTCTTAGCAAAAAAATTCCATACCCCATGTGCAAGTGTGCAAGAAATAAAGAATTTGCCAAAACTTTTAAACTCATGGCAATGTTGGCATTTAGAGGCGAGATTGATGCCCTTTTCTTGAAGCTTTTGGTTAGTTAGAATGAGATTATTAAGTAAACACTAAGCAAATATGGATATGTCAGAATAAAGATAATATTCCAAATTGAAGCACATAGAGGCGAAAAAGAGTTGGGCTATCTAATATAATGCCAAGTTCTTTTGATATAGATGTTACCTAAATGGGAGAGTTTCAAAAACATAGAGTCTTTGGATTTTTGAAGAATGGGATACAACAAACTTGGTTAACAATATTTGATGGAAGCATATCCCCTAATTTAGATTTACTCCATTCACCATTCTCCCATAATGCTTTAACATGAGTGTTAGCAAAATTGCAAAGGTGGAGAAAAGAGTTAAGAAAAGATTCACCCACCTAGCAATTATGCTAAAAGGACACATTACCCTCCCCAATGGTCCAAAATATATGTTTTTTTGCTTCCTCTCTAATAGCAAAGTCTTTTCCAAACATATGAGTTTAAGGGGAGCCTTTAATGACTAAAGGGTGGTAGCCTCCACAATACCTCTTACAAATAAATTCTTCCTAAAGAGAATTTTAACATCTAAACCTTTACCAAAGTTTGAAAGTAAAAGCAATAACTGTATCATATTAGTTTCTGATGTTGATGCCCCTTTTCTCAAAAGGAAAGCATATTCTATTCCACAATCTCTAAGGAACTTTCTTCTTGGTAGATGTGAACCCAAAAATATTTATTGAGAAGTCTTTCAAGCTTGAGGATGACATTTTTAAGAGGGTTGATAACCTGAAGGATGAGATTAGGAAAGGATAAAAGGGTTCTTTTCACTGAGGTCAACCTTCCTCATATAGAGAGCTTGCGATGTTCCCACCCCAAAAGTTTTTTTTGAATTTTTGAGAAAATGGATTTATACATAGAGCATTTTTATTACCTTTGTGAAAGAGAGCACCAAGGTAAAAAAAGAGAGATGAGATTGAGAGTAACCCATAGCCTTGGAGATTAAACAGATTAAGTCATTCGAACTCTTATAAGAGATGAGAGAACTTTTGGAGGTACTAATTAGTTGACCGCAATATTTTCATATTTAGAACAAAAATGTTTGTAGAGTTGTAAATTCTCTAGATTAGCTTACATAAAGACCACAACGTCATCTGCATAAGTAACGTAACTTAGCACAAGCTCTTACCCACCTCGAAGTACATGTTTTTATATCTTTGGAAGAGAGATTCCAAGCCACTTGAGTCTTGAGAAGCTTTCAGCAAAATAATGAAAAGGCTAGGTAAGAAAGGGTCTCCTTGCCTCAAACCTCTAGAGGAGTTAAGAAAATCTGAGTTGGAACCATTCATATAGATCAAGAACCAATAATTATCAATCATGTTTTTAACTAAAGAAATTAATGCCTAAGGAAATCCAAATCTCTCAAGAATAGAGTAAAGCACTTGACAACTGCTTATCATAGGCTTTTTCCATGTCAAGTTTAAGAATCATATTATCTTTGCTTTTACTCAAAGCATGGACCATTTTCTAGGCTAAGAGAATATTATCTTGAATAAGGCAACCCTGGAGAAATCTACTTTGATTCAAGGAAATGATTTTGGGGGAGGATATATGAGAGCTTAAGGCTCATTAGTTTAGAAAGGATTTTGTTAGAATGTTACATAAGTTGATGAGGGGTGGAAATGTTTCCAAGAGGATGGGGAGTCAACTTTGGGAATAAGGATAATTGTGGTGCCTGTAAATCTATGAGGTATTGAGTTACCTTGTCTAAAAAAATATAGAACTATAACCATTCAATCCGTCTCTACTCTCTTGATCAATGCTAAAAACCATGTTTTTTTTTTTTTATTTCCTAAGGAGTAGTAAACTATTAGATAGAGTCCAAATCTATACCAGAAAGAAGATAAGGAATATTTCGAGCAATTCTATCCCAAATTCAAATGCTAAAGGTCTATACAATTGTTCAAAATTGTATGCTATTAACTTTGGAATTTCAGCCTTATTAGTGATGTTCTAACTTTGCTTTCGAATTTAAAAATTTCTTCCCTTGGCTTACCTCTTCTTAACAATTTTCTAAAAGAAGTTAGTATTTGTCTTTCCTTCTTTAAGCCATTTACATGTAGCTTTTTGGCCCTAAAAGTCCACTTCCATTGCTAAAGTTGTTGCCATTAATGTATGACTTCTTTTTAAGTGTAGAAAGTTTTCAAGAGTGGGTTGGGCATCATATTTTTGCCTCTACTTGGGTAGCCACCTCTTTTACTTGTTTTACCTTTGAAAGAATATTTCCATACACTTCTGTATTCCATTTCTTTAGAACTCTCTTAAGCCTATATAGTTTAAGGAATAATTTATTCATACTCCGTTCTCTTAAAAGAAACTCCCAACTATTCTTGACTACCTTCCTCAATTTGTGATGCCTTAACCACATGTGTTGTAATTAAAAACTAAAAAAAGATACCACAACTGATGTTGAAAATAAAATGAGAAGACCGTGATAATCATAGCAAGCTCTTACTATGTGCTAAACCCCAGTTAAATTGAAAGAATGTGATCATTCTGATGAAATAAAAACTCTGTTAGTCCTTTGCCAAATCAGATTGTTGATCGCATTATTAGTCTAAGTGTTTAGGGCCTTTCAAAACCTGTATCTTCAAGGTTACAATCTATTATAATCTCCTGAAATCCTTCATGGATGCCTCATTAGATGGTGACCCTCCTTTATTTTATTGCGCATTCATACATATGTTGATATCTCCTCTCACAAGCTAAAGAAGATTGTTGTTAGACAAATGACGTAGAGTATCTCATAATAGAAGTCTTCCAAGTTTAGAACATTTAGCATAAAACATGTGATATCTGAGGGCCATCCAATACAAGATACTTGAACATGAAGCAATTGATTAGTACCCAAGAGAACCTCAACCTCTAAAGATTTATTAAATAAATGCTAGATTTTATTACTGACATTAGCTACTCTCTTCTTCAGCATTGTCTCCTGGGCATATAGTTGCTATCCAATCTAACCATAAGCTCAAGAAGGATTAGCATTTTTATACTTCTATCTCTGACTTCATCATGACTAGCCTTTGAGAAAATTTGTTGCCAATTCCCCTTGTGTTCCAAATGCGAAATGAAGTCATTTAAAGTGTAAATGTGGTCTGGCTATCTCTAATTTTCTATTTGTGGTTTAATCTCCCCTTTGGGTGACCTTAGAAGAATTTATTGATGATTTAGATCTAGTTATACATTGCATGTTTTAAGTATCTATAATGATGTTAAGGCTTTGAGATGGATTTCTTTTGATAGGTTTAGAAGGTGGAAGTTGTTGGCCAGTAGGTAATGCAATGACAGTTTGTGATGAATCTAGGGGAGGAGCTAGACCAAAAGAAGTGCTATGAGCTTTTTGCTTGGGTTGCATTTAGCTTCATGGTGAAAATTTATTGCCAATAAGGCTATTCTGTTTAGTATGGGCCTAAGCTTTTGGAGGCTAATTGTTTAAGGAATTTTGATTGATTGGATTTGATGATTTTGGCTAGGCTATTAGATAGTAGGTTTTAAAAATTGTTTTTGGCTTAAGAGGAACTGGCAAAACCTATTGAGATGGCAACATTCATAGTAAGGTCTAAGTTCAATAATAATCTCTTATTTTCACTATTTTAGAGCTGTTATTCTCATTTTCAAGATCATCTGACCTCCCAACAACATATGTATTAGCATTTATGGTATTGTCATTCAAAGTTATCAGGTTGTCAATAATATCAACATAGGTTAAGATAGAGCAAAGGTCATTTCATAGCAGGGTGCTACCATTCATATTCATAAGTCTATTATTCATTTCCAAGCCATTAATGTATTTCACAACAGGCTTATTTAAGAAATTCTTAGTCAAATCAATTTCCATATATTCTTTCCCTAACACCACAATTAAATAAAACTAGGTCCGTATTCTCATTAATAGTAGTAGTAACAGAAGAGTCATTTTTAGTAAACACAAATTTGAGAAACAGACATATTATTTATAGTACTTTTGATACCATCAGCAGCAAAATTTTTTATTATAAGATGTATCATTAACAAACGTGCTAAGCACCATATTCTCATCAGTAACATAAGCATTTTCAAAGCCATCCATTTCAATATAGTCCCTATATACATCACTATTCCATATTGTAGCATCATAAACCATTTTTTATGCTTATCATTGTTTACATTTTCTTCCAAAACAACAAAAGAGTTGCTCACCTTAATTGTATTTGGTTTTGAAGGGATGTGCCTCTTTTTTGTTTGTGTCACTCCACTTGGGTCAACTGCATCTTTTCTCGCGACATGATCTTTTCTCTTCCCTTTATCTTTAGTGTTAGACTTATTTGGTCTTTTGAACACTCTCCTTTTAGTTAGTCTTAGGGAATAACCATTTATATAGCAAGCAATTTCATCATGCCCTAAATGCTTGTATAAATTTGATACTAGAACTGTATGACCCTTGTTTCAACTCATACTCTTCAATTAAAGGCTTAGCCAAATTAACCTCAATGCAAATACGAGTAAAGCTAATTCATTTTCTTTTCATTATGAGCACATATTTTCTATTTGAATTTCTAGCAACATCACTAATTGAATGAAGGACTTTATAGTTGATTAGATGAAAGATGAGCTTCGGAATCAGAATCTAAATTGGGCAATTAAAAGTATTTACAGGATGTTGAAATATGATGAATGTTTCAATATATGCATCGAAAAACCTTTAATCAACTATTCATGATGAAGCTTAATGGCAGAATAATCCTCTGCATTGCTAAGAACTAGAAGAACATATTTTGGATTGAGAAATCAAATAGAGAAACCACCTAAGAGGTTCAAGGATTCCAAACTTTAACAATTTATTGAAATTTTGGAAGCACAAAGAAAATTTTACTATAAGGACATATTGAAAAAAACTAGTGAACTAAGTAATTTTAAAATTATAGATTGAAATTGATGATTTCCTATCTACAAATGAGATGGAACTTGCCTTAGGATTAGACGATTCAAAAAAGATAGAATTTGAGATGCCAAGGAAAATAGGTCATGAAATAAGGCATGAGTTGTCGCATGATGAAGTGATGGGAGATGAATGCTAAGGGATTGAGGCTTGGGTAATTGATCCTCATGAGAGATGTTCAGAGAAGGAGGAGATGAAGTTAGGTAAGACGATGAAGAGGATCGATGAGCAAAAAAACACGATGGTGAAAAGGGAAAAAAGGATGAGGTTAACTGTGGAGCAGATTGCATAAGCAAATAAAGCTCCGGCTGGCTAATAGTGGTTGTGAAAGAAGCATATGGTTGGAGGAAGACAATTGGGGGGAGAAGATATTAAAAGAAGAAAAGGGGTTTACGCTAACATTTACCAAAAAAGGAAAAAATTGGAGATAAAATTGGGCATACAAAAACATTCTCTCACTAAGCACTAACATGCAACTTTACTAGCGTAGCAACATTTGCAAACATATAAGTTCTTATGAGAAAACAAGTTCACTAAATAGTTGTAGTTTGAGAAATCTATAAGGACGATGTATCGGCATATCACTGATGGATATTCGCATACTTATGATAGTACTTACAATTAGTCCTTAAACTTGAAATTCTATAATAATGATTTATGTTATTGCTTATGAATTGATACCTACCTTAATTGCATGGCACGCCATATAGGTTTATGTTGGCTATAGTTCTATTTTTTTTCACATGGACCAAAACTTGATTGAAGAAAATAGAGAATTCAGTTTAATATATAATAAAACCAAATAATTTTTCAATAACTTGCTTTAATTCATATGGAGATTCAACTGTAATAACCTATTACGTTTTCTCTCCATCTCCACTAGCCCTAATTTTTTAGAGAGCTAATCAAGCTTTTTCTTTGCTCTCTTGTGGGTGCCCAATTTCTTTTAGCCACTTTAAGTACATGCTCCTCTTTACCAACTTTGATAAGCTCAATGACTCGTTTCTCATAAAGAGCAAAACTAACAACTTCTCTGATGAGACTTTGAGCAAAAAAGCACTCTCTTGCTAGTTTTCTTTTTCTATTTAAAAGGCTTGCTACCAACTCTTTCTAGGTCACTATATGACCTTTGTTTAAACCCACAAAGAGCCCAAACTTAGGCTATTTTGGAGCTATTGCCTATGATAGAGGAATGACAAATGGTGCGATAGGATTTTAGTGTTGAGTATAAGTTACTTATGTATGGAGGTTTGTGAGAGCCAATAAAGAATTTTGTATTCATATTATTGAATAAGTTGATCTCTTATAATTTCCATAATGCTCAATTTCAAAAATCCTCGCCCAAGGTAATTGACAATTTTGAAAAGAGTTTCTAAAGTTGAGGTCACTTGAACCAATTAGTAAGAATAGATGCATAGTTATTAAGGATATTGAAGAGCTATTAAATTTTTGCATTGTAAGACTCAATCAAGAGATAGAAAATGGAAGAACTATATTTCAATGACATTGTAAATAGAAAGCTTCATGCACTTCATTACCAATTTGATTATGCTTCACAAGCCTATTGCTAGACATATCTATGTGTTGGAACAGTACCTACAAGCCAATTAGATTGGCGTGTAAAACCACTCCACTTATGATACAATCTTGATTGCATGATATTTATAAGATGGTCATCTTCATCTTGTATGTTTATGATTTCTTCACATATATTTGATTGAAGCCTTTAAATCATATAAAACTACGGGACATCGTCATGCATATGATGGTGATCATGAAACAAGTCTCTATAGTCAAAGTTCTAAATATTCTAAGTTATAGAATCTTCAATCTTATGAGATGGGATATCTAAAATTTGAATAAACTTGCATTGACGATGCATACTCTAGGAGTTGGATATTGCCCTATTTCATGGGCAATCTATATTAGATATGGATGCATGTTAGTGGGTGCTTGATAGAGAACAAGTTCACTGAAGACTTCTTAGAGAATCCACAAGGTAGCTGAAGTGGCACGTTAATAGTGGGAAATTCTCTAGCTTACAATAGTGCATATAATTAGTCCTTTAACTTGAGGTTTGATGATATCTTTGTATTTAGGTCCTTGTGCTTTGATTTTACTCCGACCACAAAATGGAACACCCGGGCCTTAGGTTGTGCACATGCTACCTAAGTATGAAGGTTGTTGAGTTCTAATATGGGATCCATTTCACCTGTTTGTGAAGAAATGGTTGATCTCCTATGTATTCTAGATGATCAATTCTAAAAAATCCTTACTTAAAGTGATATGGCAATTTTAAAAGAAGTTTTTTAAAGTTGAGGTCATAATAAGGAATTGAACATTAAGATATATATAGTTATCGAGACTATTAGGGAATTGACAAATATCTTGCCTAGGCATCTTTCGAGAGACAAGAAAATAAAGGATAGTATTTGCATGGAAATCGAAAGCAGTAATGGTTCACCCTCAAATAAATTCATCCAATTAGGTTGGCTTTATAGTCTTGTGCTAGACATTGGCTATAGAGATTAGGTACTCTTTAATTAGTAAAGATTAATTGATAAAGTGATTAGTTTAAATGAGTTTAAACTAATTGAAATATTTAATATTCTACAAATCACAAAAAGTTGTGAGCCAATGTTTAATTAATTGGTGAATCTAATGATCACACACAAAAGCCTAGATCACTCTAATTGATAGATTGGAGAAATTAATCATCAAGTATTAATTAATCAACTTGGTTTAGTCAAGTTTGGACGAAACCAAGTTTACTAATTAATACTTAGTCACAATGACTTGATTAATTTAATTGTTAAATTAATAAAAATAATTTAAGGAGTTACATAAGACTAATTAAGTTAATAAGTTGATTTAATTGGTGCCATGTGGCAATTTAATTAGTCAAGGTCAATTTAAAGAGTTAAGTTAATCTAATTAAATTAAGGAGTTAATTTAATTAGCGAGAGAAAATCTAATTTTAGAGGAAAAATTAAAATAGAATAGTCCATTTTAAATTAATGAGTTGGCATTTTAATTTTGAAAATTAAAATTCCAATTAAGCATCCATGTGCGCATACAAGTTGGCAATATGAGAAAAGTGTGATCAAAGCTTCAAAGAGCATCCAAATCACACTATAAATACACCATGTCCCTCATAATGGCTAAAAAGATGCTTCCTATTTTCCTCCCAAAAGAGGTTACCTCATGTGTTGAGAAAAACAACTCCCCAAAATTCTCTCCAACCACATTCCCTCTCTTCGAACTCCCTCACACCTTCTCTCTTCTTCCTCCTTCTTCCTCATGTATATTCTAGCACATTGAGTGAGGAATTAGAGTACATTTAGGTCTGCGGATCATTTTTAGAGGCACAACAATTGGGGTGCTATGTGTTGAAGATTATTT
Organism: Jacaranda copaia; assembly: GCA_014898725.1. Lineage (NCBI taxonomy): Eukaryota > Viridiplantae > Streptophyta > Magnoliopsida > Lamiales > Bignoniaceae > Jacaranda > Jacaranda copaia. The sequence goes on from JACGDI010003043.1 coordinate 15,514, forward strand.
TTGGAGGATTTTTGGATCAGTGGCTATAGCGTTCCTTGCACGTCCTTTGTGACTATTTTTGCCTCAACTTGGAGGAGTTTCCTTGAGCAAAAGTTGCTGTCCTTGGGGGTCTACGGCATGGAGAAGAAGATCCAAGAGAAAGGAGAAGTTGATCCTTCATAGAAGAGGTTCTAGCGATTGATTTCTGCCTTGAATTCAAGTTTTCATTTCAAGGTATCTTCTATTGCTTTAAATCCTCAATTATGGCATAAAATAAGATCCTTGGTTTGTGATACTACAAGTTTAATTTTGCTTTAATTTTTGAAATAATTTTTGGATCCTTGCAATATTATATCCTATCCTAGGAAGATTGGATACTCTTGAATTAATGAAGATTAATTCAAGAATGGTTAATTAAAGGAGTTCAATTATGAGAAATAATTAAGTTAATTATTCATAAATTAAATTACAAAGTGTTGTGAGCCAATGGCTAACTGACAATGAACTCTAAGGAGTTAAATTGATGCAATTAAATAATAATTTATATAATTGGTACTTAAGAGTTGATTAATTAGTAAGGACTAATTAATTTAGTTTGGAGTACATAGTCAAAATGTTAGATTTAGTAAATGATTCACTTGAATTAAACTTGAATTTTAATTCTAGGCTAATTTAACTAACTCATGACATTATGGAATCATACTCAAGTGTGTTAGGAACACCCTTGAATATGCCACATGGATGAATATGTTTAGAATAAGTGTCCCATGGTAATGGAAATTGTAAGGGTGATATATATAGGTCTATCTATATAAAATTCCTCTACTACTCATATTTGATAGAAAGTTGGAATATTTATGAGATACATATATATATATATATATGTATACGCCTCATATAACTCATACCATTTAACAAGCATCTATATAAAGATATGCATATGCTAGGGTCAAGTACTTAGTGCTCATTGTGAGGTGTGATATTTTTCAAGGTGAAAATCTTTGGTTTCTTTCTTTGCTAGCAAAATTCTCATTATCATCTCTTCTCTCTAATCTCTTTTATAGATATTCAAGTAGGAGCATTTATGTTCTTGCATAAGAGATATTCCTAACGTACACTTAGGTGTATGGATATCATTAGAGGTAAAACTTGGGTTTTTAAGGAGTGTTGAGGTCTACACTTTCGAGCTAGAAGGAAGAAACTCTTCCATTAGATCTTGTAATGAGAAGAAGGAAATCCATTTGAAGAGAATTACTTCAAGAGTTCAAGGTTTGCTTTTGAAAGCAACTTAGTCACATCTTTTATAATAGGAAGGTTGAGGTCTATTAGCATGAGGAGCCTTGTTGGTCTTGAGGATAGTTTTATGTATTGAATAATTTAATCATCTAATACCATGTAAACGAAATCTTTTTATTTGTATATGCTTCATATTTGCCTTCATTCTCTTGATGGTTATCACAAGAAGTGGTGTTAGAGTCTACTATTGTTATTAATGTAGACTTTTATTTGCAAATTAACTAATGAAATGAGTTTATGAAGTGACTCATTATTTTGATTTAATTGATGAATTGAAAATCATGTTGAAATTTTGATATATTCAATTTGATGAGTATGAAAATTGATTAAATAGTTGATATAATTGATTTGATTAATTTGGAACTATCACTTGATTTTTGCATATTTTATAATAATGATTCATTTTAATTTTGGATAAAATATGTGTTAGATTTAATTTTTTGTTTTAATTTAATTAAAATATAAGTGCAAGAAAAAGAAAAAAAATAAGTATTTGAGATCATGCACCTAGTGGTTTACTGGGCACCTAAGTGCCCCATAATGTCCCTATATCACTGGGGTTTTACTACATTTTTTTCCTTTTGTTTTTCTTATTTTTGTGTAAATATAACCAGTTTTATCCAATAGTCCTTGAATTGTTTGTTCATGTATTAAATCCTCTTTGAAGTTGAGTACGTAATTATTAAGTTGAGATACATAATTATTATTTTAAGAATTTTACTTACGTAAAAGATACATGTATTAAAATCGCATAGAAAATATTTATGTGATAAATATTTAGTATGTTTAAATTACATACATTTATATGATAAATATATAAATGGATGATCATGGGCCTTTTGATTTTTGCAATTGGTTTTTTTAGGAAAAATTACCTTCTTAGTCCCACTATTTAACTGTGTGTACATTGTTGGTCCCAAACTTATGGCACTCAGCACATGTAGTCTAATTTTTGTTACTTTTTAATCACATTTATTCCTTGTACACTTTTTTGTTAATTATTGATGTAAAAAGCCTTGTGATCCTCTAGTGATTGTCTATTGACTACCTGAAAAATTCAAAAAAACATAGTGTGAACCGCACACTTGGGAGAAACCTCCAAGGACTAGATGAAATAAATTTTGCCCAAAATCAAAAACCCTAATTTGCAAAAGATAAAAAATTGTTACGTCTTTTCTCTAGGAAAACTTCAAATGTTAGTAGCCATTAGAACTTTTTTTGCCCTTTCTAGACACCCGCAGTGTTTATGTGAAAATGGCTCCCCAAATACCAACAATGAAAATGCGCGATGTAAGGAAGGAAGGCATACGCATGTTGTTCTTGAGGAATCCAAACATCACTTTCTAAACCCAAATTATCATAAGTTTTCTTACTTTTTCTATGGTTTATGGTATGAGTTTGAGGTGGCAACATGTATTGTTTAAGATGTTTTCTACGGTGCTATATGGCTCTATGTGGTCTCAGTCAAGGGTCCCTCTTATTTATTTTATTTATTTATTTTGCTTTTAGAGCCCGACATTTTTGTATACTTGTGCCATAGTATAGTGTATTTTATGCTTTATATGTTCTTTGTGGAAGGGACAAACTTGAACTTGAAATGTGGACCCAGAAGCTAAAATTTATTTTTATTTGTCTATGACTCATCATTATCATTTATATATGGTCCTATGTACTACTTGTTGACTTAGTTAAGAAAAAAAATCAAAGAACAGAGTTGGCCCTCTTGTTGACTTAGTTAAGATATGTCTAATAATAATCAAAAATTTCTTTATGTTTGTACAACTTGTTGACTTAGTTAAAATTGACTTAGTTGAAATTGATTTATTTTTCATTGATTGTAGTTTAAATTAGTCTACTTAGCTCTTGGTTGAATTAAACTTTTACTTGAATTGATGACTTATTAAATTGTTGACTTATGGAGCCTACTTTTTTTTTTAAGATGAAAAGTCTATATTTGTGACAATTAGATTCCCCTATAGGGGTCAAGTAATACATAAACCAAGGGCAGAATATGTGGGATGACAGATTGGTGATTTTGATTATGTAGATCTAAGCAACATATTCATTGAGTACTTGGACTAGATATGTAGGGAGTTGGGCTATAAGAGGCAAAAGACATATTACATATTAGTGAGAGAAAAGTTTAGGCAACTACAATACGTGATAGATTTATTGCAAAGGAGTGACGGAAATGTGACAAAGAATAGAGAGTTCAACCTATACTTAGATGTAGAGAGGATTGAAACTTTTACTGATCATTGCCCAATGCAGCAACTTCATGACTTATCTATTCATGAAGTGAATGATGATGGTCAATGTGGGGAAGAGAAAATAAATGATGAGGTAAATGGGGAAGATCAAGAACAGAAAGAGAAAAAAGCTGAGGAAATGGAATGTGATGATCAAGATGGTGTAAAAAATGACCTGCTGCTTGAGAAAGCTCTACAAGAAGAAAAATCTGTGTTAATTGTAGAAGTTGAAGGACCATAGCAGAATAACTTGGTGCAAGATGAAATTATACAAGAAATATCACAACCAATTGTATAAGATGAAAGACTGTAGGAAATAGACCTAGTGCAGGAGAAGACTATTCAAGAAGAAAAATCATTGCCATTTATGCAAGAAGAAGGACCACATAAAACTTATATAGAAGAAGAAAAGACTATACTAGAACAGCTAATTGTGCAATAGGAAAAAACAACATAAATTGACTTAATGTAAAAGGAAACTATACAAGAGATAGCTCTAGTACATGAAGATGTACATAATGTATCAATTAATGTTGAAGATGATTGAGATGGGATTTTCAAAATAGTAGACAGCTATGCCAATGAATATGAGACTAAAAAAGAATAAAGAAATAAAGATGGTGAGGATAGTGAGGAGTGTAATGTAGAGGCAAAAGAGGATGAATTGCTTGACAGTGATTAGGAAATAATTGAAGATGATGAAGTTGAAAATGATTCACTTGACTTAGATTTTGCATAAGAGGATTATCTGGCATCCCCCTCTTTATCTTATAGGTCATTTGATTCAAACGAGAAACTTATTGAAAGTGATGATTTTGATAGTGCAATAGCATTTAATAAAGAGAAAATTGAATCTTTTCCTATATATAATCTAGAAGACAAGTTCATGCCCAAGTTTGAGATTGTGATGATCTTCAGCAACAAGGATGAACCTAGAAGAGCAGTTTATTACCATGCTGTGGATATAAAAAGAAAGTCTAAGGATAACAAATAAGGAAAAGAGAAGAGTGTATGCTAAATGTTTATGGGAAAATTGTGAGTGGAGGATTCATTACTTCAAACTGGTAGATGAGAGCACATCCTAGATTAGAGAGTATCATGTAGGAACATATTTGTGCCACCTCCATTAATTTAAAGAATAAGAACTTCAGGTGGTTGTTTGAAATATATAAAGACTCTTTTAAGAGTGATCCCAACATGAATGTAAAAGGCTTCAGGAATGAGATGATAAGGGAACTCATATGCAATATCTTCAAGTCTCAAGCATACAGAGCCTAGAGAAAAGCCTTGAATAATATTGAAGGTAAGGTTGAAGATCAATACACTAAGTTATGCAACTACATTGAAGATCTAAGAAAAAGCACTTCTAGTTCTACAATTATAATGGTGATGACAAATAGTGCTAATGGTAGTGCAAGGATGAAGTTTAACACATTTTATATCTATTTTAAAGCACTCAAAAAGGGATTCAAATTAGAAGATAAGCCATTCATAAGGGTTGATGGACGTAACCTCAAGGACCCTTATGGTGGTATGCTATTTGTAGCTGTCTTCATGGACCCTAGCAACAATTTACACCCTCTTTCATATGCAATGATCTCTGGGGCAGCAAAAGTGGCATGAGAATGGTTCTTAGAGTTATTGAAGAAAGATTTGAACATAGTGAGGAATTATGCATTCACATTGATCAGTGACGAGTGAAAAAGCTTAGTTTATACATTTGAAAACTATTTCCTGGAGTTGAGAACAAGTTTTATGTAAGATACCTATATGGAAATATAAAGACTATAGGTTTTAGAGGATTGGCTTTCATGAAAGCTTTATGGAATGCAGCAAAAGTAACAACAATAGCAAAGTACAACTTCAGAATGCGATAGCTGGCTAGTTTGGATGATAAAATTTTGGCTTGGTTTAAAGACAAGTTTCTATGTCAATGGAGTAGGTTATACTTTAGTACCTTCCTCTAAATGTGACATGCTCTTAAATAACATATGTGAGAGCTTTAATAGCTTGATACTTGAAGTTATGGAAAAGCTTATCTTTACAATGTTAGAGTGGATTAGGGAGTTTATTATGACTAGGATCACACAAATAGGGACAGAGCTAGCACGAGGTGGAGTGGGAAAAAAATATGTCCAAAATTAAGAAAGTCATGGTCAAGCACATTGATAAGTCTACTAATTGCATTCCTATTAAGTTTGATGATTGGAATTATGAAATACACTACTATGATGGAGCTAGATACACGTTAACTTGCAAAACTACTATTGCAGCTGTAGAAAATGGGAGTCAATTAGGATTTCTTGCAATCATGTCATGAGTGCAATTTGCAGCCAAGGGTTTGATCCAGAGGGCTTTGTTAATGAATGTTATAATGTGGTAACTTTTCTCAAAGTGTATTAGCATGCAATCCAATCCGTTAATGGTATTACGAAGTTTTAGTCTAAAATATGGCTGATCCCACCATAGCCACCAAATTATGGGAAGGAATCTTGGATGCCTAAAAAGGTTAGGAGATTGGATCCAGATGAACCAACCAAATAGGGAAAGAAATGTGCCAAGGGTTAGAAAAATCCAACTAAATTGAAAGGCAGAAATAAAAGATTGATTAAACATCACTACTGTGGGGGATAAAGGCCATAATAAAAAAGAATGTCCTAATAAAAATGTTAATGATGCACTTGTTGAGGGGTTAGGAGCTATTAAAGGAACACTACTAGAAAAATAGCTTTTTGTGATGCTAAAAATCATCGCAAAAAATGGATATTTTGACCTTTTTTTTCAATACACCAAAGAAAAGCGTCACATAAGTAGGCATTACATTACCTTGTTGTGATGCCAAGCAGTGTCTCAAAATAAGGTTTATTAGGACACTAGAAACCATTACCAAAAGGCTACTTTTGTGACATTTTCTGGTGTCACATTTTTAGTTCTCAACTACCTTAATTAATTATTTATATGACAGTTTTAGGCATCTCAAAATGCTAATAATATGACACTTTTAAATGTCCCAAAAAATTTAGATTGTTATGACACTTTAAAAGCATCACAAGAATTATTGTTTTGTGATGCTTTTCTTTGTCACATGACCAAATTCCAATTCTGTCAAATAATTTTAGATGCCAAAGCCATACATCTCCAAATTTATATATTATGATGCTTGTAAATGTCATATTAAACTTGGTTGTAGTGACACTTTTGTTGTCTCAAAAGTCCAATATGTCACCTAACATAATTTTTCAGTTTTACAACTTTCCCTGTTTTTGCAAATGGCAATTGACATGTAATGAAAAGACAATAAAAACAATAATAGCATAATGCAATAGCAATCAATTTCAAATGCTCTCGACAAAGAGAGGGCCAGAATATCTAGTATAGCTAAATTAAAGACATAGTCTCTGTATCAATGTCAAGTAAACATAACATCCATCCATTCATCAAACTCCCAACAAAAAACCAAAAATCAGCAATGTACAACTATTTTCTTTAGTTGTTACTACAAAATCATATGTTTAAGGAACAAGTTTCTCATCACTTTTCATAATTAGCAACCTATTTAATGAAGAAAGGAATTTATGAAGAAATGTAATAAATCATTACCAAATTATGTGGCCATGCAATAGCCTCACCAATTGCATCCCCAATAGTTTTGAAATATGAGATGGGTCGAATTAAGACCTCATCAAATTCCATTGCAACATTAACAATCACTTTGCACTAATTCTTTCCCAACTGTACCTACCTAACTCGTCTTGATGGATCTAAACTTTGAAAATGATCAATTGCTACAATTTTTGATGGATCAATTACACTTTTCAAAGAGACATTTGCCCCAACCTATATTGAGTACTTAGCACATCAAATTTAAATAGAACAAGGTTAAAAATGTAATTTATAGCATCAACTAACTCAATTCCAATAAAGAGTCACAATAATTGCAATGAAAGAGGTTGTAAGTAAAAGAATAGATATGAACGAAGCATTTCAATCTTTAACATAGACGTAATACAGACAAATCCACAATAGCTATAAAACACATGCAATAAATTTTTATACTTGATGATAAAAATTTAAATATTATAAAAAATTATAGATTGATGAAAACCTATCAAGATAGCCACATCTCATGTTGTTCTAGAATAATCTTGTGAAGGGGGGGGGGTATTAATTCATTGATATTCTTACATATATTAATATTACTATTTCTTTTTTAAATTAATTTGGCAATATATGTAGTAAATGTTGTTGTAGACAATCTTCCCAAGTCAGAATTTCTTTGACTATTCTTATATGTATATATATATATATCCCTTTTGCTACTTTTTTATATTTTTGGGGGATACACTTTATTTTTTTGTTAATCTTAGCAATATTAATTGGATATGCTTTTGTTAATTCACCATTTTGTTAATTCCTCTACTATACTAGAACTTTCTTCCTAATAAAATCCACCCCTACCCCCCCACACACAAAAAAAAGAAAAAGATTTCTCTCTTCATATTTGCTTTATCTGGATAAGCAAAGGACAAATAAATTTAGCAAATATAATGAGGGAATATAAAATCAAAATCCAAATTAAGAGATCTAATTAATATCACTATTACAACTAATGGTTTTACACTTTATTGTTACACTTGATACACTGATCAAACACACTCACCTTAAAAGAAACCGAATCCAACTTTGTTAGGCAATAACAATTTCCAAGCCACCCATCATGATCATACAATTAGATTACACCTAATATGTACTTAGAACAAGATTTATTTTCCCTAAATTAAAACACTTGGGAATCCACATTTAGTGCATTCCTCCAGTAAGAAAACAGGCAAATAAATTTTAATATTGAATCAATTGTTTCAATGTTTCATCCAATTTTCTCATTCATTTTCATCTACTCCAAAACTGCTAATATGAAAACTTAATAGCAAACAACATCCTATCTCCAAAAGAATTGGATATCCATTCTAAAAAGAAAAAATAATACAAGTGCAACATCTACAAAATATATGTTTTGGGTTTGTAGAAGAGAAAAAAAATCTAGATGGAAACTATGAGAAATTAAGGAAACTAATTAAGCAAATCAAATTAATTAAGAAAATTTTCACAGCAACAGTTTATATAAAAATTCACAAGTAAATAAGTAACAATGGAAAAACATAAAAGTATTAATGAGAAAAAATTCATAAGCCAATTACCTGTAAAGGCATTCTGTTTGCCGATGAGGTAGAGAGACGAAAGGAAGAACCACGGTGGTGAGATGATGATGATGATGAAGGTACTATAGTGATTTCTGGAGGACAATCATCATATACATCAAAGGTAGTGACACAATAACCACACATTCATACTCTTCCTCCTTTTTCTTGTCCAACAACTTGAGCAAATATATCATTCTAGCCAATATCGTTTGAACTTGGAGAAAGCTTACTCCTTAATTTTTTCATCTTACGCCGCATAGAGTATGATGAAACAATTTTAAAATTAGTTTAAACAAACACACATCTACTATATTATCAAGTCCTAAATTAAGAGAAAAAGAAATTTATATGAAAAAGAAAAAGAAACACATCAGTTCCAAATTTATATCTACTTACAATAATTAGAAAAAGTAACAAACACATCCACTATATTATCAAGTCCCAAATTAAGAGAAAAGGTAATATATTAGAAATAATCTTACCTATGAATTTGCTACAATAGGATTAGATGTTTCTCCATTTTTAGTATAACATCTTTGAAAAAGATCCATTCGACTCAGTTCATCATCTATCGAATCATCACTCCTTTCACCACCATCATAATGAACATCTTCATTTCGTTCATCATTGTCAAGTTGTTTGTCTTTTGCTTCCTTTGCTTTCTTCTATAGAAAATATTTTTTTGGTAAATAATTTAATTAAATATTTCAAATTTTAATTTATTTAATAATATAAATTAGCCTTCACCTAATGTTCGATTCGAGGGAAACTCTTTTTTTCTATAACATGCATCATTTTCTTTTGTGTCTTATTTTTTTGTTTTGAGTGCTCATTTTCTAAATATACAATGGAAAACATTTAAAAGAACATTAATACAAAAACATATCATTCAATTAGCAAAATGATCCAGTATTAGTATTGTAACAAATAAAATAAAGCTAAGTTAATACCCTTGCTTCATCACTACTCTAGTAAAGTACTAAATTCTTCCATTGATCAGGAATAACTCTTTCATCATTTGTATTAGGTCGCCTCCATAAGTTTTCTTCCAATGATGAGTTTAGATCCAAATTTTTAGTCTTTACTCTATTCTTCCAAGTTCTCCAACTTTTTGCTAAAGTTAGCCATGTAAAGTCTTCAAAGTTAGGTGCCCTATAGAACTTCTCCTGAAAGCATATATAACAAATAGTTTCATCAAATCATACATAAAAAAAATTAAAGAAAAATAGAGATGGTTGATATTATTACCATAGTATGCTCCAACAAATTCTTTTTAATAGACTTTGGCACTTTATGCCAATCTTTGATGTCAAGTGGAAGTAATGTTTGATTCCTAACCAAAGTACCAAGGAACTCAACATATTCATTTTTAATTTTACCAATAGGCTTCCCAAGCTCATCAAACTCCACTTCCACTATTTTTCTCCTAACTAAAACACGTACCATGTTAGTAGGTCCTTGACTTTTTATCTCATCAACATTGCCTGTAGAAAAGAATATCAACTTTTACAAAAGAGGTAATAAAAAGCTCATAAAATAAAAAGTTGTACATATCAAAATTTTAGACATACCTATAGCATCATGAAAATCATTGTCCACATCATGCAAATGTGAATTAGATAAACGGTTATCATTCTCATTTCTAGTGCATTTTGCATGTCAAATGGTTTCCAACACTATGGAACATAGCGAAAAAATAAATTAAGAAACAATTTTGATGCACTTAAATAAAATTCAAAAAACTAAAAGTACAATATTTAATTAGATGCTAAATTCATAAACAAAACATACTTTTATTCTCATGTTGATCATGGAGCTCTCTTGATAAATGTGGCTGGCACTGTTGAGTACCATTGTTATTGATTTTGCCATGCTTAGTTCTTCCCATAACTATAAAAATATTTCCATTTAAAGATGATAACAATAAAGTAAAACCTCTATTTTAAAACATGTATACAAAATATAAAACACTACTAAAAAACATAAAGGCACACTATCACATTTATGGAAAATCTAAGAGATAGATACATTACAGAGAAGTCACTATTCTAAACTATCAACAGGAATTCCAGGGGCCCATTCACGAATCTACATAATTGCTTTATCTTCATTGATTGGAAGATTAGTGCAAGTTTTACTTTGTAAAATAATGTCAACACCATTTAATTGATAAGTCTTTCCCATCATCAAACTTGTCTCTAGCTTTAGTTTTAACCATAACTTGCCAACCTTTTTCAATAGGATCTTCCACATAAAATACTTGCTCTAGTTGAGATGCAAGAGTAATAGACTCATTTTGATGCTTTATATTTATGAAATTGGTTAGTGTGAATCCATCATCATCTTCTTTAAGCCTCTTATCCTTGGATGCCCAATCATAATCAAACAATATAATCTTTCTATTGCGTGTGTAATCCAATTCCATTATATCCTTTAAGATCCTATAACATGTCATGTCTTGTAAGACAAATCTCCTATCCTTTTTGCCTGCAAAACTTGTTGTAGTTGCATTAACCATCATTCCACTATCTTAAGTTTTTCTTTTCCTCTCTACTTCCTTGGTATGGAATCAAAAACCATTTACTTTATAGCCTTTATATCTTATAACAACAGGAGTTGGTCCCTTTGCAAGTCTCATTGTATCACTTTGCTTGGGATCATCTTCATTAGAACTTAAATTTCAACCTGCATAGTAATGTAAGAATAATTAATAGATAAATACTAATGAAACTCGAAGTAGAAGATAAAAATGCAATTAACTTTAGGTTTCATATTTTAGTTGTTACAACTTACACAACCCCTAAACTAGGAAGGAAAGGAATTACTGTGAATTCTCTTGATTTCATGTTTTGTAGAACAATGTTTCTCACGCCTCACTTGAGCTTCATGTACCCTACATAATTAGCATAGAATATTTTAAAAAATATATTTAAATGTGCATAAAAAAATTATAGTTTTGTATGGCTTACTCTCTATATTGTTTAATCTCATATTACTCTCTATATTGTTTAATCTCATTGTAATTGTATAGAACATATCGGCAGGCTTTCGTTAAGGTGTCATTCTAGAAAACAATTGGCTTTCCCTTCCAAAATGAACAGCTAGGCCTTGAGAAAATATCTATGCTGGGTGCGTTTACTCCATATCCACCATCATTTTGACTAGCCTAATTAAGCCGTGTATCAACTTTTTCATCAAAGTATAATGAGCAAAATGACAAACATTTTTCTGCTAGGTAACCTTTAGCAATTAAGCCTTCTGGTTGGTTTCTATAAAGCACATAAGATTTTAAAGTACTCAAATACCTAAAGAATTTAAAGAAATTAACCATAGCTATCATGCAAAATAAAAATTAAAAACTTTCAATTAAAGTAACATATAAATGCTTATTTTCAATAGGGTATATCCAACGATACTGAACATGTCCAACTAACTTTGCCTCGATAACCAAATGCATTGTCAAATGTACCATGATATCAAAAATTGAAGTGGATATATCTTTTCTAACTGGCAAAGGATGATAGTAATCTCTTTCTTTAGTTGAGCCAAATCACTATGATAGAGCATTTTAGAACATAGATCTTTGAAGTAACAACTTAAATGAATCAATGGTGAATGTACTAACTTTGGCAAAAGTTTACTCAATGAAAGAGGTAGTAATTGTTGCATCAATACATAACTATCATGACTTTTAAGGCTAAAAATTTTAGGAGGTTTTAAGTGCACTCACCTTGAAATATTTGTAGCATATCCATTAGGCACCTTCATATTTTTCAAAACCTTGCAAAATCTTTCCTTCTCACTTTTTTCTAATGCAAAAGATGTTGCTAGTAGCCATTCTTGTCCAAACTTATCAAAAAAAGGATGGAGTCTACTTCTTATGCCCATTTTTTTCAAATCTAAATGTGCATTGTAATTATCTTTTGACTTGGTAGAATTCATTAATGTGTACAAGACCTTGTCACACACATTTTTCTCAATATGCATAACATCAAGATTATGTCACTCCAAATTCTTTTCGCAATATGGCAAGTAAAACAAAATGCTTTTTTTCTTCCAATTATAAAGTAATTTTTGATCACCCACATTTTTCCAAAATTTATTATTGATGTCCTTTATATCATCTAATACCATAAATCCTCTTAAATAAGGAAAGGTTTTTTGATGCTTTTCTCTTCCATCAAATGATCCTTTGTTATTTCGATATGGATGATCCTCGAGGTAAGAAAATATGATGGCAAATGTAATAGTACTTGTGAGAGCTATCTAGCTGTACATAGTTAGTATACTTATAACACATAAGACGTGTGAATTCTCCTTTAGTACTCCAACTTGATACAACTGCGAAATTGGGAAAATCATTGATAGTCCATAATATTGCTACACGCATTTGAAAATTCTCTTTGGATAAAGCACCATATGTATTTATTCCACTTTCCCACAAATCCTTTAGCTCTGCAATTAATGGTTGCAAATAGACATCAAGATTATTACCCGGTCCAATTGGGCCAAGTATAAGTAAGGACAACATGAAGTATGATTTTTTCATACAATCCCAAGGCGGCAAATTAAATGGAATTAGGATTACTGGCCATGTGCTTTCCACAACATTCATAGTTCTAAAGGGATTAAAATCATTAGTGGCCAAACCCAACCTTACATTTTGAGGATCCTTAGGCAAACTCTGGATGGTGGAAATCAAAAGTTTGCCAAGCTGGAGAATCTGCTTGATATCTCATCACACCATCGTTGATGCATTTTTCAACATGCCACCACATAAGGGATGTAGTTTTCCTATTCATAAATAGCCTCTGTAGCCTTGGCTTTAATGGAAAGTGCCACACAACTTTTGTTGGAATCTTCTTAATCCCTTTAGATTTTTTAGCAGAAATACTATACTTTATTACATTTGGTTCTTGTACCGGCATTGTCCATCGAGGTTCATCACAAGTATCACACATGATTTTGCTTTCATTTACACCCTAATACAACATACAATCATTTTGGCATGCATCAATTTTCTTATAATTCAAATCTAAATCTTTCAATATCTTCTTGGTTTCATAATCATTTTTTGGCAACTGAACACCTTCTAGAAATGACTCTCTTAACAAATTAAGCATCATGGTAAAAGAATTATCACTCCAATTACCAAGGCATTTGATTTGGAGCATTCAAATGATGAATAGAGTTTGGAGAAATTTTTACATCTCAGGTAAAGTTTTTATTTTGCGTCCTACATAAGCTTGTAAAATTTCTCTACTTCTTTGCAAGCTCTTTCTATTTGCTCATCTCTCAACATTTCTTCAACATCATGAACTTCATCTTTCATCCCAAATGCATCATATAGCATTCCTCACATATCATTAGAAGCATTTCGGCTAACATACTTGTAGAGTATAGGTGCTGTATTGGAGGACAACTCTCTATGCAATATCCATTTAGTGCACCCACTTAGAAACCCATTCCAAAAAAGATGTTTTTCCACAACCTTCTGTCTTTTGCATAGACCATTTTTACATATTTTGCAAAGGCATGGTTAGGGGTGGGCATCGGGTTCGGGTTTGGGGTACCCGAACTGACCCGATTGAGTATTTTCCGTTCGGGTCAGGTATTTTTAGTTCTCAAGCCCAAATGGGTATTTATGGGGGTACCCAACAATTTGGGGGTATTGGCCTATGGTACCCGATACCCGATCGGGTACCCCCATTAAAAAAAATATCGGGTACCCCCATTAAAAAAAGCTATTTATATTATTAAGTATACAATGTATTAGAAATTAATGTTTATATTTAAGTTTTAAAATTATATATTATGTGAGATTTAAAACTTGTAAATAATGAATTGTAATGCTATCAATTAGTTCACAACAAAAATAAATAATGAATTAACAAAATTTTAATTATTATTTATTAAAAATATAAAAAAATTAATGGGGGTTTTGAGGGTACCCCCGACCTTAAAGGGGTACCGATGGGGGTACCCCATAAAAGGGGGTTGGGACTTGTGTATCAAAAATGATACTCGAGCCCTCGGGTACCCGACCCCCGCCCATCCTTAGGCATAGTATCATTCCATCATTTGAGTTTGAGAAGGCAAAGTCCAAAAAGTATTTCAATTAATTCTGATATTCACTACTTGACCTTGGAGATCTATCCATCTTCGATCCATATTGATACTTCAACTATAACAAGAAATTAGCTTGACCAACACTGAAAAAATTCCCTTTGAGCACATATATCACATTTAAAATATTTCTATACCATTTGCTTAAAAATTACAATGGAAAGTTCATACAAGTGTTGCAGTTTGTTAATTTAGTAATTGACGTATGGGGTTATAATTAGCAAAATGAAAAATACTTTAATTATTTAATGGAAAGAGGAATCATAATAAATAATAAAACCAAACATCACATAATGCATATTTTGACACACAATAAAAGTATTCTCTATTTGATAATTATCAAACATCTTATTGCCTTACCAAGAACAACCGTTTGATAGATCTTGTTAGATAAATTCACCTACAAAAGAATTCAACAACACTACTAATCAAAAAATTATTAAAATCATATTTTAGATAATTGTATAACGTATAAAGAATAAATTAGTAAGTATATTTAATTAAATTACTTTAGATGTATTTGTGATTTAACATTTATTGAATGTGAAATTTAAAATTATATAATTAAGATCATAGATTTTTATTTTTATCTTTGAAGTTTTTTTATTTATTTTATTTTTAATTAATAAATAAATTTAAAAAAAATTAATAATTATTTTAGATGATTTAGTGACAAAAAAAAAGTGGAAATGTAGAAGTTGTCATTAATTGTATGTATTAAGTAACCAAAAATTTTAATTTGTCATCTTAATGATTTTTACAAATTTAATATTGATAAAAATGGTACTTAAGTTGTCATACTTAACAACTAGGGACATATCTACAGTAACAATCTAGTGACATTAAAAACCTTATTAACAAATTATGATGATAATATTTATTGTCATTGTAAACATGCCACTAATTGTTAAGGTCAACAAATTAAATATTAGTTTTTGTTACTATTAGAAGATAGTGACAAAATAAAAAAAAATTATCATTTAATTAGAAAATATCAATCGTGATAAAATAAAAATTATTGTTATCATAGGGAGTTGGACTCACCATCCAATCTCCCATGAATCTCTCGTATAATAGTTATTTTATTTCACTTTTGAAGTGATAGCAATAAAAACATTCTTTATTTTCTATCTAATTTTAATCTTTCAATTGAAGGCAAAAACTCTTGCATTTATTACCTTCATTTAGAACTAATATCATGCAAAAGGAAAATGAAGAAAAATACATGTGCCAAGAAAGTGTCAAAAGATTTAATTGGAAAAAGAGTTATTTCTGCCTTACTACTGGAAAATGGAAAAGAGAAAGGTCATAGCATTAATCAATGAAGGAAAAGTATAGAAGAATTGGCACTGTGGACTGAGTGGGAAAGGAAGGAAAAATGAAAATAATTATAGGATGATTAGCATACTCGACTGATGCTTAATTTGTATAATGAAATTTTGCGACAAGATATCAAGTCAACAATAGATGTCAATTTAAATTTAATATAAGCATATTTGGTGAGTTAGAAATCTACTTACAGAGTGATTTTGGATAAGGAATATCGGTAAGCATTGCCATTTGAAACTTAAAATTAAGCATAATTTTCTTTTCTTACTTTTCAATGTTCAAGTTTGAGAGAAACAAGCGTCCTAAGAATATTATATAATTGCATAGATTTCATATCATATATACTTTTGAATTTTTTTTTCTTTCCCCAAATTATTTTGCTATGTGTTTTTCAAATATATGACAATAAAAAAGATCAAATCAACAGTTAAGAAAGAATATTGTGAGCAACAGATTATAAAGTCATGATGGATAGACTGTCAACAAGAAAAATAATGACTAGAAAATTTGATTGTAGGAGACTCACAATTTTTAGTTTTTCCTTCACCACACCACCACCAAAATCCTATAGCTTTTGTGGGAGCATCGTTTGAAAAGACATGCATTAGTAAATAGTTCTTGGCATTAAGATATTATGCTACTAATCATATATGCTTATTCTAGATGAGCACTTTCAGCGTGATTGTGAAAACAACTTAAAATTTGAAATATTCTTAGTCCACAGAGGACCAAAGCTACTGAAATAAAATTAGTATCAAGAAAGAGTTATTTTAATCACCTCCACTTTTCAATTTTCAAAATACAAAAGCATACAATGTGATCACAATAGAAATGATTGATATATGCATGACATTTGTCATTGCCATCATAAAACCAAATCATTCTCACTGCATCAAATATTTAGAAGCCTATCTAATAAATCAATTATTTTTATCAACTTGTGCGTAATCCATGGTACCAAAGTTAATTTTAGTCCAAGTTTAAATTACATCTATATGACCAATGAACATTAGCTCACGCTTACACTCAAATTTTTTTTTCTGCTTCAAAATCTTTAAGTTTTCAATAACATTTTTTTACATACCAAAAATTAAAATAAATTAAAATAAAATTGTTCATCTTCATTAGATTCTCTTTTACTATCAAAATGATTCCAGATTACCATGGCCCTCAATTTCCTCAATTTTGTACAATCAATCTCAATGCAATAAATCAACCAGCCAAATAAATAAAACCCACACATACACACAGTGCCCTCAATTTCATTAAAAACCCAATAAAATTCAATAAACAATGAATACACTCACATATAAATTGCTTACACAAATTTACCTCTCTATTTTAATAGCAACCTCCCCCCTTAACAATTAGCATCTATACTCTTTCACATTTTTTTTGAGTGCCAAAAATGTTTGACAACTGAAGTTTCTTTCCAACAAAAAAATCTGGCCAAGAGAAAATGCGAAGCGTGAAAACAATAGCTTTGATTGCTCCAAATTGCACAAATGAAAGGGGAATCATTGGATACAGCAACTATAGTATTACCCCAACATCAATATTCAAATGAAGATTACTTTTTGAAAGCTAAAAATTAGTAGCTTAAGTTGAAATAGTAGTAAATATGAGAAATAAAAATCAACACTCCCATTTTAGATCTAAGCAGAATTTTTTTTCTCCTCTCCATAGTGTTGGTTTGGATGAGTTCATGAGTTACAATTTTGCCAGAATATGTTCTTCACCAAAGTACTCTGTTGTTCACCAAAGTACTCCACCACTCATTGAAATCAGATACTGTGGAATAGATGAACTTATTGCACTGCTCACTAGAACTGGATGCCACAAACAGATGAACTTATCGGATTGAGTGAGAAAAGGGTAAGGTTAAGGATTATTTGAGTATTTGGGCAAAGCAATATAGAAATGAGATTTTGGTCTAGATGTTTCTATTTTCTAGGAAAAATATGCCGGGAAATATTTCACTATTCTGAATATTTTGGGTGCTCATTTTTCTTCCATTTTATAATTTTTTTAAATAAAAAAGCTACTTAATGAGATACTTTATAAATATTGTCACAATAAAAGCTCATATTATGACAATATGTGTGAAAGTGTCTCATAACGTTTACCTTATTAAATAAAGAACAAAATAAAAAATAATAAGTTATATCTAATGAGACACATTTGTATAAGCTGTCACAATTGATGTCCTTTCGTGACACCTTTTTAAAAGTGTCATATTAGTGTCACAAAGAACTATTTTTCTAGTAGTGGAACAAGTAATGCTATCCTTCAGCAATTTCTTAAAGGCTGTAGTGAGGCAAGGTTCCATTCACCATAGCAAATAAAACTTCAAAAGTAACTTGAATTACCACACCTAAGGATTTGGATAATGCCATAATTATGGATTTAGGATTAAGAGGAAGTACCTTGATTAATTTTCACAAAATCAACTTGAAGATCTTCCAATAGAAGCCTCTCTAGTGAAGATCTCTCACTCCTGTTTGTTAGGACTATTTTTCCCATTCCTTGGCTTTCAAGTCTTGAAACTTTTGATATTCAAATATCCTTCAAATGGTGGCAAGAATTGCAGCAAGTCATCTTCCAAGGGAGCTAAGTCGCAAGTTGGATTTTCAGTAAAACACCTCTTGAATAACTCTTTTCCAAATGCTCTTCCTTGTTCACCAAAACCGTAGCACTCCAATAGTAGTGCCTCTAAAGGTATCCAAACACCTATCACACTTTAAATCCTCACTCTAAAGCTGTAAAATAGAATGAAGATAAAGGATGAATGTGATGGAGAAGGGAGGAGAAAGTTTGGAAGAGAGGGAGAGTTGAAGAGAATCTAAGAGAGTTGTTACTTTCCTCAACTAATCGAGAGATTTTTGGGAGGGAAAAATAAAGAGTGATGGCCATCCATATGGCATGAGGAGGGTTATTTATAGAGTGTTATTGGTGTATCTGAAAACACCCTTCAGATGCTTCTCACACCATGCCCACTTGCATGCCAAGTGAGACTATAACTTCCACTAATTAAAATCTAATTTTAATTAGGAAACTAAAATGCCACCTAATATTTAAATGTACTCTTCCATTTAAATTTTTCCTCCAAAATTAGATTATCTAATTAAACAATTTAACTCCTTAATTTAATTGAATCAACTTAACTCTTTAAGTTGATTAGACTAATTAAATTGTCACATAGCTCTAATTAAATTAACACTTAAATTTAATCGACCTAGTTTAACTCATTAAATTATTTATTTAATTTAACATTTTAAATTAATTAAGCCATTGTGACCAACCTTTAGTTAGTCAACTTTGTCTCTTCCAAACTTGCCCAATTAATTTATCTATCTCCTTAGATAATTTCTCTAAGTCCAATTGGAGTGCTTTAGGCTTTTGTGTGAAGCCCTTTATGTTCACCAATTAATTAGACATAAGCTCATAACTCTTTGTGATTTAGTGAATATTAAATATTCTAATTAGTTTAAATAATCTACTCACTCTTTCAATTAATATCTATTAATTAAAGAACAGCCAATCTTTATAATCGATGTCTAGCACAAGCTTATGAAGCCCAACCAATTGGATGAATTAATCTTGGGTGAACCTATTCCACATACAATTACTATGCAAATATGGTCTTTTCGATTTCTATCTCCCAAAAGAGGCTCAAAGCAAGATATTTGTTAGTTTCCTAATAGCCTCGATAACTATATATCTATTCTTGATGTTTGATTCCCATTCATGACCTTATCTTTAAAAAACTCTTTTTCTAAATTGTCTTACTACCTTGAGTAATAATTTCTTGGAATTGATCATATTGGAATATGTAAGATATCAACAATTTCTTAACAAATGAGTGAAATAGACCCTATTTTGGAACCCACCAACCTCCATACTTAGGTAGCTTATGCCGAACCTAAGTACTAGGTGACCTACTAAGTGATCAGGATAAAATTAAAGCACAAGCAAAAATGCACTAAAATGGCGAGATGACTCTCCCTTGGCAACTTGTGGGAGGACTGCTACCTTATTGACCACCCAAACAAGCTTCACGAGCACTCACAGTGCCCCTGCTACCATGACAAGGGCTGGTCGGTGGGCGGCAGCACTGCCAGCAACTCCAATGAGCATCGTTTTACCCGTTTTGTACACTTTTCATGCCTAAACTCTTGGACACCTCAAAAATATTTTTTCTCACTTATTTTGAAAATTTATAGAATTTAAACATTTTAAAAACTGAAAATTAAATGTCTCAACATGCTTCAAAAATAAAATTCAAGGAAGAATTGCTATTTTTCAAACTTTTCCAAGAAAACTTAATTTAATTGAATCTAAAAATTGCCAAAACAACTTTAAGCAATTAATAACATGTTAAATCACAATTTAACTCATCCTATGCCAAATTAACATCTAGCATATGAATTAAAATTTGTGCTAATATATCTAAATCACTATCTGGCACATATTAACTACTCATAGTCTCATGAAGGCATTTATGAACTTCAAAAGTCTCACAAACACATGCAATGTACCTCGATCAATTAGTTGCAAGAGTTGTGTAGAAAACAAGGTATGAGAGGTTTATGTAGCCAAAGGAGATTTTTCAAGCTAAGATGGTTGAGGGGTCATGTGTCATCGACCACGGTCTATAGATGATTAGGATTGATGAGAAGCTTTTCAACATGGAAGTGGTGATAGACAATGATCTCTAAGGGAATTTGACTATCAGATCTTTGTCGAGTCTATTTGACCAAAGTGTTGGTGTAAGCAGAGACAATCATGAAAAAGGTAAATCTCTAATGATTGTTTCTTCCTCATATTCTGAAGGCCCCAAAGGCAAATAGAAAGGACATGGTAAGAAGAAAGGTTCTCATTTTAAGAAGAAACAAACATTTAAGGCATCAGGTGGATTTAGGAAGATAATTGAGTATAATAAGGATGCAATTTGTTTCTATTATGGCAAATTAGGTCATTAGAAGCTTAAGTGCAAGGAATGCCTTATAACCTTAGGGAAGGATAAGTTGTTTATTGAAGTGCACTCAAGGATAAATTCTTCCTCATGGATATTTGATACTGCATGTGGTTCTCATCTTTGTAATTTGTTACAAAGGATAGGCAGAAGAATAAATTTTAGTGATGGGGATATGATCCATTGCCTTGGTAAACGAGCAAAAGTTGTAGCCAAAGTTGAAGGCGTAAGTTAAGTTAGACATAAGAGATTCTAAAGCTTGTACTAAATCTTTGTTTCTATGCACCTTAGTGCCATTGGTATAATATATAAAGGATTATACATTTTAGATTCTTTATTATCACTAATCCACATTTTACAAAAACAATAAAGGGAAATTAGACAACCAAGAAAATGCATACGTTTGGTATGCTAGACTTGGACACATTTTCAAGAATAGGATAAATAAGTTAGCGGCCCTCAAATCACTAAATGTTAGTGGATTAGAGGATTTATTCACTTGTGAGTCTTGTTTAAAATGAAAAATGACCAAGGCTCTTTTTGTAGGACAAATGGAGTGATCCACTAGTCCTTTAGATTTGATACATATGGTTGTTTGTGATTTACTAAGAGTTAGCATAAGAGGAGACTATTCAAACTTTATTACCTTCATCGATGATTTTACTCAGTTCGGACATGTATATCTTCTGAAGTACAAGTCTGAAACTTTTAAAAAATTCAAAGACTAAAGAAATGAAGTATAAAAGCAACTTAGACTTAGTATCAATTCTTTTTGATCAAATTGAGAAGGTGAATATTTAATTATCAAATTTTTGGATTATCTATAGGAGAATGAAATTCTCTCACAATGGACTTTACCCAGCACATCTCAACATAATGGAATAGCTGCGAGGAGAAATTGTACATTGTTAGACAAGATATAGTCCATGATGAGCTTTATTGATGTCCCTATCTTATTTTGGGGATTTGCCTTAACCATGATAATAAGGTTACTAAATATAGTACCCTCAAAGTCGATGCCAAAAATCCCACATGATATATGGTATGGCAAAGCACCTTCTTACTCATATTTAAAGATTTAAGGGTCTCCCATTATGTTAAGAGACTAGTGAGGGAGAAGTTAGATGTGAGATCCACCTTATGTAAGTTTATGGGATACCTAAAAGAGTTTTTAAGTTATTGCTTATATGATTCCTTAGAATAAAAAATGTTTGGTTTTTAGGAACTCCAACTTTTTGGATAAAAAAAAGTTTCTATTAAATAGAAAAGGCATAGTCATTGAATTTGATGAAATTCATGATGTTCATACTATCCCACAAGCGATAGAAATAAAAGAGCATCTCAAACCTAGTACACAATTTCCTAGAAAGTTGGACTGCATTAAGAAACAATATGAAAGGTTTAGATTCCTTCATGATATGGGTTAAATAGATTACGATCCAAGGACCTATGAGAAAGCTATGTCAGACATAGATTTAGGTCATTAGCTTGAGGCCATGAAATTTGAAATGAACTCTACATACTCAAAAAAAAAAAGAATTTTGGTAGATCCACATAAGGGTATAGTACCTATTGGTTATAAGTGGATCTGTAAGTATAAGCTTGGAGTTGATAGAGAGGCAACTACCTTTAAGACTAGACTAGTAGCAAAAAGTTATACTCAAAGACACGGTATTGAATTTGAGGAATCCTTTTTCACTAGTCGTTATGCCTAAGTTCACAAGGATTATTCTTGCCATAGCTGCTTACCATGACTATGCAATTTGATAAATGGATGTAAAGACTGCCTTTCTTAATGAAAATATTGAGAAAGAAATTTATGTGGACAACCACAATACTTTCTATAAAAAAAATAAGCAAAAGGTTTGCAAACTCTAAAGATCCGTTTATGGACTCAAGCAAGCATCTTGAAGTTGGAACATATATTTTGATGAGATGGTTAAATCATTTGGCTTCATAAGAAATGTGTATAAACTAAGTGTGCACAAAAAGGCTAGTGGGAGTTCAATACAGTTTATTGTGCTTTTTATCGAGGACATCCTTCTCATTGACAATGAGAAAGAGATGTTAGAGTGCATTAAAGCATGATTATCTTCACAATTCTCCATGATGGATTTGGAAGAAGCATCCTTCATATTAGGAATATGGATCTATAGAGATAGATCAAAGAGGATGTTAGGGCTCTCCCAATCCACATACATTGATAAAATACTAATGAGGTTTAGTATGAAAAAATCTAAAAAAAGATATCTTCCAATGGGATTTGGCATTTGTCTTTCCAAGTTTATGGCCCCTATGATTAAGGAAGAGAGAGAAAAAATGTCCCACATGCCTTATACATCCACTATTAGAAGCATAATGTATGCTATGCAATTTATTAGACTGGATGTAACCCAGTCTTTATGTGTTATGAGCTACTACCAATCTAATCCTAGTGAGAGTAACTGGAAAGCCATAAAAATAATCCTAAAGTATTTTTGACTTAGTTTTCAATATGATGGAAATGGCCTTAAATCTACCTTTAGATTTATATTTTGCGTCAATAGTTGATGTGGTGAGTTGGAAAAGTTCCAAACAAGAAGTCACACCTGATTCAACTATTAAGATGAAGTAAATTGTGGTATTGGATACCTTAAAAGATAATTATTTGAATAAAAAACTTCATCCAAGAATTGGTTGTAGTGTCTAGCATCTCAAAAGATCACGTTGTTATCTTTTGTGACAATAATGGAGTCATTGCACATGCAATTGAGTCCAAATCTTATCAGTGATCCAAACACAAATAAATAAATGCATTATCATTTGATCCATGAGATCATTGATAGAAACAACATTAGAGTGGATAGAATTACCTTAAAAAAGAATATAGCAAATCCACTATCTAAACCCTTAAACGCAGAAAGGTCTTTATAACATCTTAAGAAGATGGGTTTAAAGGCCATAGGGAATTGGCTTTAGGACAAGTGGGAGATTATTAGAATAATACCCTGTGGTTAATTAGATTGGCTTATATCACTACTCTTTTTGTGATACAATCTTGATTGAATGATATTTAATTAAATGACCATCTTCATCTTATGTAATTATGATATTCTTTACATACATTTGGTTGAAGCCCTTAAATCATACTAGACAACGGGACTTGGTTACACGTATGATGATGATCATAAAATAAGTCTCTATTGTTATGATTTTAAATATTCCAAGTTATAGAATTTTAAAAGATCGAGCATCTAAGATTCAAATTGACCTGCACTGATAATGCCTACTCCAAGAAGTTAGATATTGCCCCATTCATGGACAATTTATGTTAGACATGGATACATATTAGTGGGTACTTATTAGGAAACAAGTTCATTGAAGACTTGCCTAAAGAATCCATGAGATAGTCGGAGTAGCTAGTCGATAGTGGAAAATTCTCTAGCTTACAATGATGCATATAATTAGTCATTTAACTTGAGGTTCCACAGTAAACTTATATTTAGGTCTGTGTGCTTTGATTTTGCTTTGACCACATAGTTGGCAGCTCGGAGCTTAGGTTAGGCACGAGCTACCTACGTATGGAGATTGGTGTGAGTTCCAAGATAGGATCCCTTTTACCTATATGTGAAGAACATGTTGATCTCCTATGTATTCTAGGATGATTGATTTAAAGAAATCCTTGCACAAACTGATATGATAATTTGGAAAAGGAGTTTTCCAAAGTTAATGTCACAATTAGAATCAAACATCAATAATAGATATATAGTTATCAAGACTATTAAGGAACTGACAAATATCTTGTCCTAAGCCTATTTTGAGAGATAGAAAATGGAAGGACCGTATTTGTATAGCAATTGTAAGTAGTAATGGTTCCCAATTAGTTGGGTTCCATAGGCTTGTGCTGGGTATCAACTATGGAGATTGGATACACCTTAATTAATAGAGATTAATTGAAAAAGTGATTAATTTAGAAGAGTTTAGACTAATCAAAATATTTGATATTCTATAAATCACAAAGCATTATGAGCTCATGCCTAATTAATTGGTGATCCCAGAGGGTCACATACAAAAGCCTAGAACACTCTAATTAGAAATGGAGAAATTATCTAAGGAGTTAGATAATTTAATTAATCAAGTTTGAAAGAGAGACCAAGTTGACTAATCAAAAGTTGGCCATAATAGCTCGACTAATTCTAGTGTTAAATTGATCAAATTAATGTAAAAAAATAAATTAAGTTCAAGTCAACTTAAAGAGCTAAGTTGATTTAATTAAATTAAAGAGTTAATTTAATTAGTGAAAGAATCTAATTTTGAAGGAAAAATTAAAATGGAAGAGTTAATTTTATAAATATTGATGTGGAATTTTTATTTTAAAAATCAAATTCCAACCATGCATGCAAGTTGGCATGCTAGTTGGCAAGGTGTAAGAATACCACTCCCTCACACATGGCCAACTACCTACAATTTTCCCTTCTAAAATTTTTATTTTGTGTTGAGAAAAAACTGCCCTCTTAGATTCTCTCCAATTTCCCCCCCTCTCTTTTTCGACTCCCTCACATTATTTCTATTTTCTTTCTCTTTCTTTCTCATTTTAATTCTAGAAAAAGAGTGAGAATCTGGAGTGTGATAGGTGTGTGGATATCTTTGGAGGCACAACATTTGGGGTGCTTGGTATTAGTAAACTAGATCTAGCTCTTGGAGAAGAGTTCTCAAGGATTAAAGATAAGTCTCTTGGAGACAATTTGACCAGCAGTTAGATGCTTTAGAGCATGAGATTTGTTTTCATTTTCCACCATTTTGAGAAGTTTTAAAGGTATAAAGTTTCTGCACTTGAAGCTTTTATAGTGGAAAGAAGTAGATCAGCGAACTGATATTGGAATTTTTCACTAGTGAAGCTATCTTTCAATGATCTACAAGTTGATTTTTGAGAAATCAACAAAGGTACTTCTTCCTATACTTAAATCCTTAATTCAGGCATAATCTAGATCCTTGGGCGAAGTGATGTAAATTACATTTGATGTTTTAATTGTTGGAATAGTGCCTTGCAAGCCAATGAGATTGGCTTTGTCCAAACTATTACCTTGTAAAACAATTTTGATTGAATGATATTCTATATATGGCCACTTTCATCTATGCTCTATTATACTTCACTTGCATTTAGATAAAGCCCTTGATCACCTAAGACTACGGGACTTAGCTTGGTGACCATGGAATAAGTCTCATACAGTTGTGATCTTAAAACTTTCAAGTCATAGAATCTTATGAGATGGGGCATCTAAGATTCGAATAGGCTTGCACTAATGATGCACAAGTCCAAGGGTTAGATATTGCTCCATTTTATGAGAAACTGTATGAGATACGGGTGCATGTTAGTGGGTGCTTGTTAGAGAACAAGTTACTAAAGACCCATTGGAGAATCCCCTAGATAGCTGAAGTGGCAAGTCAGTAATCCTCTATCTAAATCTAAATCCAAGGCATGATTACATCCCTGGGATGCTTGTAGGCACTAGTTATTTTATGTTTTGAAGTTTTGATTATAGATCCTAGCGCCTATTTTGCTTTCAAGTGGTATTGGAGCTTAAATCATGCTTAGATTTGGATTTTGCTTGGTCGATTGATTCATGTGATGGATTGATCTTCATCACGATATTCTTAATTCAAATGATGGATTGGGTAAGTTGGTTGATTTGTATGTGGCTCCTTGATTGATGAATTAAAAGCATGCTATTATGTGATTTAAATGTTAATTAATATAGTTAGTGTGGTTTTATTCATGTTGAAAGGTGTTTTGGTATTAATTGATGTTATATGTTGATATAGCATGTTGATTTATGACTAAAAGAGTTTTGATCTATTTTGGATCCAATATGATTGGAATTTTGTTGGAGATTATTTGAAGAATTTGATTCTTACTTTTTCTAATTTTTGAAAGCATGTTTGAGCACTTGTATTTCCAATTTTAAAAGGTATTTTGAATTTGGAAATTGATTTGAAATATGTGTTATGATGTTGAGAACATGTGCTAAAATTGTTGGTGCATGAAAGTTGCATGCAGAACACACTTGGCAAGCCTTAAACCTCAAAAGCCAAGGCTACTGGCACAACTTAGGCATTGGTTGGGCAGCATGTACACACCGTGCGCATAGGCTGCCCAGCCGTGCGCCAAGGGCTGCCAGGCAGCCTGATTTTAAAGTTGCTTGGTGAGCTTTGAGTTTTTTTCTCAACTCCTTTAATGCTCAACAAGTTTTTGCACCATACACATTAGTTGTACAAGTGTTGTGCTATGCCGCAAAATTATGTTTGACATATTTGAATGCTTTTGAAAATTGGTTAAAGTTGATCTCCGATTAATGGTATAAGTGTTATGCTTAGTTTAATTATTTGTTTATGAGATAAGCATTTAATTGTTGGAATTAATTGTTAATTCTAGATTAATTTATTGTTCATTTAATTATTGAATGAATGATGAATGAATGGGCATGATCATGAGCTTTTTAAATTAATTTTATTTGTTTCAAAATTGTTGAAATAGGTTGTATTAAATGGGGGTTTGCATGCCTCTTTTCTATCTTATAAAAGTTATGAAAGTAGAACTTCTAGGGGTAAGGATTTTTATTTCATGTAAATATTGCATGGAGTAAGGAGTCTAATAGAGGCATGGAGACCAATTGAAGTGATGCACCCATGGCTTTAAGTGCATCACATGGTTAGGCTCATGGCCATCCCACCCTAGGAGCATGCTAGGCTATTTACTTATTTACGCTTTTCATATTCTATTGATGTATGAGATGCATGATTAGGATATAGAGAACCTAAATAAGAAGATAAAATGATGAAGTATTTGCAAATAAAAAAAAACCCCTCTACTTAGAACAGATAAATATTTTCAATTATTAAGTCAAAATGGATACAAATTACAAGAATTTTAATTAATCCTAGCCTTTCACTAATAGTGTATGCCATGATGATACTACTGATTTTGTGGGATGGCACTCGGTCATGGGGGTCACACTTAGGAGAAAAGCTGTGAGCATACACTTAGCATGAGATGCACCTTTGACTTGGGAACCCTCACGCATTAGCACTCGGTCACGGGGGATGTTGTGAGGCTGTCTTGAGATAAAGTCTGTTGGTGGGTTTGACTTAACACTTAGTAGTATAGATGGCGCATGGTCACGTTGGTCTATATGAAAAGTGAGGCAAAATATATCAAGAGTTGTATGAGATACAATTAGCAAAAGTCACTTACCCTTTTTGATTGCTTGTGGATGGCACTCAGTCACAGGGGTCCATTAGCAAGTCATTGGCATCTTGATTCTCACTAGAAAATGTGATTTCCCAAATTATTCTTCGGGGTGAAGGATTTGATAAAATAGAAGGAGAAAAACATGCTTGAAAGATCATGAACATATTTTTAATATCAAACTCAATCACATGCTAACTCTCTTTTTTCGCTTCATGTAGATTTTTGAAATCTTCAACAAACAAATGGCTAAAAATCCACTCACAAGCATTTTAGAGACTAATAAAGTCATTGGGCCTAACTTCCAAGTTTGGTTGAGAAATCTTAAGATAATTCTTGACTCAGATAATAGCATATATATTCTTGATCAAAGTCCACCGGACAATTGGGTAATGATGCAACCAATGAGGTTTGTGAAGTGTTCACAAAATTTTTGGATGATGATTTGCAAGTTAGATATCTTATATTGGCATCCATGACTAATGAGCTCCAAAAGACTCCTGAGCACATGAAACACACTTTTGAGATCTACATGCACCTACAAGAGTTGTATGGTGTTCAAATAAGACACGAAAGGTTCGCTTTGTCTAAGGAGCTCTTTAGGACAAAGATGAGTGAATGGACAAGTATCTATGATCACAGGCTAAAGATGATTGGACTCATCGAAAATCTTGGACAACTTGACGTGATCATGGATAATGACTTTTTGTAGATTTAATCCTTCAATTGTTGCTACCCTCATTCAACCAGTTTATTATGAACTTTAATATGTCCAAGCAAACAATTATGATCAATGAATTGGTGAACATATTAGTGATCGCAAAAGTGACAATGAGAAAAGAAAAACCTCTTATGATAGCATCCTCTTCCAAGTTGAAGGGTTTTAGGGGCCTTGGAAAGGGAGGTAAGAGAAAGAAGAGTTCTTCCTCAAAATGGAAGCAACCTAAAAAGAGTTTTGAGAGAGTTAAGAAGCAGGCTAAAATTGATGCAAAGTGTTTCCATTGTGGTGAAAAGGGTCATTGGAAAAGAAATTGCAAAACTTACCTAACTACTCTTGAGAAGGGTATGTATTTCTTTGAGGTGTATTTGACGACTAATTCTTCCTCATGGGTATTTGATACCGCATGTGGTTCTCACTTCTGTAATTCCTTACAGCGGATGGAAAGAAAAAAGAGTCTATGTGAAGAGGATATGATCCTCCGCCTTAGAAAAGGAGCAATAGTTGTAGTTGAGGTCCAACTATAATAACTATTAACTTTAGAAATTCTTGTATTGTTCTTAATCTGATTTACTATTTACCTAATCTTGTTAAGAACATTATTTTAATTCTTATTTTAGATAATGAAGGATTTGATTTTTTAATATAAAATGGAAAGTTGAAAACATTGAGGAATGGTTCCTCAATTGCACAAGGTACATTAGTTAATGAATTATACAAGCTTGATTTTTCCACTTCTTTAATGCATGCACAAATGGATAAAAGTAAAATATCCAAGAAGATGCCATTTTGTGGCATGCAAGACTTGGCCATATCTCTAAGAATATGATGAGCAAGTTGGAAGCTCTCAAAGTACTAAAAGTTAATGGCATTGAGGATCTTCCCACTTGTGAATCTTGTTTAAAGGGAAAAATGACCAAGGCTCCAAGGCTCCATTTATAGGACAAATAGAGCGATCTACAAGTCATTTGGATTTGATCCATATGGATGTTTGTAGGCCACTAAGGGTTAGTGCGAGAGGTGGCTATTCTTACTTCATTACTTTCATTGATGACCATAATCGGTATGGACATGTGTATCTTATGAAGTACAAGTCTGAGGCCTTTGAAAAGTTCAAAGAGTATAAGAATGAAATAGAAAAATAGATAGAACTTAGTATTAAAGCCCTTTGAACAAATTGAGGGGGAGAATACTTAAGTGCAAAATTCTTGGATTATCTTAAAGAGAATGGGATTCTCTCTCAATGGACTCTACCTAGCACCCCCCAACTTAATGGAGTAGCCAAGAGGAGAAATTATACCTTGTTTAACATAGTACATTCCATGATGAGTTTTTCTAATGTACCCATATCCTTTTGGGGATACCCCTTAGAAACGGCTGTGAGGCTACTATATATAGTACCTTCAAAGTCAATGCCAAAAACAACAAATGAGATATGGCATTACAAAGCACTCTCTTACCACTATCCAAAGATTTGGGGATCTTCCACCTACGTGAGACATACAATGAGGGATAAATTAGATAGTAGATCCACTTTGTGCAAGTTTGTGAATTACCTCTTGTAGCTCAAAATCAGGGAAAAAATCAAAGATCTCTCTCGGATCTAAAAATTATCTAGAATTAGCATAGCAAAAAGGCAGCAACAATTACCCCAATTAAACTGCTCCAAAAATCACCAAATTAAATCTAGAACACCTACACACTAAGGAAGAAAAAATGAAAAATTTGGAGCAAACATCTTTCTGGATCTCTTCATAAAAAATTCGCCAATCTGGAGTTATTGCAGGTAGATCTCCAAAATCTAGCCAGTTAAGTGCCTTATTTCTATTGTTATGATCCACACACCAATTAATCTTCCAATTTTTCGTCACAAGAAGCTGGAGTTAGAGAGGATAAAATGAGATATAGGAGGCTAATTTTTAGGGTGGGAAAAAGAAGAGATGCAAACCTTCAACACATGATGTAATGCATGGAGATGCAGAGTTTTGGAGGTAATGCAAAGAATCTAATCCTTCACACTTTCTATGAGCTAGTGGATCCTTGTAGCCCTCTATATCTATATATAGATGCTAGAAGGTGTGATGCAAGTTGGCATCACACCTTCCTCAAGGTAACTACCCAAGTGGCATGCCAACGTGGCAAATTCAAATTCAAGTCTTGAATTTCATGTGCATTTTAATTACATTTGGATCTAATTCCAAATTAAGTAAGATGCTAATTTAAATGAACACTTCAATTACATTTTCCCTCTAAAAAGTATTCTTCCCATTAATTAAATTAAATACTTTAATTTAATTAATTAACCTTTGATTTAACTTTTAAATCAAACAAGTTTAACTCTTAAGCTTAATTTAATTAACTTAACTCTTTAAGTCAACTTGATCAATTGATGGTCATCTTGGCGCCAAATAATTAACTTTTTCATTATTGGTTTAATTTAACTCCTTAAAATATTTGATTAATTTAACACTTAAATCAATCAAGTCAAAATTAACTGTCAAATTATACCTTTGAAAATCGATCACCAAGGAAAACTTTCTAACACTTAGAAAATTGTTCCATCATGCTTGGAAGCTAATTAGCTTTTGTGGGTGACCTAATAGGTTCTAGCATCCATTGGATATGGGCTCACAACTCCTTGTGACTTTTGAATATCATATATTCATTTTAGTTTAAAACTACTTTCAAACTAATCGACTCAATTCAATTAATCTCATTTATTGAAAAGTACCTAATCTCCATGGTCAATGTCCAACCTCAAGCCTATAGAGCCCAACTAATTGGCCAGAATAATTATTCTGGAGAACCATCATAGCTCGATATGTAATATGCAAATACGATTCTTTCGTCTCTTATCTGTCAAATGAGGCCTAGGACAAGATATTTGCCATCTCTTTAATAGCCTTAATACTATGTCTCTATTCTCAATGATTGATCCCATTGTGTGACCTCATCTTTGGAAAATGTTTTTTCCCAATTGTCACACCACTTTGCACAAATATTTCTTGGAATCGTTCATTATAGAATACATAGGAGATGCATTCATTCTTTAGAAAAGTAAGAAGTCAAATTTCTTCTTGGATCTCACAAACCTCTATGCTAAGTAGCTCATGCCCAACCTCAATCCAAAAGACTCGCTAAGTGATCAAGGAAAAGCTAAAGTATGGGGACTGGACACAAGATTACCATAGATCTTCATGTCAGATGACTAATAATATGCACTAGCGTAGGCGGGAGAATTAGCCATTATTGACTTGCCACTACGACTATCTAGTGAATTCTCAAATGAGTTCTTAGTCCCTTGTTCTCTAATAAATACCAACTAACATGCACCTATATCTCATACAGTTGCTCATGGAATGGAACAATTTCCAACTTTTGGATTTTATGCAAGTCTAATAAGATCTTAGATGCCCTAACTTATAAGATCCTATGGCTTGGAAGATTTAAGATCATGACCATGTAAGACTTATTCCATGATCATCACCTAGTGAACTGATTAAGTCCTATAATCTAATGTAATCTAAGGATTTCATCCAAATACGAGTGAAGTAATAAAAAACATTAGATAAAAATGGCTATATAAGAAACATCATTCAATCAAGATTGTATATACAAGGAAATAGTTTCTATAAGGTAAATCCTATTAGCTTGCCAAGTACTATTCCAGCATTAACATATATCCATATGTAACATAGATTGCCATGAAATGGGGCAATATCCAATCCCTTGGAATATGCATCGCTAATGCAAGTCTATCTGAATCTTAGATGCTCTATCTTATAAGATTCTATAGCTTGGAAAGCTTTAAAATTATGGCTATAGAGACTTGTTTTATGATCATCATTATATGCATGACCAAGCCCCTTTGTCTAGTATGATTTAAGGTTTGAACCAAATGCGAATGAATTATAAAAAGTATAAGATGAGGATGGCCATTTTGTTAACCCCTTGATTATTTGTATTATTTTGATTATGACAAAATTGCATGCCTACAATTTGTGCTAAAAATGAGCAATTGAATCATGAAATATCTTTCCATACTATCTGATGGAATCTATTCATGTGCTAGAATTTACTTTCCTTAGTTATAAGATATCTTGAAGATTCTAGTTTGATTTATATCTTTATATCCTAGGAAAGAAATCATGATATGCTACAATGTCCACTATTTATAGAATTAATGCACGAATAATTAAATATCCTATTTTTTCATTTGATTCTAATAGACACTTACCTAAATAAGCATTCATAGCCATTAGAAATAAGCATATAAAAGTGAAAATATGCAACATTAATGAAGCGAATCACTTAGTCAAAAGAGAACTTTGTTAAGTATCTTGAGAAGTTGTGTGATACTCTCTTACATATTCTTGTGCTTAAATATTCCTAATTCCTTGCTTTATGTGTGTTTTCGAGGGACCTCATGGTGAATAAGGTCAAGTAGAGCTTGCCTTTGATGGACCTTGGGGAGACAAGGACAAGATGGTTTATTTATCAAAGAACTTAGTAGTGAAGAGGGATGGGAGTCGTACCTGCTCTTAAGGGACTCCGCAAAGAGAACAAATTAGTGATTTGTTGCTTCAAGGACCTCAAAGTGAAGAAACTAGTTCTACGATGTTCTTGGTTTTGGTCTGGAA
Organism: Jacaranda copaia; assembly: GCA_014898725.1. Taxonomy (NCBI): domain Eukaryota; kingdom Viridiplantae; phylum Streptophyta; class Magnoliopsida; order Lamiales; family Bignoniaceae; genus Jacaranda; species Jacaranda copaia. The sequence goes on from JACGDI010003043.1 coordinate 49,252, forward strand.
GAAGAGACTAGAGCTTGCCGTATGGAGTGGTAGCAACTCGTGCATTAGTCCACAGAGATTGTGCAAGTGAATCTAGCAAAAGTTCCCACAGGCCTGTTCATAAGCGACTGGTTTCACAGTGCTCTGGAGTTTGCCTTATCTCATTTGGGATTCTGGTTTAGCTCTTTGCAAAGAGTTAGTTTTTCACCCTGCTAAGGTGTTTCTAATCCTTTGTTTTTCTTACTGTCAAATTATTACTATTACTAGTAAAAACAATATTACTTATTAATTAATTTGATAGGTACAAAAGCTTAAATAAAAACTTAGGTAGAGTATGTAGGCTTGCCAAACCTCTATAAATACTAGTGTCATTTTACTTCTATTTTACTATTTTATTTATCATTCGTTCGACTAGTAGTTTAACTGATACTTACAAATTCCAATTAATAACTAAAACTGGTTTTCTGCAAATGACTAAATTGTTTTGACAGCCCAAAAAGTATTTTGAGCAATAATCGTCCACTATATTAAAATCTCATAAGTTTAATTCACCCTTTTTTAGGCATATAATCACTCATAATTGGTATTAGAGCTAAGTTCTCTATATTGTGATGTAACTACTAGAGTAAAAGATCCTATGGCCACTAACACTCTTGATGTCTTTGCAAAAGGGCAATCACACAATTGGCCTCCACTATTTGATGGTTCCAACTATGCTACGTGGAAAAATTAGATGCAAGAATACATAATTGCCTTGGATTTTGATTTATGGGACATTATTAGTAAAGGGCCGATAGTTCCATCAAAATTTGTTGATGGGCAGATGGTTCCAAAAGAGCAATTTGAATTTAATAATGATGATAAAAAGGTTATTTCAATGAATGCAAAGGCGAAAAACATTCTATTATGCGCTTTCACTAAAAAGGAGTACAACTGAGTCAATACAGGTGCTATAATAAAGCAAATATGGGAAATATTGCAAGTAACCCATAAAGGTACTAGTCAGGTTCAGCAAGAGAGGATTGCCCTTCTCATTCACAAGTATGAAATGTTCCAAATGAAACTTGACAAAACCATGAGTCAAATGTATGTGCATTCCATGGAAATTATAAATCCTTTGTTTGAAAACAAGTAAGGCACTATGATCCAATTATCAAAATTTTAAAAGCATGAAATTAAGTAGTGCTTACAAGCATACCAGGGATCAAATCATGCTAAGGATTCAGATTTGGTGAGATCATTATCCTGAAAAGCAAAATCCAAGGAGAGACTAGTGAACTCTTCACAATTCCAGAAACTATCTACAACTAGCGTAGCTTGAAGAGTGCAAAAATTGCCCTACCAAAACTCTTCCAAAAATTTCAAGAAACTTCCTAGAGCTTTTCAACACCATGAAGAACACACTATGAAAATTTTGGATTAGAAAGATTTCTGTAACTCCTTGGAGAAATTTTCCAAATCGGACTCTGTGCAGGTGGATCTCCAAAACAAGCACACCCTTTTATTTACCTATATTGTTATAATCCACACACCAATTAAATCTTCCAAAATCTCCAATCTATAATCTGGAATAAGAAAGGAGATTTATAGTAGTGGTGGCCAATTTTAGGTGGGAAATAAGAAAAAGAGAGCAAAGCTTTCAACACATAAATGCAATGTTTGCAAAGGGTTTTAGAGGGAAATTGCAAAGAAACTAAAGTTTTACAAATGGTGTGATTATTGCGGCCGATCCTCTTTCACACACACACACACTCTCTCTCTCTTTCTCTCTCTCTATATATATATAGATGCTGAATAGTGTGATGCCAAGGTGGCATCACACCATCCATGAGCAAGGGTGGTCAAATGGGGTGCTAAGGTGGTAATTCAAATTCATTTCTCATTTGAATTTCATGTGCATTTTATTTACATTTAAAATCTAATTCCAAATTAATTAAGATGCTAATTCAAATGAACTCTTCATTTGAATTTTTCCTCCAAAATTAATTCTTCTCATTAATTAAATTAAACTTTTTAATTTAATTTATTATTCTTTGACTTAACTTTTTAAGTCAAACTAGCTTAACTTTTAAGCTCACTTTGTTAACTTAACACTTTAAGTCAACTTGACTAATTGATGGTCATGATGGTACTAAATAATTAACTTCTTAATTATAGATTTAATTTAACTCCTTAAATTAATTGATTAATTTAACTCTTAAATTAATCAAGCCAAAAATGACCTTCAAAATTGGCACCATAAAATTGGTCCAATAGGAGTTAGTTTTCTAACACTTAGAAAATTTTCTCCATCAATTAGGAAACAAATTAGATTCTGTGTGTGACTGAATAGATTCTACCATTCATTGGACATAGGCTCACAACTCCTTGTGACTTTTGAATATTTTATATTCATTTTAGTTTAAAACTCCTTTTAAACTAATCAACTCAATTCAATTAATCTCATCAATTGAAGAGTACTCAATCTCCATGGTCGATATCCAACCTCAAGCCCATGAAGCCTAACTAATTGATCAAAATAAATATTTTCGAGAACCATCATTGCTTTAGGTGTGCCATGCAAATATGGTCATTCCATCTCCTATCTCCCAAAAAAGGCCTAGGGTAAGATATTTGTCGGCTCCCTAATAGTTTTGATACTATGTCTTTATTCTCAATGTTCGATCCCTTCTCATGACCTCACCTTTGGAAAACTTATTTTCCAAATTACCACGCCACCTTGTGAAAGGATTTCTAGGAATCGATCATTATATAATACATAGGAGATGTACTTGCCCTTTACAATAGCGAGAAGTTGGATTCTATCTTAGATCTCACAAACCTCCATGCTAAGCAGCTCATACCTAATCTCAACCTAAAAGACCCATTAAGTGGTCATGAAAGAGTCAAAGTATGAGGACAAATACAAGGTTACCATGGATCTTCAGGTTAGAGGACTAATAATATGCACTAGCATACATAGGAGAGTTAGCTACTACGGCTATCTAGTGGATTCTTTGGTGGGTCTTCAATAACTTATTCTCTAACAAGCATTCACTAACATACATTCATATCTTATATAATTGCTCATGGAATGGAGTAATTTTCAACTCTTAGATTTATGCATTGTTAGTGCAAGTCTATTCAGATCTTAGATGCCTTGTCTCTTATGATCCTATGACTTGGAAGATTTAAAATCACAACCATGTGAAACTTATTCCATGGTTACCAAACCAAGTCCTACAGTCATAGGTGATCTAAGGGCTTTATCCAAATGTTGGTAAAGTGAAATAAAGCATAAGATGAAGATGGCCATATAAAGAATATTATTCAATTAAGATTGTTTTACAAAGAAACAGTTTTTACAAGGCTAATCTCATTTGCTTGTAGGGCACTATTTTAACAATCTCCTACTTTCCCTAAAGCTAATGCCCTATGGCCTTAAGACCTATTTTCACAAGATGTCATTCAAAGACCTTTTTGTGTTAGGGGTTTAGTCAGTATATCTGCTATGTTTTTCTCTGAGGCAACTCTTTCTACTCGAATATCGCCTTCATTAATGATTTTATGATTTAAATGATATCGCCTCAATATGTGCTTAGATCACTGATGAGATCTTAGATCTTTAGCTTGCGTTACCACCTTATTGTTGTCGCAAAAGATAGCTACTGGCTCTGTAATGCTAGGTACTATGTTCAACGTTTGAGTGAAGTTTTTCATCCAACACCTTTCTTTGTAGCTTCCGAAGCTGCAATATATTATGCTTTAGTGGTTGAGTCGGTCATAGTGTCTTGCATGGGGCTTGTCCATCTCACCACATCACCATTGAGATAAAATATAAATCTAAAAATAGATTTGAGGTCATTTACATCAGATTAGAAACTAGAATCTAAAAACCCCTCAAGTTTCAATTCTCCATTGTCGTAAACTGAAAATAAGTCCTTAGTCCTTCTCAAGTACTTGAGGATTATTTTCATGGCTAATTAGTAACTCTCAATGGGATTAGATTGGAACATACTCATAATGCTTAGTGAGTGTGCTACATTCGGTCTTATACATTGAACTACATACATTATGCTTCCAATGGCAAAAGTATAAGGTATGCGAGACATACTTTATTTCTCTTCCTCAGTCTTGGGGGCTATAAACTTTGAGAGACAAATGCTATGTCCCATAGGAAGAAATCCCCTTTTGGATTCTTTCATACTAAACCTTTTTAATATCTTGTCAATGTACGAAGTTTGGGAAAGCCCTAGCATCCTCTTAGATCTATCTCTATAGATACTATTCCTAATATGTAGGATGCTTCTCCTAAATACTTCATGAAGAATTGTGTAGATAACCAAACTTTAGTAGACTCTAACATTCCTACCTTTCCTAATCAAAAAGATGTCATCGACATAAAACATAATAAATTGTATTGAACTCCTGCTGGCCTTCTTGTACTCACATGGTTCTACATATTTCTGACAAAGCCAAATGATTTGACCATTTTGTCAAAACATATGTTCCAACTTTAGGATGCTTGTTTGAGTCTATAAATGGATCTCTGGAGTTTGTAAATCTTTTGCTCGCTTCCCTTGGATATAAAACCTTATGATTGCTCCATGTAAATTTCTTCTTCAATGTTGCCTTTAAGGAAATCGATTTACCATATCTCATAGTCATAATGCAGCTATGGTAAGTAGAATTTGAATGGACTTAGGCATAGCAATCAATGAAAAGGTTTTCTCAAAATCAATACTGGGTCTTTGAGTATATCCTTTTGCCACTAGTCGTGACTTAAAAATTACTACTTCTCCATCTATCCCAGGTTTTCGCTTATAGATCCACTTGCAACTAATGGGAACTATTCTCTTTGGTGGATCTATCAAAGTCTATACTTTTTTTGGGTACATAAAGTCCATTTCTAATCTTATGGCTTCAAACTAACATCCCAAATTTATATTTGATATAACTTCTTTATAGGTCTTCAGATTATCATCCAATTGACCCATCTCATGAAAAACTTCTAAACTTTCGAGTTGTTTCTTAATCCGATCTGACCTTTTCAAAGGTTTTGTAGAAGGCTTTTATAATTCATTTGTTTCCACTGTTTGTGGGATTTCTTGATCATCTTGAACTTCATCAAATTCAACGACAATGCTTTTTCTATCTAATAGAAATTCTTTTTCTAAAAAGTGGGCATTCCTTGAAATAAACACTTTTTATTTTGAAGGATCATAGAAGTAATAACCCATAGACTCTTTTGGATATCCCATAAACTTGCATAAGATGGATCTATTATTTAACTTATCTCTTACTATACGTCTCACGTAGGTGGGAGATCCTCAAATCTTTAGATAATGCTAAGAGGGTGTTTTACCATGCCACATCTCATATGGTATTTTAGGCATAGACTTTGAAGGTACCATGTTTAGTAACTTTGCTATCATGTCTAAGACGTATCCCTAAAAGGATATGGGCACATTGGAAAAATTCATCATGGAACGTACCATATCCAACAAGATATGATTTCTCATCTCGGCTACTCCATTATGTTGGGGTGTGTTGGGTGGAGTCTATTGAGAGAGAATCCCATTCTCTTTAAGATAATTTAAGAATTTGGTACTTAATTATTCTTTCCTTTGATCCGATTGAAGCCTTTAATACTAAGTCCCTTTTGCTTTTCTACTTTACTCCTATACTCTTTGAACTTTTCATAGGCCTCGAACTTGTACTTCATAAAATTCATATGTTTATATTGACTATAATCATCGGTGATGGTAATGAAGTAAGAATAGTTACTTCTCCCTCTAACTTTTAGTGGTCCACAAATGTACATATGAATCAAATTCAAAGGACTTGTGGAGCACTTCATTTCCTATACAGGGAGCCTTGGTCATTTTTCCCTTCAAACAAGATTTGCAAGCAGAAAGGTCCTCAGTGCCACTAACTTTTAGTGTCTTGAAAGCTTCTAACTTGCTCATTCTATTTTTAGAGATATGCCAAAGTATAACATGCCATAAAATGGTATCTTCTTGGATATCTAGCTTTCTTTTATTTGTTTGAATGTTCATTCGAGGAGTAGAAGAATTAAGTATGTATAATCTATTAACTAATGTACCTTGAGCAATTAAAGAACCATTTTTTAATACTTTCAACTTCCCATTTGATATAGAAAAATCAAATCCTTCATTATCAAGAATGAGAATTGAAATAATATTTTTAACAAGGTTGGGAACATAGAAAATTAGATCAAGAACAATACAAGAATTTCCTAAGTCTAACTTGATTACACCTTGGATCTTGGCCGCAACTCTTGTTCCATTTTCAAGGTAGAGGATTAAATCCCCTTCAAATAAACTTCTTCTTTTTTTTCATTTCCTATAACAAATTACAAAGGTGAGAACCATATGCGATATCGAATACCCATGAGGAAGAATTAGTCATCAAATGCACCTTAAAGAAATATATACTTTTCTCAAGGGTCGTAAGGTAAGCTTTACAATTTCTCTTCCAATTTCTCTTTTCACCATAATACAGAAAATTTGCATCATTTTTATCCTTTTCTTGACCCTCCCAAATCTTTTCTCGGGTTGCTTCTTTTTGAGGAAGAACTCTTTTTCCTCTTGCCTTTATTTCTAGGTCCCCTAGGGCCTTTTGACTTAGAAAAGGATGCCATCATAAGAGGTTTTTCCTTTTTCATTGTCCCCTTAGCAGTCACAAGCATGTTTACCAATTTGTTGATCATCACTATTTGCTTAGATATATTAAAGTTCATAGTGAATTGGTCGAATAATGGTGCAATGACTGGAGGATCAAATCTATGTAAAGGTTATTGTCCATAATCACATAAAATTGTCCAAGCTTTTTGATGAGTCTTATCATCTTAAGCCCATGATCGTAGATATTTGCTCCTCACTCATCCTTGTCCTAAAATGCTCCTTAGATAAAGCGAACCTTTCATGTTTTGTTCGAACACCATACAACTCTTATAGGTGTGTCTATGGATCTTAAAAGCATGTTTCATGCGCTCATGAGTCTTTTGGAGTTCATTAGTTATGGATTCCAACATGAGGCATCTAACTTATAGATCATTATCTAAACATTTTGTAAACACTTCACGAACCTCATCAGTTGCATCGTCACCCAATGTGTCTAGTGGACTTTGACCAAGAACATATGTCCTCTTATCTAAGTCAAGAATTATCTTAAGGTTTCTTAACCAATCTTAGAAGGTAGGCCTGGTGAGTTTATTGGTTTCCAAAATGCTTGTGAGTGGATTTTTAGCCATTTTTGTTAAAGATTTCTAATATCTACAAGAAGTTAAAAAAAAAAGAGAGAATAAGCATGCAATTGAATTTGATATTAAAACATGTTCATAGTCTTTCAAGCATGTTTTTCTCTCACTATTTTATCAAATCCTTCACCCCCAAGAAGAATTTGGGAAATTACATTTCTTAGTGAGAATTAAAACTCCAATGACTTGCAAGTGGGACCCCATTTACAAGTCCACAAGCAATCAAAGGGTAGGCAACTTTTGCCAATTATATCTCATGCAACCTTTGATATATTTTGCCTCACTTTTCATATGGACCTAAATTTACGTGTGCCATCTATACTAATAAGTGTTAAGTCCCACCTACCAATCCTTTTTTATCTCACGATGACCTCATGACATCTTCTGTTTATGAGTGCCAATGTGTGAGGGTTCTTAAGTCAAAGATGTATCTCATGCTAATTGTATGCTCACAGCTTTCCTTCTAAGTATGACCTTCGTTTACAAGTGCTATCACACAAAATCAGTAGCATCATCATGGCATACACTATTGGTAGAAGGTTTGGCCATTAAAACCCTTTTAATTTGTATCCATTGAGACTTAATATTTGAAAAGAATTTAGACATTCCAAGTGGAGGGTTTTTGCTTGCATAGATCTCATCTTTTTTCATCTTTTTATTTATGTTCTCTATATCCTAATCATGCATCTCATACATCAACAGGATATGCAAAGCATAAATAAGTAAATGCGACTAGCATGCTCCTAGGGTGGGATGATTATAAGCTTAACTAACTGATGCACTTAGAGCCATAGGTGTATCACTCGGTTGATTTTAAGAAGATTGATTAAACTAACCTATTACATGAGTGTATCACATACATTCATGTGTCCTCAAGCCTCCTTAGATCTTCTTTGCTCCTTGTAACTTTTACTACAGAAATAAAACCTCACTCTTAGTGATTCTACTCTCATAACTTTTACAAGAAAGAACAAGAGGCATGCAATCCCCATTTAATACAACCCATTTTAACAACTTGAAATAAATAAAATCAATATTAAAGGTTTATGATCATAACAATTAACTGAACAATAAATAAATCTTGAATTAATAATTAATTTCAATAATTAAATGCTTATCTCATAAATAAATAATTGAACAAGCATAACTCTTATGCCGTCGTTAGAAGATTAACTTTAACCAATTTTTAGAAGCACTAAAAAATGTCAAGCATAATTTTGAGACCTTACACAACACTTGTGCATCTAATATGTATGATACAAAAACTTATTAAGCATTAAAGAAGTTGAAAAAAACAACTCAAAGCTCATCAAATGCCCTAAAACTAGACTGTCGAGTAGCTTAGGAGCACAGCTAAGTAGGCCATGTGCACAACGTGCGCACGTCGCCCAGCTAGCGCTTAGGTAGTGTCGGCAACCCCTGTTTTTAAGGGTTCAAGGCATGCCAAATGCATATTTCCTTCAAATTTCATGCACTAATAATTTTAGCACATGTTCTCAACATGTTAACACACATAATAGATGAATTTCTAGACTCAAAACACCTTTTAAAAATGAAAATTCAAGTGCTCAAGCATGCGTTCAAAAATTAGAAAAAGCTAGAATCATATTCTTCAAAATTTCCAATAAAACTCCAATCACATTGGATCTAAAAATGACCAAAATACTTTTGATCAAATCTCAACATGTTATATCACCATATAACATCTATTAATGCTAAATCAACACTCAACATTAATCACTATGAATTAAAATAAACTAATTACATGAATTAATACTTAAATCACATAATAGCATGCTTTCAATTCATCAATCAATGAGCCACACAAAACATCAACCAAATACTCTAATCCATCAATTGAATCGAGAATTTGGTGATCTAGATTAATCCATCACATGAATCAATCAACCAAGAAAAATTCAAATCTAAGCATGATTTAGGCTCTGATACCACTTAAAAGTAAGTAAGGCACTAGGATCCAATTATCAAAACTTCAAAAGTATAAAACTAACTAGTGTTTACAAGCATACCAAAGATCAACTCATACTACGATTTTAGATTTAGTGAGAGCATTACTTTGAAAAGAAAAATCCAGTGAGAGACTAGTGAACTCTTCACAATTCTAGAAGCTATCTACAACTAACGCTACAGGGAGAGTGCAAAAATCACCCAACCAAAACTCCTCCAAAAATTTTGAGAAATTTACTGGATCTTCTCAACACCTTTAATAACTCTCTATAAAAAATTTGTATCAATAAGCTTTTTAGAACTCCTTAGAGAAATTCACCAAATTAGACTCTATGCAGGTGGGTCTCCAAAACAAGCAAACTCTCTTGTTTGCCTCTATTATTATAATCCACACACCAATTAAATCTCCAAAAATCTCCAATCTATAAGCTGGAATAAGAAAAGAGATTTATAATAGTGGAGGCTGATTTTAGATGGGGAAGAAGAAGATGAAGAGAGTAAAGCGTTCGACATAGAAATGCAATACTTATAGGGGTTTTGGAAGAAAATTGCAAAGAATCTAATTCTTCACAAATGGTGTGATTATTGCGGCCGATCCTCTTTCACTCACTCTCTCACTCACTCACTCTCTCTCTCTCTCTCTCTCTCTCTCTCTCTCTCTATCTATCTATCTATCTATCTATCTATCTATCTATCTATCTCTTTATATATATATAGACGTTGAATGGTGTGATGCCAAGGTGGCATCACACCGTCCATGAGGAGGGGTGGTCAAGTGGGGTGCTAAGGTGGCAAATCAAATTCAAATCTCATTTGAATTTCATGTGCATTTTAATTACATTTAAAATCTAATTCCAAATTAATTAAGAAGCTAATTCAAATGAATTCTTCATTTGAATTTTTCCTCCAAAATTCATTCTTCTCAATAATTAAATTAAACTTTTAATTTTAATTTATTATTGTTTGACTTAACTTTTTAACTCAAACTAGCTTAACTCTTAAGCTCAATTTGTTAACTTAACTCTTTAAGTCAACTTGACCAATTGATGATCATGATGGCACCAAATAATTAACTCCTTAATTATTGGTCTAATTTAACTCCTTAAATTAATTGATTAATTTAACTCTTGAATTAATCAAGCCAAAAATAACCTTCAAAATTGACACCATAAAATCGGTCCTTTAGGAATTAGTCTTTCAACACTTAGAAATTTTCTCCATCAATTAGGAAGCTAATTTGATTTTGTGTGTGGCCTAATAAGTTGTACCATTCATTGGATATGGGTTCACAACTCCTTGTGACTTTTGAACATTTTATATTCATTTTTGTTTAAAACACCCCTTTTAAACAAATTGACTAAATTCAATCAATCTCATTAATTGAAGAGTACCCAATCTCCATAGTCAATGTCTAACCTCCAGCCCACGAAGCCTAACTAATTGATCAAAACAAATAATCTAGAGAACCATCATAACTTTACACATACCATGCAAATACAGTTCTTTCATTTCCTATCTCCCCAAAAAGACCTAGGGCAAGATATTTATCAGCTCCCTAATAGCCTTGATACTATATCTCTATTTTCAATGTTTGATCTCTTTGTGTGACCTAATCTTTGGGAAACTCCTTTTCTAAATTGTCACACCACCTTACGTATGGATTTTTGGGAATTGATCATTATTGAATACATAGGAGATGTACTCACCCTTCACAATAGTAAGAAGTCATATTCTATCTTGGATCTCACAAACTTCTATACCAAGTAGCTCATACCCAACCTCAACCCAAAAGATTTGCTAGGTGGTCAAGGAATAGTTAAAGCATGAGGACTGAATACAAGGTTACCATAGATCCTCATGTTAGAGGACTAATAATATGCACTAGCATAAGCTAGAGAATTAGCTACTGCCAACTTGCCACTATGGCTATCTAGTAAATTCTTCGATGGGTCTTCAATGCTTTGTTCTCTAACAAGTACCCACTAACATGCACCTGTATTTCATACAGTTGCTCATGGAATAGGGCAATCTCCAACTCTTAGATTTATGCATCGTTAGTGCAAGTTTATCTAGATCTTAGATGCCTCATCTCTTAAGATTTTATGACTTGAAAGATTTAAGATCACGATCATGTGAGACTTGTTCCATGGTCACCAAACTAAGTCCTGTAGTCATAGATGATCTAAAGGCTTTATCTAAACGCTAGTGAAGTGAAATAAATCATAAGATGAAGATGACCATATAAAGAATATCATTTAATCAAGACTTTTTTACAAGAAAATAGCTTTTACACGACCAATCTCATTAGCTTGCAGGGCACTATTCTAACATTATTTGTACTCAGTAGAATTATAAATGCAGATGGGCAAGTTTAAAAGATTCTCAGATTATTTCTAAAGGAATGAACACCAAAAGTTATTGCTATTTAGGAAGCTTGTGATCTTAGTAGGATGATGATGGGTGTTGAATTGATTGAATCTCTCATTTTCGATGACATGACGCTGCTAATTAAAGATGTAAGTTTGGAAGCAAAAGTCAAAAAGAATATTACTTTTAATACTGATCATGGTTCTGACTCAAAACTTCAAAAAAAAACTTGATGAGGACAAAGTTGAGGATGAAATTGTTCGGATTTCTCAAAGATTAAAGCAACTAATGAACCTCAAAAGGAAATTTTAGTACAATAGATCAAAACCAAAAAGAACCAATCCAGAGACTCTAAGTATCAAGCTATCTTGCTACTATGAATGTAATAAAATCAAACATAAAAAATTAGATTGTCCCAGACTGAGAAAAAATGAAAGATAAGCCAAAGCTAAGGCAATGGCAACTATATAAGATGAATCTGATGGTGAACAATTAGATAATGAAGAGAATTACTTCATGGTAAATAAAGTAAATACCTCTTCATGTGTTCTGATTATGATTTTAGTGATGAAATTGACATTGATGAGGATGTGCAAAAATTGCTTAAGTTTAATGAAATTTGTGTCATAATATTTGTTGATAAAAATAAACCTTTGGAAGAAAAAGTGGATTATTTTGCAAGAATAACCGGATAAAGCTCATAAAGATAAATTTAAAATGCAAATGGTTAAAAATATATAGACCCTTGATGCTGAATGCAAAAAGAAAATGAATCATTGGCTCACTAAAGAGAATAATTCTTTGAAGAAGCAAATTGAAAATATGAGCCGTGGAATTAAAAGAAAAATGATTGTTAAAGAATGCTTGTATGCTGAGGATGATTTAGATTAATGTTCCACCTAGACATAATGTTGGAAAGGATCATAAATTTAGAAACCGCATAAATTAGAAATACACCAAACCAGTTTCAATAACTTCCAGAATGAATTTCAAACAAGTTTAAAAACCTGCTTTACTTGTGGTAGATCTAGTCATGTCAATTTTAGATGTCCAATTGAGGAACTCATTGGTACCAAGTTTGTTTGGGTAAGAAAATTATTAGCTACTAACCATGAAAGACCCAACATAGTTTTAGAACTTAAAACAAACACAAACTAATTTTTTATAGGTTCACACCAAGTAACATTCCCAAAAATAGAAATGGTACTTGTATAGCGGATGTTCCAAGCGTATGATATGGGATGCTTCCATGTTCCTTAAGCTTAACAATTGTTCTATAGGAAATATTCTTTGTATAGACAACATAAAATGATGCATAATAGGTAAAGGTACTATTGGCAAATAGATTGGAACTTTTATTGATAATGTATAGCTTGTTGAAGGCCTCAAGCATAACTTGCTTAGTATCAGTCAACTATGCGATGAACGTTATAAGGTTAAATTCCCCCCTTTTCACTATGTTAATAAGCAAAATGGGAAAGTAGTTTTTATTGCTAGAAGGGATGGAAATATTTATTGTATAACCATTGGTGATTTAACCTATCAAAATGTGGAGTGTTTAGCTGTTTTAGATGAAGAATGCTAGAAATTGCATATGAGATTGGGCCATATAAACATATAACTTATATCTCATCTCATAAAAAAAGATCTTATCAAAGGAGTACTCAAGTTAAACTTCTCCAAGGACAGGATTTGTGATGCATGCTAAAAGGAAAAGGAAATTCAAACATCTTTCAAACTAAAGAATGAGGTCACAACTTCCAGGCCATTGGAACTTCTACATGTTGACCTATTTGGACCCATGAAAACCACTTTCCTATGAGGTAAAAGATATGTGTTTGTCATAGTAGATGACTATACTCATTTTATGTGAGTTCTATTTATTGCTCATAAAAATGATGCTTTAAATGCTTTCATTCCACTTACTAAAAAGCTTGAAAATGAAAAGGGTTATTTTATTAAGAAAATTTGAAGTGACCATGAAACTAAGTTTGATGAAATAAATTTTACTTTTTTTTGTGAAAAACATGGTTACATTTATAATTTTTCTACTCTTATGACTCCCCAACTAAATGGGCTGGTTGAAAGGAAAAATCAGATTTTACAACAAGCTGCTAGAAACATACTTAATGAATATGAGCTTCTAAAATCCTTTTAGGGTGAAGTGGCGAATACGACTTGTTATATGTCAAATATTGTTTTGTTGAGACCACTTTTGATAAAGAACACATGAATTGTGGCATAGTAAAGTTTCAAATATTTCTTATTTTCGTGTCTTTGGCTACAAATGTTACATTCTTACTAATAGAGATTATTTGAAAAAGTTTGATTACAAAATTAATAAAGCTATGTTTGTTGGTTACTTAATGCATAGTAAAGCTTATTATGTTTTTAATAAGTGGGAAAAAAAAGGGTTCAATAATCCACGCATGTTGTGTTTGATGAAAGTAGCCCATCCTATGCCAAGGAAACCTTGAGCAAAGAAATTGCTGGATTTGAAGAACTAGTCAAGATTTTGGACCCTGGGCCATCAATATCAAATCAATCGAAACCAGAATCATTAAGAAAGTAAATCCCACTAATGAACTTAATTCCAGTGAATCAGTAGAAAGGGATGAACAATGAACCAAAAAGTTTAAACATGCTTCCAATCATCATACTGACAAATTATTGCAAATCCTCAAGCTAGAATAACTGCCAAATCTAAAGATAGACAAGTTCCACTAGATGAATCTAACTATGCTCTCATCTCAATGATTAAACCTAAAGATGTCAAAGAGGCACTAAAAGATCCATTTTGGATTGAAGTAATTAAGGAAAAATTAGTTTGAAAAAAATAAGGTCTAAAAATTGGTAGAACAACTATTAGATCATCTAGTTGTTGGTATTAGTGGGTGTTAAAAAATAAGCTAGATAAAACTGATAGAGTCACTAGGAACAAAGCCAGATTGGTAGCAAAAAGCTACAGTCAGCAAGAGGGTATTGATTATGATGAAACATTTGCTTGAGTTGCAAGTTTAGAATCTTTTAGAATGCTTCTTGCCTTTGCATCCTATAAAAAGTTTATACTTTATCAAATGGCCGTAAAAAGTGCTTTTCTAAATGGATTCATAAAAGAAGAAGTTTATGTTGAGCAACCCATCGATTTTGAAAATCAAAACTTTCCTCATCATGTTTTTAAATTAACAAAAGCTTTATATGGACTAAAACAAGCTTCTAGGGCTTGGCATGATCTAGTGAGTAATTTTCTTATAAATAATGGTTTTTCTATTAGAATCTTAGATACCACTTTGTTCATTGAGCACCAAGAAAATAGCGCTCTTACTGTTCAAATATATGTTGATGATATTAATTTTGGTGCTATTAATGATCTACTTTGTTAAGAGTTTGCTAAGAAAATGAAATAGGAATTTGAAACAAGCTTAAAGGGAAGGCTCAAATTCTTCTTGGGACTTCAAGTAAAGTAAACTCAGTAAGTGACATTTATCTCACAAGAAAATTATACAATGGAGCTTTTAAAGAAATTTGGAATGAGTGAATGCAACTGTGCAACCACTCCCATGAGTATAAGTACCAGATTGGAACATGATGAAAATGGTAAGAACATGGTTGAGAATGTCTACAAAGGTATGGTTAGTAGTTTACTCTATTTAACTACAAGCTATCCAGATATTATCTTTTCAACATGCTTATGTGCTAGATTCTAGTCCGATCCAAAGGAATACCATTTAAGTGATAAAAGAATATTGAGATATCTTAAGGGAGCATTTAACTATGGCTTATAGTATCTACATTCTAAATCTTTTAACTTCATAAGCTATTTTGATGTGAATTATGTTGGTTGCAAGATAGACAAGAAAAGTACCAGTGGTAGTTGGCAACTACTGAAAAAATATCTGGTTTTATGGTGCAGTAAAAAGCAAAGTGTAGTTGTATTATCCATAACCGAGCTAGAGTACATGGCCTTTGGCAATTGTAGCACGCAAGTATTATGGATAAAACATATCTTGCATAATTTTAGTATTAATGCTCCTTGTGTGCCTATTTTATGTTATAGTTCTAGTGCTATTGGCATGTCTAAAAATCCAGTTTTGCATTCAAACACAAACCATACTAAAATTAAACATCATTTTTTGTGTGATCATTTGAATAAACGTGATTTATCAATTGATTTTGTTTTCACTGAAATTTAGCTTGTAGATATTTTTACCAAAGCTTTGAAAGAAAAGCAATTTGTGTGCATTAGAGAAAGACTATGAATTAAATCAACATATGGTTTTAGTGGGATTAGTTACTTATTTAAATATGACAGTTATTATGCACAAAAATTAACTTCATCTCTTCTATTTTCAATACCTATTTTTGCGTGCATCAACATTGGCTATTTAATTTTTTGATTCTTTTCGCTTTTCAAAATTCTCATTTTTCTTGAACTACTAATTCGTCTTCCATTCACAATGTTGGAGTAGTGCCCTACAACTAATTAAATTGGCATGTAAACTATTTCACTTGTGTTATAATCTTGATTGAATGATATTCATTATAAATGACCATCTTCATCTTATACTTACTTTACTTCACTAGTATTTGGTTGAAGCCTTTAGATCACACTAGACTATCGAACATGGACATATACTGAGTGGTGATCATGAAACAAGTCTTATACGATCGTGATTTTAAATTTTCAAAATCTTAGAATCTTATAAGACAGGGCATCTAAGATTTGGATAGACTTACACTAACGATACATAAATTCAAGGGTTGGATATTGCTCCATTTCATGAGCAATCCATGTGAGACATAGGTTTATGTTAGTGGATGCTTATTAGAGAACAAGTTCACTAAAGGCCCGCTCAGAGAATCCATTAAATAACTATAGTGGCAAGTTTTTCAACTTACGCTAGTGCAAATAATTAGTCCTTAAACCTAAGGATCCATGGTAACTTTTTGTTTAAGTTCTCATGCTTTGAGTTTTTCTTGACCACTCTGTGGTTCATTCAGGTTGAACTTGGGTATAAGCTATTTAGGCATGAAGGTTTGTGAGGTCTAAGATGGGATCTATCTCCTCGTCGTTGTGAAGGTTAAATGCATTTTCTATGTATTCTATAATAATTAATTCCATGAAATTCTTGCGCAAGGTAGCATGACAATTTGGAAAAGGTATTTTACAAAGATGAGGTTATAAAAGGGAATTGATCATTGGGAATAAAAATATAGTATCGAGGCTATTATGGAGTTGGCAATATCTTACCTTAGGCTTCTTTCAGGAGATAAGAGATGGGAGGACCATATTTGTATAGTAAGTGCAGAGCTAGAATTATTCTCCAAAAGCATATTCATTCAGCCAATTAGTTAGGCTCTATGGGCTTGAGGTTGGACATTGACCATAGAGATTAGGTACTCTTCAATTAATAAAGATTAATTGAATTGAATAATTAGTTTAAAGAAGTTTAAACTAATGTGAGTATTTTGATATTCTAAAGATACAAGAGTTGCAAGCCTATGTCCAATGAGTGATAGAACCTAATAGGTCACACACAAAAGCCAATTGAAAATCCTAATTGATGAGGTGAATTTTCTAAGAGTTAGAAAATTCCACTTTTGATCGATTTTGGAGGGAAATGGTTGACGTAATTTTTTGGTCATTGCGGCATGGTCAATTTAATTTTTAAATTGATATAAATAATCTAAGGAGTTAAATTGGTCAAGTTAACTTAAGGAGTTAAGTTAACACTTTCTAGCTTAAATAGTTAAGCTAATTGACTTAAAGAGTTAAGTCAAGGTTGATTAATTAAATTAAGGAGTTAATTTAATTAATATGAAGAATTAATTTGGAGGGAAATTCAAAATGAAAGTGTTCATTTAGTGTGCATTAGAATTTATTTGGATGACTTTTCATGAGATGAAATAAAGATTCCAAATGAAATTCAAATACAAGTGAAATGTGATTTCACAAGCAACTTGCTTGCTTAGGTGGCACCTCAAGGGAGATGTGATGCCAACTAGAATCACACCTTCCCTCTCTCTCTATATAGATATAGATATGGACGGCCAACACACACATGCTTGCATAATTCTAGATCTAAAAGTTAGATTCCATTTTTTCCTCCAATTTTGTGTGAGTCTCTCATGTGTTGAGGCTTTGTATTTTCTTCACCTCCCTCTCTCATATTCAGCCTTCATCCTTCTCTATTCTCTCCTTGATTATGCCAAGTTGGCATCACACCTTCCTCAAGAAGGAGGGGATAGCCAATCATGCTTGCAATGCGTACGAGTTGGCACATTCAAATCTAATTTGAATATCATGTACATTTCAATTATATTTAGAATCTAATTCTAAATTAATTAAGATGCTAATTTAAATGAACACTTCACTTAAACTTTCCCTCCAAAAATTATTCTTCCCACACTTTAATTTAATTAATTAACCTTTGATTTAACTCTTAAATCTAACAAGCTTAAGTCGTAAGCTTAATTTAGTTAACTTAACTTTTCAAGTTAACTTGACCAAATGATGGCCATCTTGGCACCAAATAATTAATTTCTTAATTGTTGATCCAATTTAACTCCTAAAATTAGTCAAGTAATTTAACACTTAAATTAATCAAGCCAAAATTAACTTTTTAAAAATCGATCACCAAGGAAAATCTCTAACACATAGAAAATTGTTCCACCATGCTTTGAAGCTAATTGGCTTTTATGTGTAACTTAATAGGTTTTACCATTCATTGGACATAGGCTCGCAACTCCTTGTGACTTTTGAATATCATATATTCATTTTAGTTTAAAACTCCTTTTAAACTAATTAACTTAATTCAATTAATCTCATCAATTGAAGAATATCCAATCTCCATGGTCAATGTCCAACCTCAAACCCATGGAGCCTAACAAATTGGTCGAAATGAATATTCTGAGAACCATCATAGCTTTACACGTATCATGCAAATATAGTCCTTTTATCTCCTATTTCCTGAAAGAGGCCTAGGACAAGATATTTGTTGTCTTCCTAATAGCCTCGATACAATGTCTCTATTCTCAATGTTTGATCCCATTATGTGAACTTACCTTTAGAAAACTCCTTTTTTAAATTGCCACACCACCTTGATTAAGAATTTCTTGGAATCAATCATTATAGAATATATAGGAGATGGACTTACCCTTTACAAAAGTGAGGAGTCAAATTCTATCTTGGATTTCACAAGCCTCCATGCCAAGTAACTCATGCCCAACCTCAACCTAAAAGATTAGCTAAGTAATCAAAGAGAAGCCAAAGTATGAGGATCAGACACAAGGTTACCATAGATTCTCAAGTCAGAAGACTAATAATATGCACTAGCGTAAGCAAAAGAATTAGCAACTACTAACTTGCCACTATAGCTATGTAGTGGATTTTTTGGTGGGTGGTCAGTACCTTGTTCTCTAACAAGCACCTACTAACATGTACCCATATCTCATACAGTTACTCATGGAATAGAGCAATCTCCAACCCTTAGATTTTATGCATCGTTAGTGCAAGTCTATCCAAATCTTAGACACACCATCTCATAAGATCCTATGACATAAAAGATTTAAGATCACGATCGTGTAAGACTTATTCCATGATCACCACCCAGTGAACTGACCAAATCTTGTAGTCTTGTGTGATCTAAAGGCTTCATTCAAATGCAAGTAAAGTAACAAAAAACATAAATGAAGATGGTCATATAAGAAAAATCATTCAATCAAGATTGTATATACAAGGAAATAGTTTCTACATGGCCAATCCTATTGACGTGCTGGTACTATTCCAACAATCTCCCACTTGCCCTAACGTAAATGCCCTATGGCTTTGAGATCTATTCTCTCAAGATGCCCTTCAAAGATTGATAGTTTTAGGGGGTTTGTCGATGGATCTACTATACTTTTTTCTAAGACAACTCTTTCCACTCAGATGTTGCCTCTATCAATGATCTTTTGGATCAAATGATATCGTCTCAAAATATGCTTGGATCACTTATGAAATCTTAGCTCTTTAGCTTACACTACCACCCCAGTATTGTCATAGAAGACAACAACTGGCTCAGTAATGCTAAGCACTATATCCAACTCTTGAATGAAGTTTTTCACCCAAACACTTTTCTTTGCGGCTTCCAAAGATGCAATACATTCTATTTCAATGGTCAAGTCATCCATGGTGTCTTGTTTGTAACATTTTCGACGTATCATCCTATTATTGAGGTAACATATGAACTAGAAATAGATTTAAGGTCATCTACATCATATTGGAAACTAGAACTCAAAAATCCTTCAAGTTTCAATTTACTACTATTGTATACAAGAAATAAGTCCTTAATCCTTCTCAAGTATTTAAGGACTGTTTTCACAGTCAACCAGTGACTCTCATCAGGATTAGATTAGAACTTATTTGTAATGCTTAGCAAGTATGCCACATCTGGTCTAGTATATTGAACTATATACATTATGCTTCAAATTATGGAGGTGTAAGGTATGTGAGACATCCTTCGTTTTTCTTCCTCTGTCTTGGGGGCCATAGACTTTGAGAGACAAATGCCATGTCCCATGGAAAGGAATCCCCTCTTGGATTTTTCCATACTAAACCTTTTTAGTATCTTATTGATGTACGAGGTTTGCGAAAGCCCCAACATCCTCTTTGATCTATCTCTATAGATATGTATTCCTAATATGTAGAATGCTTATCCTAAATCCTTCATGGAGAATTATGTAGATAACCATACTTTAGTACACTCTAACATTCCTACCTAATTCCTAATGAGAAGGATGTCATTGACATAAAGCACAATAAACTATACTGAACTCCTACTAGCTTTCTTATACACACATTGTTCATACATATTTTTAACAAAGCTAAATGATTTGACCATTTTGTCAAAATAGTCAAATTGTATGTTCCAACTTTGGAATGCTTGTTTGAGTCCATAAATGGATCTCTGGAGCTTGCAAACCTTTTGCTCACTCCCCTTAGATATAAAACCTTGTGGTTGCTCCATGTAAATTTCTTTTTTAATGTCACTATTGAGAAAAATGACTTTCTTATCCATTTGCTATATCTCATAGTCATAATATGTTGCTATTACAAGTAGAATCCAAATGGACTCAAGCATAGCAACCGGTGAAAAAATTTCCTCAAAATCAATACCAAGTATTTGAGTATAACTTTTTGCCACTAATCTCGCCTTAAAAGTCACTACTTCTCTATCTATCCCAAGCTTTCGCTTATAGATGTACTTGCAACCAATGAAAACTATTCCCTTTGGCAAATATACCAAAGTTTATACTTTATTTGAGTACATGGAGCCCATTTCAAATTTCATGGCTTCAAGCCAACGTCTTGAATCTATATCTGACATAGCTTTCTTATAGGTCTTTAGATCATCATGCTATTATCCCATCTTAAGAAAAAATTCAAATCTTTCGGGTTGCTTCTTAATCTGGTCTAACCTTCTCAGAGGTTGTGTATAATATTCTAGTTGATCATTTGTTTCCACCGCTTGTGGAATGTTTAGATCATCTTGAACTGTATCAAGTTCAATGACAATGCCATTTCTATCTAATAGAAAATTCTTTTCCTAAAAGGTGACATTCATCTAAACAAAAACCTCTTGCTATAAGGGATCAATAAAATAATAACCTATAGACTCTTTAGGATATCCCACAAACTTGCACAAGGTGGATCTACTATCCAACTTATCTCTTACTGTCCGTCTCACGTAGATGAGAGATCCCTAAACCCTTAGATGGTGGTAAAAGGGTGGTATCTTTAGCAATGACTTTGAAGGTACTGCATTTAGTAACTTCGTGGCTATTAATAGAGCATATCCCCAAGAGGATATGAGCACATCAAAAAAACTCATCATGGAATGCACTATGTCCAGCAAGGTATAATTTCTCCTATCGGCTACTCTATTGTGTTAGGTTCGTCGGGTAGAGTCCATTGTGAGATAATCCTATTCTCTTTCAGATAATCCAAGAATTCGGTAATTAAGTATTCTCTCCCTCAATTTAATCGAAAGGCTTTAATACTAAACCCCTTTTATTTTTCTACTTCACTCCTATACGTTTTTAACTTTTCAAAGGCCTTAGACTTGTACTTCATAAAATACACATGTTTGTACTGACTATGGTCATCAGTGAAGGTGATGAAGTAAGAATAGCCTCTTTTCCCACTAACTCTTAGTGGTCCACAAATATTCGTATGGATCAAATTCAAAGGATTTGTGAAGTGATCCATTTGTCCTACAAAGGGTGCTTTGGTCATTTTTCCCTTCAAACAAGATTCACAAGTAGGAAGGTTCTCAATGTTACTAACTTTTAGTACTTTCAGAGCTTCTAACTTGCTCATCCTATTTTTAGAGATATGGCCAAGTCTTACATGCAAAAGAATGGCATCTTCTTGGATATTTAGCTTCCTTTTATTTATTTGAATGTGCATTAGTGAAGGTTGAGAATCAAGTGTGTATAATCCATTAACTAATGTACCTTGTGCCATTAAAAAACCATTCTTTAATGCTTTCAACTTCCCATTTGATATTGAAAAATCAAATCATTGATTATCTAAAATGGGAAATGTTCTTAACAAGATGGGGTGCATAGTAAACCAAATCAAGAACAATACAAAAATTCCCTAAATCTAACTTGATTATACCTTGGACATTAGTCGCAACTCTTGCTCTATTTCCGAGGTAGTGGATCATATCTTCTTCATGAAGACTCTTTTTTCTTTCCATACCCTATAATGAATTACATAGGTGAGAACCACATGCAGTATCAAATACCCATGAGGAAAAATTAGTCATTATGTGCACTTCAAAGAAATACATACCCTTCTCAATAGTGGTAAGGTAAGCTTTATAGTTTCTCTTTCAATGACCCTTTCACAATAGTGGAAACAATTAACATAGATTTTAGCCTTCTTCTTGACTCGCTCAGAACCTTTCTCTAGTAGCTTCCCTTTTGAGAAAGAACTCTTCTTTCTCTTACCTCCTTTTCTACTTGGAGGAATATGTGATTATAAAAGGTTTTTCCTTTCCCATTATTACCTCGGTAGTCACAAGCATGTTCACCAATTCATTGATTGACACTATTTGCTTGGACATATTAAAGTTCACAACCAATTGGTCGAACAAGAGTAGTAACAACTAGAGGATCAAATCCACATAAAGGTCATTATCCATAATCATGTAAAGTTATCCAAGCTTTTTGATGAGTCCTATCATCTTAAGCTTGTGATCATGGACATTCGCCCATCCACTCATCCTTGATCTAAAAAACTCTTTAGACAAAGTGAACCTTTTGTGCCAAATTTGAACACCATACAGCTTTTGTAGTTGTGTGTAGATCTCATAAGCATGTTTCATGTGCTCATAAGTCTTTGGGAGTTTATTTGTAATGGATGCCAACATGAGGCATCGAACTTGTAGATCACATCATCTGCAAATTTTGTGAATGCTCACGAACCTCATTGGTGGTGTCATCACCCAATGTGTCTGGCAAACTTATATCCTCTTAACCAATCTTAGAAGTTATGCCCGATAAGTTTATTGATTTTCATTAAGCTTGCAAGTAGATTTTTAGCCATTTGTTTGTTGAAGATTTCAAAAATCTACAAGAGGCGAAAAAGGAGACTAAGTATGTGATTGATTTGATATTAAAACATGTTAATGGTCTTTCAAGTATGTTTTTCTTACACTATTTTATCAAATCCTCCACCCCCAAGAAGAATTTATGAAATCAAATTTTCTAGTAAGAATCAATATCCCAAGGACCTGCAAGTAGACCCATGACTCGTGAGATATCCAGAAATAATCCAAAGGTAAGCAATTTTTGCTAATTGCATCTTATGCAATTCTTGATATATTTTACCTCACTTTTTATGTAAACCCATGACTCATGAGACATCTATATTACTAGGTACTAAGTCAAACCTACCAATCAAAACTTCAATTTGAGATGGCCACATAACATTCCACGACTCGTGTGCAATGCATAGGGGTTCTCAAATTAAAGGTGCATCTCATGTTAAGTAAATGGTCACAGCTTTTCATTATAAGTGTGATCCATAACTCGTGAGACATCACACAAATAATGACAGCATCATCACACCATATACTATTGGTAGAAGGTTTAGATTAATTAAAACTCTTTTAATTTCTATCCATTTTAATTTAATATTTGAAAAGCATTTAGATATTCTAAGTAGAGGGTTTTTGTTTGCAAAGATCTCATCATTTAATCTGCTTATTTAGGTTCTCTATATCCTAATCATGCATCCTATACATCAATAGTATATGAAAATCATAATAAGTAAATATGCCTAGCATGCTTCTAAGGTGGGATGACCATGAGTCTAACTAAGTGACACACTTAGAGCCATAGGTGTATCACTCGGTTGATTTTAAGTAGGTTAATTAAACTAAGCTATTACATGAGTGTATCCCATACATTCATTCAGGGGTCTTTAAAAGTCATCATGCTTCCATGAACTCATTACCTCTATGCAACATTTACATAAATAGAAAATCCTCACTCCTAGAGTTTCTACTCTCATAACTATTACAAGATAGAAAAAGGGACATGCAAACCTCACTTAATACAACCTATTTCAGCAACTTGAAACAAATAAAATCAATGTTAAAGGCTCATGATCATCCCTACTCACTCATCATCCATTCAACAATTAAATGAACAATAAATAAATCTTGAATTAACAATTAAATGCTTATCTCATAAACAAATAATTAAACAAGCATAGCATTTATGCCATTAGTTGGAGATTTTTGAAAATTTTGATTCTCACTTAGACTTGGATTCTATTGCTACTCTTGCTTTCAAGTAGTATTGGAGCAAAAATGCCTTCTGGATTACTCTAGTAAAATTCGCTAATCTAGAGCTACTGCAAGTGGATTTCCAAAATCTAACAAGTCAAATGCCTTGCCTTTATTATTATGATCCACACGCCAATTAATCTTCCAATTTCCCTCACTAGACGTTGGAGTTAGAGAGGAGAAAATGAGGTATAGAAGGCCAATTTTCAGGGTAGGGAAAAAGAAGAGATGCAAAGCTTCAACACATGATGCAATGCATGGAGAGAAAGAGTTTTGGAGAAAATGCTAAAAATCGAATTCTTCACACTTTCTATGAGTAGGCCAATCTTTGCATTGTTCTATATATATATATATATAAAGGTTGGAAGGTGTGATGCAAGTTGGCATAATACCTTCCTCAAGGTTACTACCTAAGTGGCATGTCAAGGTGGCAAATTTAAATTCAAGTTTTACTTGAATTTCATGTGCATTTCAATTACATTTGGAATCTAACTCCAAATTAATTAAGATGCTAATTTAAATGAACACTTCACTTAAATTTTTCCTTCAAAATATATTCTTTCCATGAATTAAATTAAACACTTTAATTTAAATAATTAACCTTTGATTTAACTCTTAAGTCAAACAAGTTTAACTCTTAAGCTTAATTTAGTTAACTTAACTCTCTAAGTCAACTTGACCAATTTATGGTCATCTTGGCATCAACTAATTAATTCCTTAATTATTGGTTTAATTTGACTCTATAAATTAGCCTATTAATTTAACACTTAAATTAATCAAACCAAAATCGACCGTCACGTTATATCCTTGAAAATCGATCACCAAGGAAAAGTCTTTAACACTTAGAAAATTGTTCTATCCTGTTTGGAAGCTAATTAACTTTTGTGTGCAACTTAATAAGTTCTACCATTCATTGGACATGTGCTCACAACTTCTTGTGACTTTTGAATATCATATATTTATTTTAGTTTAAAACTCCTTTTAAACTAAATGACTCAATTCAATTAATCTCATCAATTAAAGACTACCTAATCTTCATGATCGATGTCCAACCTCAAGCCCATGGAGCCCAACTAATAGGCCAAATGAATATTTTGGAGAACTATCATAGCTCTACGTGTACCATGCAAATACAGTCCTTCCATTTTCTATTTCCTAAAAGAGGCCTAGGGCAATATATTTGGCGACTCTTTAATAATCTCAATATTATGTCTCTATTCTCAATGTTCAATATCATTGTGTGACCTCACTTTTGAAAAATTTCTTTTCCAAATTGTCACACTACCTTGTGCAAAGATTTCTTGGAATCAATCATTATAGAATACATAGGAGATGCGCTTATCCTTCACGAAAGCAAAGGGCTAGATTCCATCTTGGATCTCACAAACCTCCACACTAAATAGCTCATGCCTAACGTCAACCCAAAAGACTAACTAAGTGATTATGAGGACTAACTAAGTGATTATGAGGACCAGACACAAGGTTACCGTGGATCCTTAGGTCAGAGGACTATAAATATGCACCAGTGTAAGCGGGACAATTAACTACTACTGACCTACTACTATGGCTATCTAGTGGATTCTCTAGTAGTTCTTCAATGCTTTGTTCTCTAACAAGCAATCATTAATATGCACCTGTATCTCATATAGTTGCTCATAAAATGGTCTAATCTCCAACTATTAGATTTTATGCATCATTAGTGTAAGTCCATTTAGATTTTAGATATCTCATCTCATAAGATCCTACTACTTTGAAGATTTAAGATCACAACTGTGTAAGACTTATTCCATGATCACCACCTAGTGAACTGACTAAGTTCCATAGTCTAATATGATATAAGGGCTTCATCCAAATATGAGTGAAGTAATAAAAAGCATAAGATGAAGATGGTTATATAAGAAATATCATTCAATCAAGATTATATATACTAGAAAATTACTTCTACAAGGCCAATCCTATTGGCTTTCCAAGCCCTATTCCAATAATTGATGGATGCTTGTTAGAGAACAAGGCATTAAGGTTCAACTAGAAAATCCACTAGATAGCCGAAGAGACAAGTCGGTAGTGGCAAGTTCTCTAGCTTACGTTAATGCACATAATTAGTCCTTTAACTTGAGGATATATAGTAATCTTGTGTTTAAGTCCTCATGCTTTGACTTGTCTTTAGCCACGTAGTGGATCATTCGGGTATAGGTGAATATTTGATATTCAAAATTCATAAAGAGTTGTGAGCGCATTTACAATGAATGGTAAAACTTAATGGGTCACACACAAAAGCCAATTGCAAATCTTACTTGATGAAGGGAAATTTTCTAAGAGTTAGATTGATTTTGGAGGTGGACGGCTGTAGTCATTTTTAGCTTAATCAATTTAATTGTTAAATGGATCTAATTAATTTAAGGAGTTAAATTAAGATCAACTACTTAAGGATTTAATGATTTGGTGCCACATGACTATCAAGTGGTCAAGTTAACTTAAGGAGTTAAGTTAACACTGACTAACTTAAGGAGTTAAACTAATTGGCTTAAAGAGTTAAGTCAAGATCAATTAATTAAATTAATGTATTTAATTTAATTAATATGAAGAATTAATTTTGGAGGGAAAATTAAAATGAAATGTCCATTTGTTGTGGAATAAGAATTTATTTGGATGACATTTCATGAGATTAAATAAAGATTCTAAATGAAATTCAAATTTACATAAAATTTTAATTCACATGCCAACTTGCAAGAGCAAGTGGGCTGCCACCTTGAGGAAGGAGTGATGCCACCTCAGCATGACACCATCCTTCCTCTATATTAGATATAAAATGTGAAGGGGGCGGAAACATGACATTTGCAAGCTAGAATTAGATTCTCTCATTTTCTCTCTAAATTTCCAAGTGTTGCCTCATGTGTTGAAGCTTCACTTTTTGTCATCTCCTACCTCCAAATCAAGCCTTCATCCTTGCATTTTTCCTCTTTATTCTCCTTTTAATATTGAGGAGAATTGGATTGCTAGCCTTTGGAGATCCTCTATTTCGGACAGTGACTTAGAGTAACCTTTGGAAGTCTTGATGACTTAATTTTGAGCTGATTGTTTTACAGGATATACATCAAGGAGTTGGTGTTCTTTTGGTTCAAATTTCACTCAAATAGGAATTCATTTGGTTGGGAAATAGTTGCTTGGAAACTGTTGTGATGTTAGGGAGACAAATTCAAGGAGTTAAGATCTTCTTCCACCTTTCTTTGATTTTCTAAAAATCAAGGTAATCCTTTCACCAAATATGAATCTATGGAATTTTTAGATCCTTGGTTTCATGTGTAGCCTAATTTTGTTAGCATTTTTTACCTTTGATAATTGGATCCTAGGTCTACGTGTGACTTGAAATGGTATCAGAGCCTAATTCATGCTACAATTTAGATTTTTGATTGATTGATTCATGTGATGGATTGATCAAAATCTCCAAATACTTGATCCAACCTATGCTTGGAGTTTTTTTGAATGATGTTGTGTATGGCTCGTTGCTTGATGAATTGAAATTATGCTAATAAGTGTTTTAAGTGTTAATTCATATATTGAGCATGTTTTAATTCATAGTTGCTAATGTTGATTGGTATTAGTTGATATTATATGTAGATATAGCATGTTAAATTTGGCACTTAAGTTGTTTTGGTCATTTTTTGATCTAATTTGATAGGAGATTATTGGAGATTTTTTAAGAATGTGATTTTTTCTTAAACTTATTTTTGAAAGCATGATTGAGTACTTGAAATTTCATTTTTAAAAGGTGCTTTAGATTTTAATTTTCATCTATATTGTGTGATTTAATGTTTGGAACATTTCCTAAATTTTTTGGTGCACAAAAGTTGAGCCTAAAAACACTTGACTCAGTCATAACCTCAAAATAGAGGCTGCTGCCAACCACTGCCAAGTACTAGCCAAGAAGTGGGCACGCAATGTGCGTGTCAGCTACCCAGGCTAGGCCGACAGTGGCTATTTTGAGAGGAGATGAGTTTTGAGTAATTTTTTGATTCTTTTAGTGACCAAAAGTGTTTTATTTCACACATAATAGATGCACAAGTGTTATGCAAGATCTCATATTTATGTTTGACATTTTTGATTACTTTTAAAAACTTGTTAATCTTCAATAATGTGGCATAATTGTTATTCTTTCTTTTTTTTCAGCTTATTAATTGTTTATAACATAAGCATTTAATTGTTGGAATTGAATGTCAATTCTAGATTTATTTATTATTCATTTAATTATCAAATGGATGATGAATGAATAGAGATGATCATGAGCCTTTAATATTGATTTTATTTGTTTCAAGTTGTTGAAAAAGGTTGCATTAAATATGGCTTGCACATCTCTTTATTCTATCTTGTAAAAGTTATGAGATTAGATTCACAAGGTGTGAGGATTTCTTTTTCTTGTAAAAGTTGTAAGGAGAAAAGAAGATCTAAGAAGGCTTGAAGACCCATGAATATGTGTGGATACACTCATGTAAAAGTTAGATTTAATCAACCCACTTAAAATCAACTAAGTGGTACAACTATAGCTCTAAGTGCATCACTTAGTTAAGCTCATGGTCATCTCACCTTAGGAGCATGCTAGACACATTTACTTATTTACACTTTTCATATCTTATTCATGTATGAGATGCATGATTAAAATATAAAAATTCAAAATAAGAAGATAAAATTGATGAGATCTTCACGCGCAAGAAAAACCCTCTACTTAGAATGTTTAAGTGCTTTAAATATTAAGTCAAAATGGATACAAATTAAAAAGATTTTTAATTAATCAAGATATATCAAGAGTTGCATGAGATGTAATTAGTAAATGCTGCTTACCCTTTAATTGTTTGTGGATGGCACTCGATCATGGGGGGTCCACTTGCAAGTCCTTGGGATCTTGATTCTCACTAAAAAATGAGATTTACTGAATTCTTCTAGGGGTGAAGAATTTAATAAAATAATGAGAGAAAAATATACTTGAAAGACCATGAACATATTTTCAATATCAATATTCAATCATATGCTTATACTCTTCCTTTCGTCTCTTGTAATTTTTTGGAGTCTTCAAAAACGAAATGGCTAAGAACCTATTTCACATTATTTTGGAAACTAATAAACTAATTGGGCCAAACTTCCGCGATTGCTTGAGAAACCTAAAAATAATTCTAAACTCCAAAAAGAGGACCTATGTCCTTGATCAAAGTTTATCGGACACCTTGGGTGATGACCCCACCAATGGGGCTTATGAATTGTTTACTACGTTTGTAGATGATATTCTACAATGGAGATGCCTCGAGATACCTTATGATGGCTTCCATGACCAACAAGCCCCAAAAGACTAATTAGCATATGAAACATGCTTGTGAGATCTACAAATACCTATAAAAGTTGTATGGTGTTCAAACTATACACAAAAGGTTCGCTTTGTTAAGAGAGCTTTTTAGGTTAAAGAAGATTGAGGTTTCTAGTGTCCATGATCACAGGCTTACGATGATTGAACTCATCGAGAAGCTTAGACAACTTGATGTGATCATGGACAATAACCTCTATGTGAATTTGATCCTATAGCCATTACTCTCATCGTTCGACCAATTTGTTATGAACTTTAATATGTCCAAGTAAGAGGCGATGATTAATGAATTGGTGAACATATTGGTGACTATGAAGGCGATGATGAAAAAGGAAAAGCCTCGTATGCTTGCTTTCTCCTTTAAGTCTAAAGGCTCTAAAGGACCTAGAAAGGGAGGTAAAAGAGAAAAAAGTTTTTCCTTAAAAGGAAAGCAACCCTTGAAGAGTTGTGCGATAGTTAAGAAGAAGAAAAAAGCTATGACCAATGTGAGTTGTTCCCATTATGGTGAAAAAGAGCAATGGAAAAGAAATTGCGAAGCTTACCTTGTAGCCTTTGAGAAACGTATGCATTTTTTTTAAGTGCACTTAACAACTAATTTTTCCTCATGGGTATTTGATATCGTGTGTGGTTCTCATATTTGTAATTCATTATAGGGGGTGGAAAGAAGAAAGAGTCTTTATGAAAAAAATATGATCCTCTGCCTAGAAAATAGAGTAAGAGTTGCTGCCATAGTCCAAGGCATTGTCAAGTTAAACTTGGGAAATGCTTGCATTGTATTAAATCCTTGTTATTATGTACTTTCTCTTGTTAAAATAGCATTTCTATTCCCGTTCTTGATAATGAAGGATATGATTTTTCTATATCAAATAAGATGTTGAAAACATTAAAGTTTTTTAATTGCGTAAGGTACACTAAATAATAGATTATACATACTTGATTCTCAATCTTCATTAATGCACATTCAATCAAGGAAGAGAAAATTAGATAACAAAGTAGATACAAGTCTCTAGCATGTAGGACTTGGACATATCACTAAAAATAAGATGAACAAGTTAGAAGCTCTCAAAGTACTAAATGTTAGTGGCGTTGAGTACCTTCCTATTTGTGTGTCTTGTTTGAAGAGAAAAATGACCAAGGCACCTTTTGTGGGATAAACAAAGTATACTATAAATCCTTTGAATTTGATTTATATGGATGTCTGCGGCCTACTAAAAGTTAGTGCAAGAGAAAGCTATTCTTACTTTGTCACCTTTATCAATGATTATAATTGGTTTGGACATATGTATCTTGTGAAGTACAAGTTCGAAGCCTTTG
The DNA here is from genome assembly GCA_014898725.1 of Jacaranda copaia. Classification (NCBI taxonomy): domain Eukaryota; kingdom Viridiplantae; phylum Streptophyta; class Magnoliopsida; order Lamiales; family Bignoniaceae; genus Jacaranda; species Jacaranda copaia. The sequence goes on from JACGDI010003043.1 coordinate 80,333, forward strand.
AAAAGTTCAAAGAGTATTAGAATGAAGTAGAAAAACAAAAAGGACTTAGTATTAAAGCTCTTCAATCGAATTGATGGGGAGAATAATTAAGTACCAAATTCTTGATTTGTCTAAAAGAGAATGGGATTCTCTCTCAATGGACCTTACTCAACACACCCCAACATAATGGAGTAGTTGAGAGGAGAAATTGTACCTTTTTGGACATGGTACATTCCATGATGAGCTTTTTGATATACCCATATCCTTTGGGGGATTCACCTTAAAAATGGTGTCAAGGCTACTAAACACAGTATCCTCAAAGTCGATGCCAAAAATGCCACATGAGATTGGTATGGCAAAGCACCCTTTTACCATTATTTAAGGGTTTAGAGGTCTTCTGCTTACGTGAAGTTGTTAGTAAGAGACAAGTTGGATAGTAGATCTATTTTTTTTAAGTTTGTGGGATACCCAAGAGAGTCTTTGGGTTATCACTTTTATGATCCCTCAGAACAAAACGTGTTTACTTCGAAGAATGCCCACTTTTTGAAAAAGAAATTTTTAGTAGATAGAAATGGCATTGTTGTTGAACTTGATGAAGTTCAAGATGATCATCAAATCCTACAAGCAGTGGAAATAAGCATCAAGAGCCTTACACTCATTCTGTGAGAAGGTTAGATTGAATCCAGAATCAATCTAAAAGGTTCAAATTTCTTCATGAGATAGGCCAATCAGATAGCAATCCAAAAACCTACAAGGAAGCTATTAGAATAATACCCCGTAAGCTAATTAAATTAATCGTGTAAACTATTTTGTTCATGATACAATCTTGATTAATTAATATTCTTTATATAGCCATCTTTATATTATGCTCTATATTACTTCACTGGCATTTAGATGAAGCCCTTCTATCACTCATGACTATGGGACTTGGTTCGGTGATCATGGAACGAGTCTTACACAATTATGATCTTAATTCTTTCAAGTTATAGAATTTATGAGACAAGGCATCTAAGATCTGGATAGACTTGCACTAATGATGCATAAATCCAAAAGTAGAATATCGCTCTGTTCCATGAGTGACCATATGAGATACACGTGCATATTGGTGGGTGCTTATTGAGGAACAAGGCACTAAAGACCCACCAGAGAATCCATTAGATAGTTGTAGTGGCAAGTCGATATTAGCTAATTCTTCCACTTACACTAGTGCAAATTATTAGTCCTCTAACTTAAGGATCTATGGTAACTTTATGTCTAGTCCTCATGTTTCAACTCTTTCTTAACCACCTAGCGGGTCTTTAGGTTGAGATTGGATATGATCTATTTGGCATAGAGATTTGTGAGATCTAAGATGGAATCTGGCTCATTGTACTTGTGAAGAGCGAGTGTATCTCCTATGCATTCTATAATGATTGATTCTAAGAAATCCTTATGCAAGGTGGTGTGATAATTTGAGAAAGGAGTTTTCGAAAGATAAGGTCATATAATAGAATTGAATATTAAAAATAGAGATATAGTATTGAAGCTATTAAGGAGTTAACAAATATCATGCTCTAGGCCTCTTTTGGGAGATAGGAGACGAAAGGACCGTATTTGCATGGTATACGTAGAGCTACAATAGTTCTCTAAGAACATTCATTTTGGCTAATTAGTTGGGCTCCATGGGCTTGAGGTTGGACATTGACCATGGAGATTGGGTACTTTTCAATTAATTAGACTAATTGAATCGAGTCGATTAGTTGAAAAGTGTTTTAAACTAAAATAAATATAAAATATTCAAAAGTCACAAGAAGCTGTGAGCCCATATCCACTAAATGGTAGAGTCTATTGGATCACACACAAAATCCAATTAACTTCCCAATTGATGGAGGAAGTTTTCTAAGTGTTAGAATATTCTCTCCAAGTAGACCGATTTTGAGGTGATCAATTTTAGCTTGATTAATTTAAGTTTATTAACTCTTAAGCTTAAATTAATTGATTAATTAACTCTTAATATTAAATTAATTTATTAATTTATCCTCAAAATCAATTAATTCAAGTAATTTAAGCCACAAAATTATGCTTAAAAGTTAAGCTTGTTGACTTAAAAGTTAAGTCAAAGGTTAATTAATTAAATTAAAGTATTTAAATTAATTAATGAGAAGAATATTTTGGAGGAAAATTTCAAATGAAGAGTTTATTTGAATTATTATTTTAATTAATTTAAAATTAGATTCTAAATTAAATTGAAATACACATGAAATTCAAATAGGATTTGAAATTTAAGCTTGCCACCTTGGCAAGCAAGTGGCCGCCGCCTCCCTTGAGGAAGGTGTGATGCTAAGTTGGCATCACACCATCCACCCTCTATATATAGATATAGAGGCAAGGGAATTAGGCAATTCACAACATTTGTGAAGATTAGAATCTTTTACGATTTCCCTCCAAAAATCTCTCTCAAGCATTGCCTCATGAGTTGAAGCTTTGCTTTCTTTTCTTCTCCCAACTTCAAAATTGGCCTCCACCATAGATTTTCTCCTCTCTTTCTCCAGATAAAATTTAGGATAAATTGGAAGCTCAATTGGTGTGTGGATCATTACAACAGAGGCAAAACATTTGGTTTGCTTGCCTTGGAGATCACTATGCAGAGCAGCAATTTTGGCAAATTTTTATGAGGAGATCCAGATGGATTTTTACTCCAGATTTTTCATGAAATCTTCATCATTTAGTGGATAAGATTTATATTTAATTTCTTGAATTTTGGAGACCTATAAGATAGGTAAAAGTTTTTGTTTCTCTACTATGCCAGTTTATGGCTTATTGTGGATTGGTGAGAGTTCACCATTATCTCCTTCGAAATTAGAAATTCAAGGTAACTCTCTTAAAAAATCCATATCTATAGAATGTTTAAATCCTTGGTAGCTTGAGTAGCTTAGTTAATTTTAGCTTTGAAAGTTATAATTATTGGATCCTAGTGTTACTATTGCCTTCAAGTGGTATCGAGCCTAATTCATGCTATGATTTGGATTTTTGATTAATTGATTGATGTGATGAATTGAACATAATCACCAAATACTTTATTCATATGATGGATTGGATTGTTTGGTTAATGTTGCATGTAGCTCCTTGATTGATGAATTGAAAGCATACTATTATGTGATTTAAGTGTTGATTCATATGATTAGTATGTTTTAATTCATAGTTATTAATGTTGAATATTTATTTAGCATTAATTGATGTTATATATTGATATAGCATGTTGATGATTGATCAGAAGAGTTTTGGTCATTTTTGGATCTAATTAGATTGGAATTTAGTTGGAGATTTTTGGATAATTTGATTCTCACTTAAACTTGATTTTTGAACATGATTGAGCACTTAAATTTCTAGTTTTAAAATGTGTTTTAGATCTAGAAATTAGTCCACAAAGTGTGATTTAATGTTTTGAAAGAGTTCTAGAATTTTTGGTGTACAAAAGTTGAGCTAAAATTGGCTAACTCACCTTTAACCTAAAACAAGATAGGTTGTCGACCTTGTGCACACATGAGTAGTGCAATTACTGAGTTTCACTACCCAACCGTGTGCTTGCCTCATCCAGCAGCACCTGGTCATGGGTTTGGCAAGTTTTGAGCAAGTATTTCGCTCCTTTGGTGGCTAGAAAAGATATTAAATCACGTTTTATGGATACACAAGTATTGTGCAAGTTCTCAATAATATGTTTGACATTTTTTATTGCTTTTAAAGTCTTGTTGCAGTTAGTCTCCAATTTATTACATAAATGTTATGCTTGTCTAATTATTTGTTTATGAGATAAGCACTTAATTGATGGAATTGATTGTGAATTGTAGATTTATTTAATATTCATTTAAGTGTTGAATGAATGATGAATGAATGGGGATGGTCATGAGCCTTTTAATATTAATTTTATTTATTTCAAATTATTGAAATTAGTTGTATTAAATGGGGCTTGCATGCTTCTTGTTCTATCTTGTAAAAGTTATAAGAGTAGAATTAGTAAGAGTGAGATTTTCTTTCTCTTGTAAAACTTCTAAGGAGCAAAGAGGATCCAAAGAGGCTTAAAAACCCATAAATGTATGGGATGCACTCATGTAATAACTTAGTTTAATCAACCCACTTAAAATCCACCGAGTGATGCACCTATGGCTCTAAGTGCTTCACTTGGTTAGGCTCATGATCATCCTACCCTAGAAGCATGCTAGGCGCATTTACTTATTTATGTTTTCCATATCTTATTGGTTTATGTGATGCATGAATTAGGATACAAAAAACCTAAATAAGAAGATAAAATGATGAGATCTTTATAAGCAAAAACCCTCCACTTACAATGTTTAAGTACTTTTCAAATATTAAGTCTCAATGAATACAAATTAAAAGGGTTTTAATTAATCCAAGCTTTCTACCAATAGTATATGCCATGACGATGCTACCAATTTTGCGTGATGGCACTTGATCACGGGGGTCACACTTAGGAGAAACGTTGTGAGCATACACTTAGCATGAGATGCATCTTTGACTTAAGAACTCTCACGCATTGGCACTCGATCATGGGGGATGTCATGAGGACATTTTGAGACAAAGAAAGATTGGTAGGTTGGACTTAAACTTAGTAGTATATATGGCACACTATCACGTGGATCTATATGAAATGTCAGGCAAAATATATTAAGAGTTACATGAGATGTAATTAGCAAAAGTTGCTTACCCTTGATTGCTCATGGATGGCACTCGATCATGGGGGTACACTTGTAAGTTATTGGGGTCTTGATTCTCACTAGAAAATATGATTTCCCAAATTTTTCTTAGGGGTATAAAATTTCATCAAATAGTGGAAGAAAAACATGCTTGAAAGGTCATGAACATGTTTTAATACCAAATTCAATCACATGCTTAAATTCTCTTTTTTGCCTTTGAAAATTTATGAAATCTCAAGAATAGCTAATTACACTCAATGTTATTTTTGAAAACCAATAAACTAATCAGGCCAAACTCTCACGATTAACTTAACCTCAAAAATTGTTTTAGATTTTGATAAACAGATATATATCCAATATCGTGGTGCTCCCAATCCCTTAGGATTATAGTAGATCGAGAGATACGTGAAAAGTTCACAAATTGAGATTAGGATAGTCTTATCTCTTAGTCTCATGATGGCATCTACAAACTTCAAAAGTCTCAAGGGCACATGAATAGTACCTTGGCTAAAGTTTACAAGAGTTGTAAAATAAACAAGGTATGAAAAGTTCATGTTCTCAAGGGAGATTTTTCAAGCTAGGAGGGATGTGAAATTATATATCATCAACTACGATCTAAAGATGATTAGGCTTGGAGAAGCTTTTCAACTTAGATGTAGTGATGGACAATGATCTCCATGAGGATTTGATCCACACATCCTCGTTGAGTTTTATTGATCAAAGTGTTGATCTAGAAGGAGACTATCATGACAATGGCAAACCTTTGGCTCTTGTTTCTTCTTTCAAGTTTGTAGGCGCTAGATGTGCTAGAAAAGAAGGTAAAAGGAAGAAACATTCTTCTTCCAAGGGAAAATAACTATCAAAGGCATCCGAAAGAGTCAGGAAGATTACAGAGGATATAGTTGATATTGTTTCTACTTTGGCAATATAGGCCATTGGAGGCGATATTGCAAGGAATACTTCACAACCCTTGAGAAGGGTATGTACTTTATTGAAGTGCATTTAGGATATATCCTTCCTTATCGATATATAATATCACATATGGTTCTTGTCTTTGTAAGTTGTTACAAAAAATAGAGAGAAGAATAAAACTAAGTGATGGGTATATGATCTAATGCCTTGGCAAAGAAGCAAGAGTTGTGATCTAAGCCGAAGGTGTACAATGAGTTATATTTAGAGAATTCCATAATTATGTTCAACCTTTGTTGATATGTACCTATATTGTTGAGAATAATATTTCAATTCCCATTTTAAACAGCAAAAGATTTGATCCTTCTATATCAAACAGGAAACTGAAGGTATTAAAGAATGAGTTTTTTAGTTGCTTATAATACACTCAACAAAGGATTGTGCATATAAGGTTCTCAAACATCACTAATGTATTTTCAACAAACTAAGAAAATTAGATATCCAAGAAAATGTTGTGTTATGACATGTATGATCTAGACATATCTCTGAAAATAGGATGATCAAGCTAGGAGCTCTCAAAGCATTAAATGTTAGTGGCATTAAGGACCTTTCTACTTGTGAATCTTGTTTGAAGGGAAAAATGATCAAGGCTCTTTTTGTGGGACAAATGGAGTGCTCCACAAATTGCATTTAATTCAATGGACGTTTGTAGACCATTAAAAGTTAGTGGGAGAAAATGTTATTCTTACTTCATCATTTCACTAATGACTATAGTCAGTACAGACATGTGGATCTTATGAAGTACAAGTCCTAGACCCTTGAAAAGTTTAAAGAGTATAAGAATGAAGTAGAAAAGCAAAAGGGACTTAGTATTGATCAGATTGAAGGGGAGAATACTTAAGTACCGAATTCTTGGATTATTTATGGAGAATGGGAGTCTTTCTTAATGGACTCCACCCAGTACACCCCAACATAATGGAGTAGTCAAAAGGAGAAATCATACCTTATTGGACATGACACATTTCATGATGAGCTTCTTCGATGTGCCTATATCCTTTTGAGGATACGCCTTAATGACAGCAATAAAGTTACTAAATGTAGTACCTTCAAATCAGTACCAAAGATGCTCATGAGATAAGGTATGGCAACACACTATCTTATCATTATCTAATGGTTTAGGGATCTCCTATCTACGTGAGATGGATAGTGAGAGACAAGTTTGATAGTAGATCCACCTTATACAAGTTTGTGGGATACCTAAGACAGTCTTTGGGTTATTATTTTTAAGATCTTTCAAAACAAAAGATGTTTTGAGGAATGCCACCTTTTTGGAAAAGAAAGTTTTATACGATAGAAAAGACATTATTGTTGAACTTGGTAAAGCTCAAGATGATCATTAAATCCTATAAGTGGTAGAAATAAATAAATATCATAGAGCCTTCCACATAACCTCTGAGAAGGTCAGACCTAATTAAGAAGCAACCCAAAAAGTTCAAATTTCTTCATTAGACGGGCTAATCGGATAATGATCTGAAGACCTATATGGAAGTTATGTAAGCAATAGACTTAGGACTTTAGCTAGATGCCACGTACTCCTACAAAGAATAAACTTTGGTAGATCCATTAGAAGGAATAATTCCCATTGGTTGCAAATGGATCTATAAGCAAAAGTTAGGAGTTGATGGAGAGGTGATGACCTTTAAGGCATAACTAGTGGTAAAAGGTTACACTTAAAGACCTGGTATTGATTTTGAGGAAACCTTTACATTAACTGTAATGCCTAAGTCTATTTAGATTTTACTTGCCACATTCACATATTATAACTATGAGATATGACAAATAGATGTAAAAATTGATTTTCTCAATGAAATATTGAAGAAGAAAATTATACAGAGCAACCACAAGGTTTTACATCCTAAAGGAGTTAGCAAGAGTTTGCAAACTCCATAGGTCCATTTATTGACTCAAATTGGCATCTTGAACTTGGAACATGCATTTTTTATGAGATAGTCAAATTGTTTAGCTTTGTCAAAAATGTGTATGGACCTTTTGTGTACAGAAGGCTAGTAGAAATAGTATGCAATTAATTGTATTTTATGTTAATAACATTCTTCTCATTGAGAATGGGAAAAAAATGTTAGAGCATACTAAAGCATTGTTATCTACACAATTCTCCATAAAGGATTTGGAAAAAATATCATGCGTATTAGGAATACATATCCATAGAGATAGATCAAGAAAGATGCTGGGGTTTTCCTGAACACTGTATATTGATAAGATACTAAAGAGGTTTAGTATGGAAGAATACAAGAGAGGATTCCTCCCTTTGGGACATGTACTTTGTCTCTCTAAGTCTGTGGCCCTTTAGACTAATGACAAGAGACATAGAATATCCCACATATCTTATGTGCCTACTGCATGGAGCATATTGTATGACGTCCAATGTACATGATTGGATTTGGCACACACTTTAGGTGTTACAAGTCATTTCTAATCCAATCCTGGTGAATGTCACTAGATGGCCATTAAAATAATCCTTAAGTACTTAAGAAAGACTAAGGACTTGTATAATAATTAATTCCAAGAAATTCTTGCGTAAGGTGGTGTGACAATTTAGGAAAGGAGTTTTCAAAGATAATGTCACACAACAAAATTGAACATTAAGAATAGAGACATAGTATCAAAGCTATTAGGGAGTTGACAAATATCTTGCCTTAGGCCTCTTTCATGAGATAGGAGGCGGAAGGACCGTATTTGCATGGCACATGTAGAGCTATAATAGTTCTCCAAGAGCATTCATTTTGGCCAATTAGTTGGGCTTCATGGGCTTAAGATTGGACATCAACTATGGAGATTGGGTATTCTTCAATTAATGAGATTAATTCAATCGAGTCAATTAATTTAAAAGTATTTTAAACTAAAATAAATATAAGATCTTCAAAAGTCACAAAAAGTTGCGCGCTCGTGTCCACTGAATGGTAAAACCTATTGGGTCACACACAAAATCTAATTAGTTTCCTAATTAATGGAGGAATGTTTCTAAGTGTTAGAATATTCTCTCCTAGTGGACCAATTTTGAGGTGATCAATTTAAGGATCAATTTTGGCTTGATTAATTTAAGTGTCAAATTAATCAATTAATTTAAGGAGTTAAATTAGATCAATAATTAAATATTTAATTATATGGTTCCATGTGATCTCCAATTGATCATAGTTAACTTAAAAGAGTTAAGTTAACCAAATTATACTTAAGAGTTAAACTTCATGACTTAAGAGTTAAGTTAAAGGTGAATTAATTAAATTAAAGCATTTAATTTAATTAATGAGAAGAGTATGTTTTGAAGGGAAAGTTCAAATGAAGAGTTCATTTGAATTAGTATTTTAATTAATTTAAAATTAGATTCCAAATTAAATTGAAATACACATGAAATTCAAATATGATTTGAAATTCAAGCTTACCACCTTGGTAAGCAATTGGCCGCCCTTTCCCTTAAGGACGGTGTGATGCCAAGTTGGCATCACATCATCCTCCCTCCATATATAGATATAGATGCGAGGAAATTCAGCAGTTCACACCATTTGTGAAGAGTAGAATCTTTCACAATTTCCCTCCAAAAATCTCTCTCCAATGATTACCTCATAAGTTGAAGCTTTGCTTTCTTTTCTTCTCCCAACCTCAAAATTGACCTCCACTATTGCTTTTCTCCTCTCTTTCTCCAGCTAAAATTGAGGAGAAATTGGAAGTTCAATTGGTGTATGGATCAGTACAATAAAGGCAAAGCATTTGGTTCGTTTGCTTTGGAGATCTGCTGTGTAGAGAAGTAATTTTGACAAATTTTTCTATGGAAATCTAGATCAATTTTTGCTCCAAATTTTTCAAAATATTTTTCATTGAGTAGAGAAGATTCGTATTTAATTTTATGAATTTTGGAGACCTTGAAGCTAGGCAAAAGTTGTTGTTTCTCCACTGTGCTGGTTTTTGGCAAATTTTGGATTGGAAAAGAGTTCACCATTATCTCCTTAGGAATTAGTAATTTAAGGTAACTCTCATGTTTAGATCCTTTGTAGCTTGAATAGCCTAGTTAATTTTAGCTTTTGATATTTTAATTATTAAATTCTAGTGCTACTCTTACCTTCAAAAGCTATGTCAGACATAGACTCAAGACATTAGCTTGATGTCATGAAATCTAAAATAGACTCCATGCACTTCAATAAAGTATAGATTTTGGTAGATTTAATAGAGATAAGACTTCCCGTTGGTTGCAAATAGATCTATAACTAAAAGTTAGGAGTCAATGGAGTGGTAATGACCTTTAAGGCGTGACTAGTAGCAAAAGGTTGTACTCAAAGACCCGGTATTGATTTTGATGAAACCTTTTCATTGATCATAATATCTAAGTCTATTCAAAGTTTACTTGCCATAGCCCCATATTATGATTATGAGATATGATAAATGGATGTGAAAACTATTTTCCTCAATGGAAATATTGAAGAAAAAATCTATATAGAGCAACTATAAAGTTTTACATCTAAAGAGAGCAAGCAAAAGGTTTGCAAACTCTAGAAATCCATTTATGGACTTAGGCAGTCATCCCAAAGTTGGAACATATGTTTTGATAAGGCAGTCAAATCATTTGGCTTTGTCAAAAATATGTATAAACTTTCTGTGTACAAGAAGGATAGTGGGAGTAGCATATAGTTTATTGTGCTTTATGTCGATGACATTCTTCTCATTGAGAATGAGAGAGATATGCTAGAGTGTAGTAAAGTATGGTTATGTACTCAATTCTCCATAAATAATTTGAGAATAACATCATACATATTAGGAAGACATATCTATAGAGATAGATCGAGAAGGATGCTGGGGCTTTCCTAAATCCCATAAATTAACAAGATACTAAAGAGGCTTAGTATGGAATAATGCAATAGAGGATTCTTCTCTATTGGACATGGCATATCTCTCTCCAAGTCTATGACTCCTAAGATTAACAATGAGAGACAAAGAATGTCCTACATACCTTATGCAATTGCTATTGGAAGCATAATTATATTGTTCAATATACAAAACTAGATATGGCACATGCTCTAAGTGTTTCGAGCCGTTTCCAATCCAATCCTTGTGAAAGTCATTAGATAGCCATTAAAATAATTCTTAAGTACTTCAGAAGGACTAAAGACTTATTTTTGGCATAAGGCAATGAAGAATTGAAACTTGAGGGGTTTTCGAATTCTAGTTTCCAATCTGATATAGATGACCTAAAATTCACTTCTAAATATATATTTTACCTTAATGGAAGCATGATAAGTTGTAAGAATTCCAAACAAGACACCATGGTCAATTCAACCACAAAGATAGAATATGTTGTAGCTTCAAAAGCTATAAAAGAAGGTGTTTGGATGAAAAACTTCATACAAGAGTTAGATGCAGTGCCTAGTATTATTGAGACAATGATTATTTTTTGTAATAAAAACGGGGCAGTAGCGTAAGCTAAAGAGCCAAGATCTCATCAGTGATCCAAGCTTATATTGAGATAATATCATTTGATCAGAGAGATCATTGATAAAAGCGACATTCGAGTAGAAAGAGTTGCATAGAAAAGGAATATAATAGATCCACTGACTAAAACCCTATTGTGAAAGGTCTTTGAAAGATATCTTGAGAAGATGAGTCTCAAGACTATGGGGAATTACCTTTAGGGAAAGTGGGAGATTGTTGAAATAGTGCCTCCACAAGCCACTTAGATTAGCATATAAACTATTTCTCTTGTGATATAATCATGATTGAATGATATTTATTTAAATGGCCATCTTTATCTTATGTTTATATTACTTCACTGGTATTTAGTTGAAGCCCTTAGATCACATAAGACTACGGGACTTGGTTACACACTGGGTGGTGATTAGGAAATAAGTCTTACACAGTCGTGATCTTAAATCTTCCAAGTTGTAGGATCTTATCAAACAAGGCATCTAAGATCTAGATAAACGTACACTAATGATGCATAAATCCAAAGGTTGGATATTGCTCTATTTCATAAGCAATGCTATATGATAAATGGATGCATATTAGTGTGTGCTTGTTAGAGAACAATGGATTGAAGGCTCATCTGGAGAATCCACAAGATAGCCAAAGAGGTAGGTCAATAATAGCAAATTCTTCAGCTTACGCTATTACATATAAAGAATCCTCTAACTTGAGAATCCATGGTAACTTTTTGTTTAGGTCCTCATGCTTTAGCTCTTCCTCGACTATGTAGTAGGTCATTTGAGTGGAGATTGGGTATGAACTTCTTAGACGTAGAAGTTTGTGGGATCTAAGATGGGATCCGACTCCTCATCGTAGTGAAATGTAAGTACATCTCCTATGTATTCTATAATGATCAATTTCAAGAAATTCTTGCGCAACATAGTCTGGAAATTTGGAAAATAAGTCTTCTAAAGATGAGGTTATAAAGGAAAATCGAATATTAGGAATAGAAACATAGTATTGAGATTATTAAGAAGTCGACAAATATCTTGTCCTAAACTTCTTTCAAAGATAGAATATAAAAGGACCATATTTGTATGGTACACATAGAGTTAGAATAGTTCTCAAGAAGCATTTATTTTGATCAATTAGTTTGGCTCCATGGGCTTGAGGTTAGACATCGATCATAAAGATTGGGCACTCTTCAATTAATAGAGATCAATTGAATTGAGTCAATTAGTTTAAAGTAGTGTAAACTAATGTGAATATTTGATATTCAAAAGTTACAAAGAGTTATGAGCCCGTGTTCGATGAATAACAGAACCTAATAGATCACACACAGAAGCTAATTGCAAATCTAACTTGATGAAGGAGAATTTTCTAAGAGTTAGAGAAATTTCCTCATGATCGATTTTAGAGGTAGATGGCTATAGTCATTATTAGCTCAATCAATTTAATTGTTAAATTGATCTAATTAATTTAATAATTTAAATTAAGATCAATTAATTAAGGAGTTAATTATTCGATGCCACATGACTATCAATTGGTCAAGTTAACTGAAAGAGTTAAGTTAACAATGATTAGCCTAAAGAGCTAAGCAAAATGACTTAAAGGGTTAAGTCAAGGTTAATTAATTAAATTAAAATTTTTAATTTAATTAATATAAAGAATTAATTTTGGAGAGAAAATTCAAATGAAATGTTCATTTGGTGTGGAATTAGAATTTATTTGGATAATATTTCTATAAGTTTGTGTGGTACTAATATTCAAATATTTTCACAAAAAGGTTGAAAAACTAGTCACACAAAGACCCCAAGGATCAAAACATGTATGAATTCAGATTTGGAAGAGGAAAATACCTTGGTGATGGCAAAAATAAAGAGCAAGAGTTAAACTCTTTCCAATCATCAAACAGGTTCTTCACTGGTGTAGCAGGATCACCACCAATTTTTTCTTAGATAGATTCCTCCATTTAAGCTGAATTGTTTTTTGGAACTCCTCAACCCTTTTTATATTCTTAAGTCCAAATTTTAGGCCGATCAGAATACCAGAGGTACTCCCAAAAAAAGCAAAAATCGGCTGCCAAAAACTACTCTAGTCAAGAGCAAAAGCAACCAAAATAGATTGTCTCTAATGTAAAAGTCCACACACCAAATATATAGCCTATTCTCTATATAAAGGCTGAAACATATGCAGCGAATGAAGGGAGGAATGCTGGGAATATTGAGATGGAAGAAGGAAGAAGAATGAGAGAATGATAGGAGGCTAACAACTTAGATTCCCATTATCCATGGTAACCTTGTGTCCAATTCTCATACTTTGACTCATCATTGGTCACTTAGCGAGCCATTTAAGTTGAGATTGGATATGAGCTATTTGGCATAGAGATTTGTGAGATCCAAGAAGGAATCCAACTTTTTGGTGTTGTGATGGGCAAGTACATCTCCTATGTGTTTTATAATGATCAATTCCTAGAAATATTTGCATAAGGTGGTGTGAAAATTTGGAAAAAGAGTTTTCCAAATGTGAGGTCACACAACAAGGATCGAACATTAAGAATAGAGATATAGTATCGAGCCTATTAGGAAGCCGACAAATATCTTGCCCTAGGCCTCTCTCAGGAAATAAGAGATTAAAGAAACATATTTGCATGGCACGTGTAGTGATGATGGTTCTCCAGAATATTTATTTCGGCCAATTAGTTGGGCTTGAGGTTAGATATTGACCATAGAGATTGGGTACTCTTCAATTAATGAGATTAATTGAATTGAGTCGACTAGTTTAAAAGGAATTTTAAACTATAATGGATATAAGATATTCAGAAGTAATGGATCACACACAAAATCCAATGAGCTTCCTAATTAATTGAGAGAATTTTCTAAGCAGTTAGAAGATGGTATCTCCTAATGGACCCATTTTTGGGGCCATATTTTGAGGGTTAATTTTGGCTTGATTGATTTAAGTGTTAAATTAGACCAATAATTAAGAAATTAATTATTCAGTGCGAACATGACTATTAATTGGTTAAGTTAACTTAAAGAGTTAAGTTTACGAATTTAGCCTAAGAAGTTAAGCTAATTTGACTTAAAGAGTCAAGTCAAAGGATAATTAATTAAATTAAAGAGTTTAATTTGATTAATTAGGAAGAATAAATTTTGGAAGGAAAACTCAAATGAGATTTGAGATGGCATCTCAATTAATTTGAAATGATATCTCAAATGTAATTAAGGTTTAAATGAAATTTGAAATCAAATTTTGCCAGCTAAGCACACCCCATTGGCCGCCCCTCTCATGGAATGTGTGATGCCAACTTGACATCACACTATTCCACATCTATATATAGATATAGATAGTTGGCCAGCCATAAGGAATGCTAATTGGTATGAAGAATTAGATTCTTCATTTCTCTCCAAAACATTTGCAAGCTAACATTTCATATGTTGAAGGCTAAGCTTCTTTCTTTATCTCTCTACCCTAAATTTAGCTTCCATCATCACTAGATATCAGGTCTTATTCCAACTAAAAGACTAGAGATCTAGGAAGATCTTGTTGGTGTGTGAACTTTTACAATAGAGGCAATACGTGTGACTTGCTCAATTTCTGGAGATTCATTTGCTCGATGTCCAACTTTGTGATTTTCTCAAAGACATTCTAAATGACCAATTGATCTAAAATTTTAAATTAAGGTTCTCCAAGGTGTTTTATATCTCTAGATATTTTTTTAGAATTTTTTGAGGTGATTTGGTAGAGTGATCATTGCAATCCTCTTGCTATGCCATAAGTAGGCAAATTCTGTAACCAGTGAAGTGTTCACTTGATAACCCTTGAATTTGCTCATCAAAGTAATTCTCTATATAAATCTGAATCATAGGCATAATTAGATCCTTGATTAGCTTGTAGGCACTAGTTACTTTGATGTTTTGAAGTTTTGATTTTAGATCCTAGTGCTTATCTTGCCTTCAAAGGTGGCATCACACCTTCCTCAAGGTAGGGGGTGCCTCCTAAGCATGCCAGCTTGCAAGTGTCTTGTAAGTTGCATGTTAATTAGTGTAAATTTGAATTTTATTTGGAATCTACATTTCATGTCATGAAATGTCTACCAAATAAATTCTAATTCCACTTTAAATGAACATTTCATTTGAATTCTCCTTCCAAAATTGTTTCTTCATTTTAATTAAATTAAAAACTTTAATTTAATTAAACTTTGACTTAACCTTTAAGTCAAGTAACTTAACTTTTCAAAATAGTTTTTGTTAATTTAATTCTTTAAGTTAACTTGACCAAATGATTGTCACACAACACTAAATTAAATTAACACTTAATTTAATTAGTCTTAATTTGACTCCTTAAATTAATTAAATCAATTTAATTTAATTGATCAAGCCAAAATGACTAAAAATTGTGTCAACCTATTCCCTTAGTTTTCAGCCACTTTGAAATTCTTCTAACACTTAGAAAATCCCCTTTAACATTTAGGATTGCTGATTGATTTTTGTGTGTGACCCATTAGGTTCTACCGCTTATTGAACACTGGCTTACAACCTTTGTGACTTTAGAATATCATATATTTATGTTAGTTTTAACTTCGTTAAACTAATCAACTCAATTTAATTAATCTGTATTAATTGAAGAGCACCCGATCTCCAAAAAAAATATAAAAAAAGAGTACCCGATCTCCATGGTCGATGTCCAACCCAAGCCCATGGAGCCCAATAATTGGCCGAATGATGCCTTCGGTGAACTATTCTAGTTTTATGCATACCATGCAAATACATTCCTCCTTTCTCCTATCTCCATGAAAGAGGCCTAGGACATGACATTTGTCATCTCCCTAATTGCCTCAATACTATGCATCTATTTTGAATGTTTGATTCTGGTTTGTGACCTCATCTTTAGAAATTTCTTTTCCAAATTGTCACACTGCCTTAGCCAAGGACTCTTTAAAATCAGTCATCATATAATGCATAGGAGATGCGCTCGCCCTTCACAAAGATAAGGAGTCGAATCCCATCTTGGATTTCATAAACCTCTATATCTAAGTGGCTCATGCTTAATCATCACCAAAATGCTCGCTAAGTGGCTAAAAGTAGAGTCAAAGAATGAAGACCTAAACTTATAGTTAGAATGTATGCTCAGGTTAAAGGACTAATTATATGCACTAATGTAAGCTAGAGAACTAGCCATTACTGACTTGCCACTACGGCTATCTAGTGGATTCTCTAGGTAGGTCTCCAATGATTTATTCTCTAACAAGCACCCATTAACATATACCCATATCACATACGATTTGCTTATGGAATAGAGCAACATCCAACCGTTAGATTATGCATCATTAGTGTAAATCTATCAAAATCTTAGATGCTTTGTCTCATAAAATTCTATAACTTCGGATATTTAAGATCATGACCGTGTAAGACTCTATGATCACCACTTAGTATGTGACCAAATCCTATAGTCTTATGTGATCTAAAGGCTTTGACCATATGCTAATGAATTAATATAAGCATAAAATGAAGATGGCTATTTATAAAAAATATCATTTAATCAAGATTGTATCACAAGTACAATATCTTACATGCTAATCGTATTAGCTTATGGGGGCACTATTCCAACATATCTAACAAAAGAGGATCTATAGAAAGTGAAAATCCATAAGTAAAGTTACTATTTTGAGGACAGTGAAATACCCTTTAAGAGGCATCATCATATTATCCTACAACAAAGAAAGGATAAACTCAAACTCATTAGAGGATATATTCTATGTCTCAAGATATCTAACTCTTCCAACGTAAGTGAACACTTGATATCTATTACCTTAGAAAAACTACTATCCATGATAAGAGTGTCTTCAAAGTCATTATTCAAAAGGCCATCTTTATTGGAATCAAGATCAGATGATGAAGACAACTTGGTAGCTTTGCCTACACTTTTAAACTTATGAGACTCTTCAAAATTTTCTAAACCTTGGACAAATGACACATCCAACAAAGGACTAATATGCTTAGAATACACTACGACATTGTAAGGAGGATGACCCTTATGAACATGAATTAAACTCAATGAGTGGCAATCGCTCAAAGTGACTGCCCTCACGCCGACTACTGCCAGTGACAATAACATATCATCAGCTGATGGTGGCTTGGGGACACCGACCTAATTTTTCACCTTTTGCATGCCACATGACTTAGCTCCAAGAACTGCATAGGTACCCATCCTGGGTGTCCTAGATGTTCACCTATAGGGGCTCCACCCTAGGTGCCCATAGTAGGGCCAGGCAAGAAGCTGCCATGGGCGTTAGCAGGCACCCAGTGATATTGCTGCCAGTGATTGGCTGACTGGTGAAAAACAAGTAACTACGATCCCTCCTTTGCTTTTTCTTGTTTGACAACTTGGAAATTTCTTCCCAAGGATTGACTCAAAATTAGATTTATTCTCAAGCATATTTTGACCTAATAAAACCCCAAAATTTTTAATGACTTAGAAAAGTTGTGAAAAAATTCACAAATTAGAAAACTAAGATAAAGAAATAGAGTAAAGAGATTATGAAGTAAGAATGGAGTTACCTTGAGGATTCATGTTAGCACTTCATATCAAAACCTTCTTCCACTTTCTCTCTCCTCAACTTAAGTTGGAATTTTTCTTTTTTTCACTAACTCCTTTGATGTTGGTGAAACCACCTTTATGAATCTCCTCTTGGAAATCTTGAAGTTGAGAACTCGTGAACACATGGCTCAAAAATAATTATTTAATAAACCTTATCTCTAATGAATTAAAATAAATAACAAACAAACTTATAATATATTTTCAATATAAAATTAAAATATCCCTATTGAAAATAGACGGCTTGATGATACTGCTAAAATTAGCTATAAATGTAATTCGATAAATTAACTAAATATGGCAAAAGTTTATAATTAATTAGCTAGGTAAAAAGGCTGAAAAGCCCAAAAGACAAGTTAAGCTCATAAAGAAAGGCTGAAAAACCTCAATGGACCCAAGCCTATTGAGACTGATATTTATAAATATTAAATCCCAAAAAACACTTGAGTAGAAGAAATCATTTGCAAAAAACTGCAATCTTAGAGAACTTTTGAAAAGAAAAGATCTCTCTATATGCGTTCCAAAAGAAAGGAACCAATAAGAATCAATGCCTATAGCAAAGGACCCTACTCTATTTCAATGGACTATGAGTTATAAAAAAAATTATTGTTATAAATAAAAGCTATATGTATGAAATTAATTTCATAATAATTTTTTTAATAATAAGTACTTAGGGGGTGTTTGGTTATGTTGTGCAAAAACAATTCAAATTTGCATCTATTTTGTTCTCCAAAATGCCAAAATATGGCTCCATTTGGTTACATTTTGGGCGTTTTTTGGAAAATATTTTGGGTAAAGGTATTTTGGAAGTTAAAATTAGGGAATAATCCTGCTGTTTAGTTCTGTTTTAGGGAAACATGAAAAATAAAACTATTTGTTTGGAATTGTTTTGCATGAGATAAATTTTACTATAGATGTCAAATCAATTATTTTTTATTGGGTCTGTAGGGTAAAATTTTATTCTTAACTTTAATAAATATGTGGATGATTTATGTGTATACATATACATACATATATATTTGTAATGATTATTACATGAATGTGTTAAATTGATGTGTAATTAATTTAATTTTAAATTTATTTTAAAAAATTTAATCAAGAAAATTATTATGACAAAATAATTTGATGAAATGAATAAAAATTATGAAATGAAAATAGTCTTATTTAATTATAAATATTATTTAATGATAATTAAGCAAAACAAATTGATGAACATATTATTATGCACTATTAATTAAATATATATTTTTTAAAACTTTTTATAATTAACAATATAAATGTTAATTAATTAAGTAAAATTTGAAATAATTTTGATAATATTCTAATTAGGGTGTAATTATTAATATATTTACTAATTTAAATAATATTTTTACAAGAATTTAATTAATAATATTTTTACTAGTAAATAAAAAATTTTATTTATATTTTAATAAATCTATAATTATTAATGTATTTATTGTTTAAATAAATAATTAAATACAACTATGTAATAATTGATATAAATACTATTAAATTAAAATTTTAATATAAATATGTAATAATTAGTATGAAAACTAGTAAAGAAATAATTAAATATATCAATAATAAATAAATAAAATAATAAAATTATATATTAATTATTAAATAAAATTAAAATTATGTTTTATTTTTGATTATGATATGCATTTTGGGTGGGAATGAATGTTGTAAGTGGGATCGGAGATCATGAAATAATAGGTCACACACAAAAATTAATTGCAAATCCTACTCGATAAAAGAGGATTTTCTAAGAGTTAGAAAGATTCCTTCAGGATCAATTGTGGAAGTAGACAACTATAGTCATTTTTCACTTGATCAATTTAATTGTTAAATTGATCTAATTAATTTAAAGAGTGAAATTAAGATCAATTAATTAAGAAGCTAATTATTTGGTGTTATATGACTATCGGTTGGTCAAGTTAACTTAAGGAGTTAAGTTAAGTTAAAATGACTAACTTAAGGAATTATGCTAATTGACTAAAAGAGTTAAGTCAAGATTAACTAATCAAATTAAAGTGTTTAATTTAATTAAAATGAAAATTAATTTTGGAGTAAAAAATTCAAATGAAATGTTCATTTGATATGGAATTAGAATTTATTTGGATGACATTTGATGAGATGAAATTCAAATTTCAAATGAAATTCAAATTCACTCAAAATTCAAATTCACATGCCGACTTGCAAGACCAAGTGAGCAACGACCTTGAGGAAGGCGTGATGCCATCTTGGCATCACACCATCCTTCCTCTATATATAGATATAGTGTGAGGCAGTGGCCACATTCATTGAATGTGTGAATTGCAAGCTTGAATTAGATTCTCTCATTTTTCTCTCTAATTCCCAAGTGTTGCATCATGTGTTAAAACTTCACTTCTCTTCATCTCCTACCACCAAATCAAGCCTTCATCCTTGCATTTCTCCTCTTTGAGATCCAGCTGACATTGAGGAGAATTAGATTGTGCATTGGTGTGTGGATCTTATCATGAGAGATAGGACAATTAGATTGCTAGCCTTTGGAGATCCTCTATTTCTAGTAGTTGCTTGGAGGCTTTCTAGAGAGCCTTTTCATTTTCTGTTCTAGCTGAATTTTGGACTATATATCCATCAAGCTATTGGTGAGTTCCAGTAAAAATTTTAGCTAGAGGAAAAATCATTTAGTTAGGGAAAAGTTGCTCAGATTTAGCTGTCCCGCTGGGGAGATAGTTTCAAGAAGTCCAAAAGCTTTTTCCACATTCCTCTTATTTTTTGAAAATCAAGTTAATCCGTATACCAAATTTGAATCTATGGCATGTTTAGATTCTTGGTCTCATATGTAGCCTAGTTTTGAAGGCAAGAGTAGTATTGGGATCCAATAATTAAAACTTCAAAACTAAAATAAACTAGGTTGCTCAAGCTTCTAAGGATCTAAACATGATGTAGATCTAGATTTGGCAAGAGAATTACCTTAAATTGCTAATTTCCAAGGAAAGAATTGTGAAAACTTCACAAGTCCAGAATCTACTAAAAATCGACACAGCAGAGAAATGACAACTTTTGCTTGGCTTTGGGATCTCCAAAATCAAAAACCTAAGTCTAGATCTTGTCTACTCAATGATAAAGATTCTGTAAAAAAATATGGAGCAAAACTCAATCTGGATCTCCTAAAAAAAATTCCACAAAATTGCAGCTCTACACAGTAGATCTCTAAGGTAAGTAAATCAAATGTTTTGCCTCTATTGTAATGATTCACACACCAATTGAACTTCCAATTTCTTCTCATTTTTAGCTGGATAAATAGAAGAGAAAGGCTGTGGTGGAGGCTGATTTTGAGGTTGGGAGAAGAAGAGAAAGCAAAGCTTCAACTCATGAAGTAACGCTTAGAGAAACGGTTTTGGAGAGAAATGGAAAGAATCTAATTTTTCACACCAATTGTGCAAGTGCTAAATCCTCGCATCTCTATATCTAAGTGCTTTCAAATATTAAGTCAAAATGGATACAAATTAAAAAGAGTTTTAATTAATCCATGCCTTCAACCAATAGTCTAGGCACGATGACGCTACAATCTTTGTGTGATGGCACTCGAAGTAAGGGTCACACTTAGGTGGAAAGTTGTGATCATATGCTTAGCATATGATGCAGATTTGATTTGAGGCATCTAATGCATTAGCACTTGAAGCAAGGGGCAACATGGACTGATCTCAAATCAAAGTTTAATTGGTAAGTCTGACTTAATACCTAGTAAGTGGATGGCACTTAGTTATGTGGGTCTACATGAAAGTGAGGCAAAATACATCAAGAGTTACACGAAATGTAATTAGCAAAAATTGCTTACCTTTTGATTGTTTGTGGATGGCACTCGAAGTAAGGGTCTACTTACAAGTTCTCAAGGTCTTAATTCTCACTAGAAAATGAGATTTCCTGAATTCTTCTAAAAGGAGAAGGATTTGGTAAAACAATGGGAGAAAAACATGCTTGAAAGACTATGAATATGTTTTCAATATCCGTATTCAATCATATACTTATACTCTTCCTTTCATCTCTTGTAGATTTTCAAAATCTTCAAAAATAAAATGGCTAAGAACCTACTCCACACTATTTTGGAAACTAATAAGCTTACTGGACCTAACTTCCATGATTAGTTGAGAAACCGCAAGATAATTCTAGACTCTGAAAAGAAGACATACGTCCTTGATCAAAGTTTGCTGGACACCTTAGGTGATGAGGCCATCGATGAGGCTTGTAAAGTGTTCACTAAGTTTGTACATGATGATCTACAAATGAGATGCCTCATGATGGCTTCTATAACCAATGAGCTCTAAAAGACTTATGAGCATATGAAGCATGCTTATGGGATCTACGAACACCTAAAAGAGTTATATGATGTATAAATAGGACATAAAAGGTTTGCTTTGTCAAAAGGGCTCTCTAGGTCAAAGATGGTTAAGGGTTCTAGCGTCCATGATCACATACTCAAGATGATTGGACTTATTGAGAAGCTTGGACAACTTGATGTGATCATGGATAATGACCTCTATGTGGATTTGATCCTATAGTTATTACCCTCTTCATTTGACTAATTCGTTATGAACTTTAATATATCTAAGCAAAAGGCGATAATTAATTAATTGGTGAACAAGTTGGTGACCGCCAAGGCAACGATGAAAAATGAAAAGCCTTTTATGCTTGCTTTCTCTTCTAAGTCTAAAGGACCTAGAAAGTGAGGTAAAAGGAAGAAGAACTCTTTCTCCAAAGGGAAACAACCCTTAAGGAGTTCGGGGGGAGTCAAGAAGAAGAAAGAGACTAAGATTGATATGAGTTGTTTCTATTGTGGTAAAAAGGGACATTGGGAAAGAAATTGCAAAACCTATCTTGAAACCTTTGAGAAGGGTATGTACTTTTTGAAATACACTTAATGACTAATTCTTCCTCATAAGTATTTGATACTGCATGTGGTTCTCACCTTCGTATTTTGTTACAAGGGATGGAAAGAAGAAAAAGTCTTAATGAAAGAAATATGATCCTCCACCTAGGGAATAGAGCAAGAGTCGCCATGGGCTAAAGCATTATCAAGTTAGACTTAAGGAATGTTTGCATTGTGTTAAATCCTTGTTATTATGTACCATCTCTTGTTAAGAACATCATTTCTATTCTTATTCTTTATGATGAAGGACATGTGTTTTCTATATTGAATGGGATGTTGAAAGTATTAAAGAATGGCTATTTAATTGCACAAGATACACTAAATAATGGGTTATACATACTTGATTATCAACCTTTATTAATGCACATTTAATCAAGTAAGAGAAAATTAGATAACCAAGAAAACAGCATCCTATGGCATTCAAAACTTGGACATATCCCTAAAAATATGATGAACAAGTTAGCAGCTTTCAAAACACTAAATGTTAGTGACATTGAGAACATCTATACTTGTGAATCTTGTTTGAAGGGAAAAATGACTAAGGCTCCTTTTGTGGGACAAACGAAGCATACCACAAGTCCTTTGAACTTGATCCATATAGATGTTTGTGGCCTACTAAAAGTTAGTGTGAGATGAGGTTACTCTTACTTCATCACCTTTACCGATGATTATAGTCGGGTTGGACATGTGTATCTTATAAAGTACAAGTCCAAAGCCTTTGAAAAGTTCAAAAAGTATAGGAATGAAGTAAAAAAGCAAAAGAGAAAAAATCGTACCTTGTTGGACGTGGTACGTTCCATGATGATTTTTTTCAATGTGCCCATATTCTTTTGGGGATATGCCTTAGAAATGGCAGCGAGGTTACTAAATATAGTACCCTCAAAGTCAGTGCTAAAAACACCGCATGAGATGTGGTTTAGCAAAGCATCCGCTTATTATTATCTTAGCATTTGGGGGGTCTCCCGCTTATGTGAAGTGGTTAGTAAGAGACAAATTGGATAGTAGATCCATCTTGTTCAAGTTTGTGGGATACCCAAGAACGTCTTTGTGTTATTACTTTTATGATCCCTCAAAAAAAAGGTCTTGGTTTTGAGGAACACCAATTTTTTGGAAAAGAATTTTCTATTAGATAAAAATGGCATTATTGTTGAACTTGATGAAGTTCAAGATGATTTTCAAATCTCATAGTGGTGGAAATAAATGAGCATCAGAGCTTTACATACAGCCTCTAAGAAAGTCAGACCAAATTAAATAACAACTTGGAAAGCTCGAATTCCTTCATAACACAGGCCAATTGATAGCGATCTAAAGACCTATAAGGAAGCTTTGTTAGACATTGGCTTGGTGCTATGAAATTTGAAATGGGCTTCATGTACTCTTACAAAGTATGGACTTGGGTAGATCCACCAAAATGAATAGTTTCTATTGGTTGCAAGTAGATCTATAAATCAAAGCTAAGGTTAATAGAGAGGTAATAACCTTTAAGGTGTGACTAGTGGCAAAAGGTTACACTTAAAGACCTGGTATCGACTTTGAGAAAATCTTTTCATCAATCGCAATGCTTAAGTTTATTCAAATTTTACTTGTTATAGCTACATATTATGACTATGAGATATGACAAATGAATGTGAAAACTGCTTTTCTCAATAGAAACATTGAAGAAGAAATTTATATGAAGTAACCACAATGGTTTACATCCAGTGAAAGTGAGCAAAAGTTTTGCAAACTCCAGAGATCCATTTATGAACTCAAATAGGCATCTTGAAGTTGGAACATACTTTGTAATAAGGCAGTCAAATCATTTGATCTTGTAAAAAATATGTATAAACCTTGTGTGTACAAAAAGGCTAGTGGGAGTAGTATATATTTTATTATGCTTTATATCGATAATACTCTTCTCATTGGGAATGAGAGAGATATGTTAGAGTGTCCTAAAGCATGGCTATCTACTCAATTCTTCATGAAGGATTTGGAAGAAGCATCCTATATATTAGGAATACGTATCTATAGAGATAGATCGAGGAGGATACTAGGGCTTTCCCAACCCCTTACGTTGATAAGATATTAAAGAGGTTTATTATGAAAAAATTCAAGAGAGGATTCCTCTCTATAGGACATGGCATTCATCTCTTCAAGTCTATGGCCACTAAAACTAATGATGAGAGATAGAGAATGTCCCACATGCCTTATTTATTCACCATTGGGAACATAATGTATACTGTTCGACGTACAAGATCAGTATGGCATGTGCGCTAAGTGTTATGAGCCGTTTCTAATCCAACCCAGTGAAAGTTACTAGATGGTTGTTAAAACAATCTTTAAGTACTTGAGAAGGACTAAGGACTTATTTTTGGTGTACAGCAACAGAGAATTGAAACTCAAGGGATTTTTGGATTTTAGTTTTCAATCTGATGTAGATGACCTAAAATTTACTTCTAGATTTATATTTTACCTTAATGGTGGCACAGTGAATTAGAAGAGTTCCAAATAAGACACCATGGTTGATTCAACCATGGAGATGAAATATATTGCGGCTTTGGAAGCTACAAAGAAAGGTGTTTAATTCCACTAGATCAATGTAAGGACTTTTCCAATGGATAATCTACAAGTTAACAACAATTGCATCCAATTGCTCCTCTTCCACAGCCCTAAAAAAAAGAAAAAGTTGGAATACCAAATCATCTCTAGAATAGCAAGGTTGTGATTGAAAATCACTAAAAAATATAGCCTCTGGGCCATCTAAATAATCCATTAAAATATGCTACAAAATAATTCACCAATGAACTTCTAAGTTTCTCCAAGTGTTGAACCTATAATGTTTTAGTCCACACACCTGGGAAAAGCTCTCAATCAACCTCACTTTGCTAGAGAAGAGAGGATGAAGGTGATGGCAGGAGTGTCATTTTTGGGAGGAAAGAGGGGGAGAGAATTTTTGGTGTGATTATTCAACACATGAATTATATCACACTTTTAGAGGAAAATGTGAGGAATGCCAACCAAGCACAAGTGGCTGGCTAAATGGCATATTTATAGAAGGGGATGAAAGCTTTAGGATGCTTCCATCACACTTTCCATGCATATTGGCCAACTTGCCAACTTGCCAACTTGTGTATGCATTTGCATTTCATGTGCATGTGCATTTACATTTCATCTCATGAAATGAATGCCAACTTTTATAATTCAAATGGGCTCATCCATTTGATTTTCCTTCAAAACTTAAATTCTGAATTTAATTCAATTAACTCTTTTATTTAATTAATTTAACTTAACTCCTTAAGTTAATTAACTTAAATCTTTAAGTTAATTAGAGTTAACTTAACCCCTTAAGTTGACTAATTAATTGTCATATGTCGCCAATTAAATTAAAACCTTAATTTAATTGGTCTAGTTTAAATTCTTAAATTGTTTTAATTAATTTAACACTTAAATTAATCAAGACAAAATGATCAACTAAAATTAGTTAACCGCCTCTCTCCAAAAAAGCCTAGAGCGTGATTTTCTAACTCTTTAGAAAATTCCTTCTATCAAATAAGAGTTTTTGTAGGCTTTTGTATGTTATCCATTAGGTTCATCTATTCATTAGGCATGTGCTCACAACTCATTGTGATATTTTAAATATTGAAATGTTCACATTAGTTTAAACTCTTTTAAACTAGTAACTCTTTCAATTAATTTCTATTAATTGAAGAACACCCAATCTACATGGTCAATGTCTAGTAATAGGCCCATGGAGCCCAACTAATTAGATAAATAAATTATATCATGATGAACCATTATAGCTTATGCTTATCATGCAAATACGGTCTTTTCATCTCCTATCTCCCGAAAGAGGCATAAGGCAAGATATTTGTTGGCTCCCTAATGGCTTCAACAACTACATCTCTACATCAAATGTTTGACTCCCCTTTATGACCTCAACTTTGAAACACACCTTTTCCAAATTGTCATACTAATTTATGCAAGGATTTCTTATAATCTATTATTATTGAATACATAGGAAATGCATTCATTCTTCACAATAATGAGAAAATGGATCCTATCTTAAATCTAACAAATCTCCATACTTAAGCAATTCATGCCCAATCTCAACCCTATATGACCCACTACATGGTCGAGAAATAGTCAAAGCATAAAGACCAAAACAAAAGGTTATCATGGATCTTTAGGTCCGAGGACTAATTATACACACTACCATAAGCTTGAGAACTTGCCACTATCGACATGCTACTATGACTATCTAGTGGATTCTCATGATGGGTCTTTAGTGAACTTATTCTCTAACAAGCACCTACTGACATGCATCTATATCTAACATAGATTGCTTATGAAATAGGGCAATATCCAACCCCTTGGGATATGTATTGTTAGTGCAAGTCTATTTGAATCTTAGATGTCATTTCTCATAAGATTCTATGACTTGAAATATTTAAAATTATGACCTTAGAGGCTTGTTTCATGATCACCATCATATTTGTGATCAAATCCCATAGTCTTGTATGATTTAAGGGCTTCAACTAAATGCAAGTAAAGTATAAAAAATATAAGATGTAAATGGTCATTTTATGAAATATCATTCAATCAAGATTATATCACAAGTGAAGTAGTTTTACACGCTAATCTAATTAGCTTGCGGGGCATTACTCCAACATATAATTGCCCTAATAAAGTACATATTTCCCAGAATCAATTATAAATCTCCTCTAATTGAGTACTAAAATTAAAATCACACAATCTGTTCAGGTAACTACTAATATATTTTCAGTGGAAATCAAGTATAGAGTTTCCCTAATAAAGTACTTATGTCCCAAAATCATGTATAAATCTCCTCAGTGAAGTATTAAAATATAGATATATAGCACAATATGTCCAAGCAACTTGTAGTATGTTTTTAGTGGAAATTAAGTACATAATTGCCTTAATGAAGTA
Organism: Jacaranda copaia; assembly: GCA_014898725.1. Lineage (NCBI taxonomy): Eukaryota > Viridiplantae > Streptophyta > Magnoliopsida > Lamiales > Bignoniaceae > Jacaranda > Jacaranda copaia. The sequence goes on from JACGDI010003043.1 coordinate 107,822, forward strand.
CATATATTCCGAAATCAATTATAAACCTCCCTTAATGAAGAACTAGAACAAATATCAACACTTGTAAATAGAATATCATAAACAGAATATATTCACATAATATATTTGAAAATACATAATGAAAAGCAGTTGTCCACAAATACATTACAATTCCAATACAAATAATACTGTCCAAAGTTCTTCTAAATTTGTCTCATTCTTCATACCCACATAATTGGCAAACACTCTTTTCACTTATTAAGAAAAACACAAAGACTAAAAAAGCATGCATCAGTAAATGATGATGAAACTTAATACAAGAATTAGGATAGGAAAATAATGTAAATAATTCAGCATTGTATTACAGTTTCAAATAAATGAAGCACAATTGTAGAACACTTCAAGTATAAAATACTAGCAATGAAGAATAGTTTTAGATAATGAATTAGTAGAACTCTTCAAGTATAAAACTTCTACAATGTAGTACACTTTTAAATAAATGACATAAAACTGTAGAACGCTTCAAGTATAAAAAGAGTTTCAAATAAATGAAATATAATTACAGAACACTTCAAGTACATAACTTTCACTGCAGAATTATTACCTTAACACATCACTACTGTTCTTTCGATTGATAGTAGGTTCATCCTTTTAGTTTACTAGAATGTCAGTAATGTTTACCTTTACACTCTGTTTGGTTCAAGAATTTCACTAAAGAAAGGAAAATGATAAGCCAAAGAAAAAAAAAATCAAAGAAATTTAAAATTCTAAACTTGTTTGGTTGTTAAAAAAAATACTATAGAAATTGGTTTTCCTTAGAAAAATAGATCTTTGTTTGGTTATTATGAAAATTGGAAGGGAAATGAACATAACAAGTAGGTAATAGTGACAAAACTTATGTTAATGATTATGATAAAATAAGTACATATTTATGCTTTCCTATGCACATTTTTATATCTAATAACATCTAATTACTTTTTTTTCCTTTCATTTTAATGTTACAAATAAAAATATTGCATATCATAGTATATATTGAATAAATAACTCTAATTTGTAACTATTTATTTATGAAAATACAATCAAAGTAGAAAATAAGAATTTCCTTATAACATTTATTAACTATTGTAACTAATAATTTTGAGCAAGAAATAATTTCAAAAATATTTTTAAAAAGTTATATATAATATTAGATAGTATTTATAAAGTTTACATGGCTCAATATTTAGTTTAGCAAAAAAGTCATGCTTACATGGCAAAGTATCAAATTAGCAGCAAAATAACATGAGTCATCATTGCACCAAATGAAAAAAAAATTCAACCTCCCGAATTTTGCCAAAAAGGCATGCAATCTGATCCTCTCTATGCAAATCATGCCTCAGCGATGAGATGTGAACAAGTTCAAAGGCATGTTTTCTCTCATTTTCTCTCTATTTCCTCACCCTTTGAAGAGGAAAATTCATTTTTTCCTTCTTTATAATAAATTTTCTCTTTACTTTTCCTTTCTTTGTTGTATTCCTTAGTAACCAAACACCAAAATTACTTTTCTTTATCATTTTATTTTACTTTCCTCCTTAAAATCCTTGTACCAAATGGACTATTAGTGTCAAATGCAATAGAACTATATTCATGACATCATTGTCACTACTTAAAGTCACATTTAATATTTGATGTGCAGTTATGTACTGTAAAGTGAAGAGCTCGCGATTGATTTCACTATATTTTCTTGCGAGATTAAAATAGAGGTTTATTAAAGGCATACTATCCTTAACTATGGCATATAAAGCTTGTCTTTATAGTGGCGAGTCCCCAAAACTTGAGTGAACACTCTTCCTTCACTACTTGTTGACATTTTCTCAAAATTGTAAGATGGAGACAACTTCAACATAATGAAAATAAACTGAGAAGAAGGAAATGTGGTGGTTGTGGTGGTGGTTGTGGTGGTGGTTGTTGCATCCTTGAGCCCATTTTTTGTTCTACTTTTTTTTTTTTTTTTAAATTTTAGGCAAAAGAAAGAGGGAGGAAATGTAGGGTTTAGTGTTTGGAAATGAATATAAGAGGGTGTCTGGTTGTATGAATAGAGAAAAAGTAAAAAAAAAATAATAGGAAAAATATTATACTTAAAGGGTATTTTTGTCAAATAAAATAGATAGGGAGTGATCTCTAAAATTTTAAAAAAGTGGGGAGTTTATTGTTTAAAAAATCAAGTAGGGATTGATTTTGAAAATGAAAAGTGGTTTTGGTACTTTGTAGTAAGGGGTCATCATATAATTCAATTCCATTTTCACCTCAAAAATCAACAAAAATGAATTAATTTGATTTCTATAATAAAAAATATTTCTTCCCAAAACATAAAAAATACATACCATTCAATTTTATTTTCAAGGCCCATTTTCATATTTTTTATTATTCTAGAAATGAAGCATATCACTTTTTACACATTTTCATCCAACATTATTTTCATTTTTATTTTTATTTTAAAAATACATTATCCAATAACCTATATATCTTCTATCTCTATCCCATTAATTTCTATTCTCTCCAACTACAACCTATTAAAATCAATATAATTATTACTTTTCCTACAATCTATCCAAATACGAACTTATTTTCAATTCATTTTTACTAATTAACTTTTTAAATTTTAGAAATGATGGAAATGGAAATTAAAAATGAAAACCAAACCAAACGGGCCTAAATTTAACTTTCCAAAATATTTTCTACCTATTTTTCGAAAACATAAATAAATGTTTATCACATTCTCTAATAGGGCCTATTATTTAAAAATACCCAAACCTGCTTTCACTTTAGGATTTAGTCCCCACTCATCATTTTCTTATTTTGAACTTCCCATCTTAAGTTTCAATTTTAAGTTAACTTTCCAACCATTTAAATTGACTAAAATGCAATTTTACTTGTTTTTCTTTTTGTTTATTCCTAAACTTGAATCAATTCCAGCTCATCTCTCTCTCCCCCCCCCCCTCTCTCTCTCACTCTCACACACACACACACTCCCTCCCTCCTTCTCCCCCGTTATCTTTTGTTTTACTCCTACTGAAATGCTGGCCTTCATCTTTTTTATTTTTTTTGTAATAGCCTACAATTTCCTAACAAGAAGAAGAAAGTTTTTTCTCTATTTCTACACAGTGAAGCAACATTTTACTTTTTCATAGCATCAATTCTTTTTTTTTTAGCTTGAAAGAATATTGGATAGTGTGGAAGAACCTCAAATTTAACTGTTAAGGAGTTGTTTGTATAATAGAGAACTCTATATTACGTCCATTTTTAAAAGCATGACCTTAATAGAGTTGTATTTTCAACTTGAGAAAAAATTGTGTGAAATTTATCATCAATTCCAAAGCAGCTCTATGAGCAAGTAAATACTTCATATTTTTAATGTAGTATTACATTTGTTGTAGCATACTTCTATTGTCACAAGTGGTACCTCTTTGCATTATTGTTACTTGATTTTTCAATGTTAAATATTGAATTTGTTAAATTCAATTCTTCGCTCTTCTATGTTAAATGTTGGATATATGTATATTAGAACTTAGCTTTTCTATTTTTTAGTACTTGCTCTCTTATGTAAAATATTGGATTAGGCTATTTCAGTACTAAGTTGTTTTATGTAAAGTACTGAATTTGTTCATTTCAATACTTAGCTCTTCTATGTTAAATACTAAATTTGTTGGTTTTTCAATGCTTAGGTCTTCTACTTTAAATACTGTATTCGGTCATTCTAGTAATTAGCTCTTCTATGTTAAACACTGAAATTGTTCATTTTTGTACCTAGCTCTGCCTTGTTGAATACTGAAACTGTTCATTTTAGTGCTTATATCATATATATTAAATACTAAATTTGTTCATTTGAGAACTTATGTATTATACTGCATCATTTTATTCTCAATTAATGCACCAATCAAGTAAAGAAAGAACTAACCATTAATGCGCCTGATGTGATACCTCAACCATGTCATGGAAGGACACAAAGAATTCCATCTCGAATTGATGTTTGAGTTATCATGTGTAAATAAGTGGTAGAGCTGATCATAATCGTCGTACATACAAAGAAGTTATGACAAGCTAGATTAGCTTGACATTGATGACATATTTGTTTATCATTTTATTGTATATATATGCTTGATATAACTTATTGTCATTACTTTGTAACTATTATCTTGCTTTTTTATGATTAATTTGTTGGAAGAGGGTGCATGATGAAAAAAGGACTGCATAATTTTCAAGGACTAATGGCAGTTGCTAAGTTTTGCTTTTAAAAGGACATGTTAGATTTAGACTATTTGGACTTTTATGTACTAGTACATGTTGAACTTTTATTAGATTATTTGCTATTGCATATATTGTAATATATGAAGATTTTTAGATATTATACCAAGATTTCTTGTTTGATGTAGATTTGTATTTTTTTGGTATGGTGCAGATTTATATCTATACTTATTGTGTAGATTTGTAGAAATTGGTATATGGTATAGGTGATTAGCAGGTGAAGTATTTTTCAGCGTACTAAATTCATTAGATTTTTATATCTATTTTTGGGATTTTTGTATTGGATCTCTATAATCTTGCACTGAAATTATTCTGTTATGTACTTATTTAATGTGTTTTGTTACTTGCTTTTCCTTTAGCCGACTTTAGCTCAATTCAAAGTGTGAAACAGCACATAAGACCCTCCAATATAATAATATCATATTTTTTTTCAAGTAATGATAGTGGTAGGACTGTGCAAATGGTTGGGAATACACCTATCCATATCTAATTACTTGTATTCTCATTCATATTAGTGTGAACTATTGGTGTGTGAGGTAAATATGTATGAATCTTATTGAAATAGTGCACCACAAGCCAATTAAATTGGCTTTGTAAACTATTTCATTGTAAGACAATTTTGATTGAATGATATTTATTATATGGTCATCTTCATCTTACGCACTTTATTTACTTCACTTGCATTTGGATGAAATATCTAGATCACATAAGACTACGGGACTTAGTCATGCACTGGGTGGTGATCATGGAATGAGTCTTACATGGTTGTGATCTTAAATCTTCCAAGTCATAGGATCTCATGAGATAGGGCATCTAAGATTTGGATAGATTTGCACTAATGATGCATAAATCCAAGGGTTGGATATTGCTCTATTCCACGAGCAATCCTATACGAGATATAGATGTTTATTGATGGGTGCTTGTTAGAGAATAAAATACTGAAGACCCACATGGAGAATCTACTAGACAGCCGTAGTGGTAAGTTTTTTTATTTATGCTAGTGCATATTATTAGTTCTTTGACCTAAGGATCCATAGTAACCTTGTATTTGGCCCTTATGCTTTGATTCTTCCTTAGTCACTTAGCGGGCCGCTTGAGTTGAGATTGGTCATGAGCTGTTGGACATGGAGGTTTGTGAGATCTAAGATAGAATCTGACTCCTCATCTTTGTGAAGGGCGAATGCATCTCTTATGTGTTCTATATTGATCGATTCCTAAAAATCCTTGTGCAAGGTAACGTGATAATTTGGCAAGGTGTTTCCAAAGATGAGGTCATAAAGGAAATCAAACATTAAAAATAGAAGCATAGTATCGAGGCTATTAGGGAGCTGATTAATATCTTATCCTAGGCTTCTTTTAGGAGATAGGAGATGGAAGAATCGTATTTGCATGGTACGCATAATGCTAGAATGGTTCTTCAAAAGCATTCATTTTCGCCAATTAGTTGGATTCCATAAGCTTGAGGTTAGACATCAACCATGAAAGTTGGGTATTTTTCAATTAAAAAGTTTAATTGAAATGCATCGCTTAATTTAAAGGAGTTCAAACTAACGTGAATATTTGATATTCTAAAAGTCACAAAGAGTTGTGAGCTCATGTCTAATAAATGATAAAACCTAATAGGCCACACATCAAAGCTAATAACACGGTCTATTGAAGGAAGGAGAATTTTTTAAGAGCTAGAAAATTCATGATCGATTTTGGATGAGGCAAAATTGTAGTCATTTTAACTTGATCAATTTAAATGTTAAATTAGTCAAATTAATTTAAGAGTTAAATGTCACATGACTATCAATTAGTCAAAATTAATTTAAGGCTTAAATTAATTTGACTAGTTTAAATAGTTAAGTACTTTGACTTAAGAGTTAAGCCAAATTATTATTAATTAAATTAAAGAGTTTAATTTAATTAAATTGGAGAGTTAATTTTTGGAGAGAATAACTAAATGAAGGGTTCATTTAATATGAATTGAAGTTTAATTGCAAGACATTTTGTAGAGAATAGGCCATGGATTTGGTGTGTGGACTTTTACATTAGAGGCAATCTATTTTGGTTGCTCTTGCTCTTGATTGGAGCAGTTTCTGGCAATCGGTTCTTGCTTGTTCTGAGAGTACCTCTAGTGTTCTGATTGGGCTAAATTTTGATTTGTAGAATGCTCAAAGGGTTGAGACATTTTAGTAAAAATTTCAGCCAAAATGGAGGAGTCTATCTAAGGGAAATTGGTGGTGATTCTGCTACGTCATTGAAGAGCTAGTTTGACGATTGGAGAGAGTTTTACTCTTGCTATTCATTTTCTGTTATCACCAAGGTATTTTTCTATTCTAAATCTGAATTTCATGCATGTCTAGATCCTTATGGTGTTGTGTAGGCTAGTTTGTTCATTTTTTTTAAAAAAATATTTAGATCCTATCCTAGTGCCACACAAAACTTCAAATCTTTCATAACTAAATCAGTCATAGGACTGATAAATTGTGGTTTAATAGGCATGCAATAACTCAACTAGTTAAATTCAATTTAATATCTTATGTACTAAAAATGATACTAAAAATCGACAAAAGAATACCTATCCTTGGGATTTTGGTACTTTGTCTTTGCGGTTCTATATTGAATTCAGCCCAGTTCTACACTTATTTTGCATGTTTATACACTTGATTCTACTTTGGCAGATTTTACCTTAATTCAAAGCATGAAAAGACATACAAGACACTCTAATATAATTGTTTTCAAATAATAGTAGTGATAGCATTGTGCAAATGGTTGGATACACAACTACTCACATCTGAGAACATGTATTCTCATTCATATTAGTATTAATCATTGGTACACGAGGGAAATGTAAGAGTTCGACACCACCATCAAGAGGCAATGAACATATTATGACTAAATTGGTCTTAGGATTGATAAATCATCGTATGATAGTCATGTAAATTCAACTTAATCTCTTGCGCACTAAGAATGATACTAAAAATTAATTAAAAAGAATCCCTTAGGATTTTTGTACTTTATCTATGCAATTTTGTACTGAATTCACCATATTTCTGTACTTATTTTACATGTTTTTTTGTTTGGTTCTCTTTTGGCTGACTTTATCTCAATTCAAAGAATGAAAAAACACATAAGATACTCCAATACAATAATATCATGTTTTCTTTAAGTAATGGGAGTGATAGCACATGTGCAAATGGTTGGAAACACAACTACCCATATCTAACCACTTGTGTTCTTAGTTGTACTAGTATAAACAATTAGTCTATGAGGTAAATGTATGAGTCCAACACCACCATCAGAGCTAACAAACATATTTGGACAAAATCAATCCTAGGACTGATAAGTCATGGTTTGATAGTTGTGCAATGCTTTAACTAGATAAACGTAACTTGATCTCTTATATACTAAGAATAATACTGTAAAACAAAATAAAAAAATACTAATTTTTGGTGATTATGTACTTCAAAACTACATTTATGTACTTAGTTTTCCCCATCTATGTGCTTATTTTGTGTGATTTTGTACTTGCTTTCCAAAAGGCCGAGTTTAGCCTTAATTTGATGAAAGCAAGATAGGCACTAGGATCTATAATCAAAACTTTAGAACATCAAATAACTAGTGCCTACAAGCATTACAGGGATCTAATCATACCTTGGATTTAAATTTAGATAGAGGATTACCTTAATAAGCAAATCCGGAATGAAATAAATGAACTCTTCACCAATTCTAGATTTTGTCTGCTCGCGGCACAATAGAAGAATAATGACGATTGCCCTACCAAATAGCCTCCAAAAATTCTAAAACCATTACTAAAGATAGCCAACACCTTGGAGAGTCTTCAGTAAAAACTTCAGATCAATTTGCCATTTGGAGAGTTCTAGAGAAATTCAAAAAGTCGGACCTTGCACAGAGAGCTCTATAAAAACAGAGCAAGCTACGTGTCTTACCTCTATTGTCATAGTCCACACACCAATAAAACTTTCTAAATTCTCTAATTCACAAGCTGGAATAGAACCAGAGATTTAGGGATGAAGGAGGCCTAAATTTTGGTAGAAGGAAGAAGAAAAGCTAAGCCTTCAACACATGAAATGCTAGCTTGCACAAGGGGTTACTTTTGGAGGGAAAAATGAAGAATCTAATTCTTCACACCTTTGGCACACCACACTCTCTCTCTAGCCAACTCCTATACTATATCTATATAGATGTGGATTTTGGCATCACACATTCCATGGGGGGGCCAAGATGCCAAAGTGGCAAAGGAATCCAAATTTCATTTGAATTTCATTTGCATTTTAATTAGATTTGGAATCTCATTTCAAATTAATTAAGATGCCTCTCAAATCTTATTGAGTTTTCCCTCCAAAAATGCACTCCTCCTAATTAATCAAATTAAACTTTTTAATTTAATTAATTATACTTTAACTTAACTCTTTAAGTCAAACTAGCTTTAACTCTTTAAACTTAATTGTTAACTTAACTCTTTAAGTTAACTTGACCAATTGATGGTCATATTAATACCAAATAATTAACTCCTTAATTATTGGTCTACTTTAACCCCTTAAATTAGTTGATCAATTTAACTCTTAAATCAATCAAGCTAAAATTGACCTTCAAATTTGGCACCAAAATTTGGTCCACTAGGATAGAGAGATCTCTTTTCTAACTCTCTAGAAAATTCTCTCCATCAATTAGGAAGCTAATTGAATTTTATGTGTGACCCAATAGGTTCTACCATTCATTGGACATAGGCTCACAATGCCTTATGACTTTTGAATATCTTATATTTATTCAAGTTTAAAACTCCTTTTAAATTAGTCGATTCAATTCAATTAATCTCATTAATTAAAGAGTACCCAATCTCTATGGTCGATGTCCAACCTCAAGCCTATGAAGCCTAACTAATTAGTTGAAATGAATATTCTGGAGAACCATCATTGCTCTACGTGTGCCATGCAAATACGATATTTTTTGACTCCCCATTAGCCTCGATACTATGTCTCTATTCTCAATGTTTGAATCCATTTGTGTGACCTTACCTTTGAAAAACTCTTTTTTCAAATTATCACACCACCTTGTGCAAGAATTTCTTGGAATCAATCATTGTAGAACACATAAGAGATGTACTCGCTTTTCACAATAGCGAGGAGTTGAATTTCTTCTCGGATCTCACAAACCTCCATGCCAAGTAGCTCATACACAATCTCAACCTGAAAGACCTGCTAAGTGGTCAATGATGAGTCAAAGCATGAGGATTGAATACAAGGTTATCATGAATCCTCAGGACAAATGACTAATAATATGCACGAGTGTAAGTAGGAGAATTAGCCACTACTGACTTGCCACTTCGACTATCTAGTAGATTCTTCGGTGGGTCTTCAGTGCCATATTCTCTAACATGCACTCGTATCTCATCTAGTTGCTCATGGATTGGTGTAATCTCCAACTCTTGGATTTATGCATCATTAGTGCAAGTTTATCCGAATCTTAAATGCCCCGTCTCATAAGATCCTATGACTTGAAAGTTTTAAGATCACAACCATATAAGATTTATCCATGGTCACCAAACTAAGTCTCACAGTCTAGGATGATCTAAGGACTTCATCCAAATGTAAGTGAAGTATAATAAAGCATAAGATGAAGGTGGCCATATTAAGAATATCATTCAATCAAGATTATTTTACAAGGTAATAGTTAGTACAAGGCCAATCCTATTGGCTTGCAAGGCACTATTCCAATATTTGATGCTTGGAATAACACATAAGACACTCTCATACAATAAAATCATCTTTTCTTCAAGTAAAGCTCGCAATGACACGTGTTGAAATGGTTGGGAACATAAATACCAACATCCAATCACTTGTGTGTTTTCATTTATACTAGTATAAATCATTGATGCATAAGCCAAACAAGTCCTCTTAACACCACCATTGAAAGCTACTAAATCTATCATGACTATATGAGTCCTAGGACTAATATGTCATGATCTGATGATCATGCAATAGCTAGATTAGGTTAAATTGAACTCAGTCTCTTATGTGCTAAGAATAATATTGGAAATCTACAAAAAAGTACCTAGTTTTGGTGATTATCTACTTTGAACTACATTTATGTACTAGATTTTCTCATTTATGTTCTTATTTTGCGTGATTTTGTACTTGCTTTCCCAAAGACCAAGTTTAACCTCAATTTCATGCCTAGAACAACACATAAAACACTCTAATACAATAAAATCATATTTTCTTCAAATAATGCTTGTGATAGCACCTGTTGAAATGGTTGACAAAATAAACACCAATATCCAACTACTTGTGTTCTCACTCATACTAAAAATTAGCAAAAAAGCACTTAATTTTGGCAATTATGTACTTTGGAACTACATTTATGTATTAGGTTATCACTAGTTGTATACTTATTTTGTGCTAACCTAGAACATATATATCTTTACCAGTATATATATATATATATAATTTCAAATTATACTATGAATTGTAAACACCATCCAAGATGATCATCCAAATTCGTAAATTACAAATGTTATCCAATAAGAATGTTAAAAATACTGAAACAATTACCTTAATATCCATATACAAAAAGTAAATTCATCTAAATAATGATCATTCAAACATCATCATTGAGCCTTGGAATACGTTAAACCATGCTCATCGATCAAAATTTTTGCAGCAATATTTATTCAATATGTATATGTAGAACAATTATTTGCATTTTTCCATAAATCCTTAATGTTTTTTGCATAACACTCTGTTCAAAGACATAAATAAACTCCACAGTGCAAGTCCCCATTTTTTGCATAACAATTTGCCCAAGTATGTTTGAAGCTCATCTTATCATCTAGCTCCTTCATAACATTTTTAAAGTACTTGAAGAACACAAAAAATATAGTTCGGAGTCTCTATTGCCTTTGGTACTTTGGTTAGTAGGTCTTTGAGGTTTAGCCATTATTTCCACAGAAAAGAGAGGCATACATAACTACAAAAATATTGCATTGGAGGTTTTGGAACTACAACTCACAATTTAAATACTGAAAATTTGAGTTTTTGTACCCTAGAAACTTGCACAAAATACTAAATAGGAGGTTTTGTGTACTGCAAACTCAAAATTTAAATGCTGAAAACTTGGATTTTGCTATCGAAAAAATTGGAACATAATACTAAATTTGAGATTTTTTATATTGCAACTCACCATTTAAATATTGAAAATTTGAATTTTCATACCATATTATTTAAAAATAATACTAATCATATTAATGATGAGTTTGTAGAAATGGATGCTCAAAAAATGCTTAACCATGATTTATACACATCATATACACCATATATAAGATAATATCTTGAAAATTCAATTACTAACAACTAATATACATTACACCTTTTATGAATTATATAATTACTAAATTCAAATAATTGATTATTGAAGTATACACTTAAAACAATAATTGAAGCATAAATAGACTATGTCCAAGTACAAAAAAACTTATATTATGAGTTTTGTTAATAAATGAAAAAACTAATTGTGGATGAATTAAGTATATCAAAATTAGGCCTAAAATAATTAAAACCAAGATCAAACAAGAAGCAAACAAAAAAATGTATGAAAATTCTTTCTGTATTTCAAAACAAATATAACAAAATATAAAATTACACAGCTTACCTCATAGGCTATGCAATTGAGGGGCAAATATCGAAACCCTTCTAGATTCAACAACAAAACAAATGGAGAAAAATCAGCCCTAAAACAAGAAAGTGAAAGAGGTGAAGGCTTTGTTGTATAGCACTAGTGTGAAGTTGGAGGACATAGAATCGATGTAGAGGTTGGCACCGGGTTCACAAAATGGAAGGAATGAGAAGTAAAAACATGAGGCAGGAGAGTTATTTTGAAGTAACGTTTTTGTTAATAGAGAAGTAGAGGGACTCTTGTCATTTTTAATTTAAGTGAGTTTTTTTTTTTTTTTTTTTTTTGTCTGTTTTACTTAAATAGGGAGTGAATTCAAAAAATTACTTTGGATTGGAGAGTGAAGTTCAACAATATTCAACAGAGGATTGAATCCTAAAGTGTAACTTGTTTGACTACTTTTCTCCAATGCTACTTTTACATTTCCAATCCATTCCCAAAGTTTATTTCTTCAAAATATATATCATAATCACTTCTAAAACATATCCAAACGTTTCTTTAATTTTTTAATAGTGATGTTAGAAAAAGGTAAAGAATTAAAATTTAAAAGAAAGGCAGAAAATGAGATATTTTAATAATAATAAATTTGAATTTCAAATTACAGTTATTAGTAACCAAGCCACAGGTTCGCGAAAACATGCATACCAACTAGGAGTGTAAACAGATATTAAATGAATTGAATATATTATTTTTATATTCGTATTTATTTAACTTTCAAATATTCAAATTAGAATACGGATTTGATATATGTTTAAAAATGATATCCAAATTCGTATCCGTTAGATATCGATTGAATTCGGATATATTCATATTTGATTATAATTATTTAGAAGCATTTATATTTCATTAAATTTATCTGTATTCAAATTATTTTTTTATATTCATACTTGATGAAAATAATTTAGATATATATTTACGAATATTCAAATACGCAAATCTATGAACCTATAACAAATACATATTTTAATTAATAGAAAGAATTATATAATTTCATTAAAAAGAAAGCAATCAAATAAATTGCATTATTTTAATTAATAATTGATTTTATAATTAATTATTAGTACTCATTAATAATAATAGTGTTTAAGTATGTTAATTATAAAGTCAACCAACAATAATTATGTTGATTAATTTTATTTTTTAATTTTTTTCTCTATATTGCAATATTTTTTTAAATTTATTCTTGTTGTCATTCCAATTCTTCAATTATAATTTATATAGATATGAATTATGAGATTTTTGTTGAAAAATATAAATAATATATTATTTAATAAATATATATATATTCAAAACGGATATTAAACGGATCGAATATATATTTACCAAATTCGTATCCATTTATAATCAGATATCTACTAATCAAATATGAATATTATTCACTTTAAACAAATATAAATAAATTTTATATAAATAAATATGAATATATAAGATAAATAAATTTTTGAATATTCATTTATAACTCAAAGATTATCAATAAAGAAAATTTATACATTAATTCTACAAATCATGAGGGGGAGGGGGAGGACATGCTTACATGTGCATAGAACCTAGTAAATGCCGGTGGCCTAAGTCTGAAGATAGATTTTGCTGGCAATGGGTCCTTCTAGGGTGTTCAGTGGATTAATCCGATTTGATGAACCCGACGAACTAAATCGAACCAATTAAATTGGTTCAGTTTGGATCGAGTAATTGGGTTTGATCGGATAAAAATTCGATCAAACCCGATTACATTTGATTCGATTCTTGGATTTCACTTTCACCAATTCGACCCGATCCTACGAATTAAAATTAATTTATTATTTTTTTAAATTATAATTTTTATTATTTATATTTATATGTAATGTTCAACTTAAATTTAAATTTGAGATTTTATAATATCAATTATGGCTTGTGATAAATAAAGAGATAATTTATAACAATTATAACTTGTAGTGCTTTTATGCAATACTGTATGTTTTTGAATTTTGATAAATATTTTAAAAATAATTTAATTATCTTAATTTTCTAATTAAAGAACTAACGAAATTACGACAAGTGCTTTCTCTTCATCCTCCTCTTTTTTCTTCTTACTTACTTTCTTTCTTTCTTTCTTTGAACTCGATTACCTGAATCAAATTAACTTGATCTAAATCAAGTTAATTTGATTTGGATTTATAAATTAAAAATAATGAAATTCAATTGAAACCGAATTAATTAAAAATAATTAATTTATATTCATTTTTCCCCAAACTTAAATCAACCCCACCTGTGAACACGCGTGGGTCCTTCCACATGTATGCTTTCCGATTTTCCCAATCGTAGAGTTAGAACGAAGCCAACGAGAATCAACTTGAAAAAGACGAAAAAGGACAAAATCACAGAGAGAAATTCCGAATCAGAATCAAAGTTGCTTCATGTGTCACCTTCTCCCACCTCTTGCAATTTGTAATTATTCTTGAAAATAAAAGGGGGAAGGAAAAGCTCTTTCTTCTGGACCCCACCTCTTCCCTTTCACTTTCAGGACCAAACAGCACATTTGCATGCATGAAAATGCTCCAAAGGCATCGTCTTTCGTGAACAAACCGAGAAGCAAAGGGGAAAAAGTGGCCGCCCAATTATTCCTTTTTTTTCCTCCTTGTTTTAGAAGCCTTTGTTTTACTTTGGGCTTTCTTTTGATTTCACTCCACAGTTGTAATGGCTGAGGTTCCTGTGGACGTTGTGGTGGAAATAGAAGGAGAAAATGGAGATGGGAATGGCATTGTTGCAAATGATGAAGCCAAGAGCGGTGAGGGTATTACTGGGATTTCACAAAAAGATCCCACTTCTAGCTCTCCTGGTAAATTTCTTTGGCTTTGATCTGTTTCGGAGGAGATCTATAGTGTAATTTCTAGAGATGGTTTTTGTTGGGTGGTACAAACTTTCGAAGCTTAGGGTACATTGGCTGTTGAGTATATGTGAATGTGTTGGGACTCTTTTAGGCATTTGTTAAAGAATGTCTCTTTTTGAAAGAGAGGAAATAGGAAAGGAAGAGTGCCTGTGCATATGTCAATCATCAGCATCTAGGAAATAAAATGGATGTGATTAAGAAAAAAAATTAAAGAAAAGTTTAAATGTTTTATTTATTTGTTGAAGATTAGATAGAATACGTTGGATTTCCGGAACAATAAGTTGTTTGGAGATTTAGTCTTAATTTTATGATGGCCAGATTGAGTAATCAGTGAGGGTTAATGGGTTTGATGGCTTTGTTTTCCATCTCATGCTCATTTTCAGAATCGTAAAATTGAGAAATTGACGTTATGTTCGAGAAATCTGGGGAGAGTTTCAAGGTTTGAATTTGCTGACAGTGAATATCAGATTAAACATTGAGATTTGAATATGAAATGCTGCATATTTATGATGTAAGGGGAAAGAACAAAAGAGAAATCGAAAAAAAAAAAAGAGTTGAGCTTGTTATCTAGGGTTTTGAGTTTGTAAATATATAATCACACTGTTGAGGAGGACGAGACTACAAATCAATGCTTGTTGTTAATTTGTTACAGACATTAAAAATTTATAAGTTGAAATCTTTCAAAGTGATTGAAACCTTGCCAATAACAGATCCCACAACTATCCTATATGCTATTGATTTTCAAAACCTAATGGCTAATAATGGTGCAGATCATATCAGCAGCTTATTAATGTCATTAAATGTGTTGAAGACTATTATCATGAAAATTTTTCCCCCAAACTGAGAAAACTCTCTCTTTAAAGAATCCACATGGTCTATGATAGGCTTTAGAGTTGTACCTTGTCCCTTCTATTACTAGCTGCTGTATCAGAAGTATGGAGACAGATAACTGTTGTTAGTTTTCGACATGGTTGATTTTAGGCTTTGAAACTGATAGGGGAAATGAAGATAAAACTGTTATTTGGAATCCACAATGGTCTTTTAAAGGATTGAAATAGCTGCTTATCAGAAATATGAAGATAAAGAAATGTTATTTGTATAATTTCTTGTTTGGATAAAATTTAAATGAAAAGGAAGTGTTGGTGAAGGCTGGAAATTTATTCCATCCAAATTTTTGTAGTTTTAATGTATGTGAATTATAGACATTAATGAATTCGTTAAAAGTTTAGGTGCTCTATATTTATCTGGGAATTTCCTTATTCATGATTCCATAAGGTCTAATTTAGTCAAAAATATGGATGTTAGAATTTGTGGCAGCCTCTGATGATTCAATTTTTCTGAATCTTTGTTTAGTATTTCTTTGTTTGTGGTGTGTTAATCTTTATAACTTTCCTGCATCAACTCTTATTAGATCTCTTCCGCATCTATTTTCTTTAGTCTAATCTGCATTGCTTAGGATCTGTTGACAGGAATCTGCCCGGGCAGAAATTTATGTGCATGGAGAAGTCAAAAGAAAAAGATTTAGATCCTGCCTCCAGTCAGCATACCAAGAATGAGAAAATCAAACCAAACCTCTCTCGTATTCTGTTGGTGAAGAAGTTTTTGGATGAAAAAATTCCCCCAAAAAAGAAGGTAATCTGAAATATGAGATGTGTTTGTGTTCATTTACTTTCCCTTTTCTCCTTCTTTGTCCTTTACGCTATCTTTGGACCTTGGTTTTTAATGTGGAAAATGCAAAGGAAATTTTTTTTCATGCCTCAAATGATATGACTCCGTGCCTTAACATTTGCTCCTTTGCATTTTCCTTCTCTTTTTCCTCACTGTTTTCTTTGATCCAAACATAGCATTAGTTCTTCTGTTTTTTCCAGCAAGCTAGTGTTGTCATAATCATCATTCTGTAGATCAGAGTTTTACACCTGAAAGTCTGTCAAATATGTTTTCTAGCAATTTATAAAATCTAATACCTTGTGTTTGGATCATATTCTTGATGTGAGTTTTCTAAGGTATTTGAGCCTGTTAAGGAAGATCTAAAAGGGATAAACTTGCTATCTTTACTTACAGTGATGATTTCAGTAAGAGTTGATATTGTCAAATATTACTTGTTCGAATAGCAAATTATGCACAATGCATGTCACTTTATTTTGGTTTTAGTTTAAATGTTCTGTAACAATTACTTTCCAAGATTTTATTTTCATAATGGATCGTTGCTTAGGTTTCTCCTATCTTTTGAATTAATCATATGGTATGTTCCCTGCTGCCAGCTATTTTCATTTAAATACTCCTTATATCTTCATAAGCCAGTGATTTCCTCTTTCCGTTATTATATGACAATAGCACTTATTTTTCTGTCCGCCTGTAAACTTTATTTTTTCTCACAAAAATTTTTATTAATAATTTTGTTGCACCAAACTAAGACACAAAAATATTATATGTTGGGCCTGCGTTTTGACAGCTTAAATGGTTGAAGCGACTTGCCACCATTCAACATGATGGAACTGTAACATTTGAAGTTCCAGGAGATATTAGACATCAGAGTCTTGATTCTGTTTCAGGAGTAGCACATGATGGAGATATAGATAATGAAACTACAGATGCTGAAGATGCTCCATTTGTGGCTCCACTTCAAATCGTGATGCTAATTGTTGGAACTAGGGGAGATGTACAACCTTTTGTTGCCATTGGAAAACGGTTACAGGTAAGAAGAGACTTCTAACTTATTATGCATGCATCCAAATGCTTTTCAATATGCACTCACACCCTTGTCACTGGTTGTTGACCTTTAACATGATTGTAACTGACAGTTTGTCTTAATCTGCATGCTGTTTGTCTTCCAGTATATTACGGACAGGCATTAGCACATTTATTCTTCGTTTCTTTTCCTTTGAATTTTTGTTTCCTGTGCATCTCTGCTACTCGGAGTCACCTTTTTCCTAACAAATTTCTTTTGTTTGAGTCTTGATGTTACTTGGTCACCACTTGTGTATGCTTTTATCTTATGTTGGCGTTTCCTTACTAGAGATGATCTGATTTTATTTGAGAGTTTCCTTTTCACCTCTAAATATTAATCTCCCAACATTTGATAATTTCCTTGGCCAATTGTATTCTTCTCAGTTGGTTGCCTGGTCATGGACTTTCTGACTCCACTGAATTTTGTTAAACATTTCTTCTTCTGTTATTCATCAATGCTCCTGCATTTGAGATGAAGCATATCTCAATTTGTTAGAATTTTGCGTTGTATTACTTTGGGCTGCAAATGGCTCTGTGTTTTTCTAGGTTTTATTGATATCGTGGGCATCTACCCATTTTTGTTCTTTGCGAAAATTTGCAAATGATCAATTCATGCTGGAATCTTTTGGCAGGCAGATGGTCATCGGGTGAGACTAGCCACTCACTCAAATTTCAAAGAATTTGTCTTGGCTGCTGGTTTGGAATTTTTCCCTCTCGGCGGAGACCCAAAAATCCTTGCTGCTTGTGAGTTCTTGATCAGCATATTTTTCCTTCCTAATCTGCACATTTTTATTGTCATAGGCATTCAACTTTTTGTCATTATCTAACTAAGAATGGTGGTTAAATTGCTTCTTATCTTCTGGTGAAAGTGAACATCTTTTTTAAGGAATTCTGTTGTGTGAAGAGTGCTTACAATAGCATTTTTATTTGTTCCAATTCGACAAATTATCAGGTCTCAGCTCATAATTCAGAAATCTTTTTCTGACATGGGTGTATTAAATGGCTGAAACCTCAGCTATGATGAAACTTCTTACAATAAAATTACCCAAGGCAATGCTGCCTTTGTAATCTTTGCATATTTTGTATATAGATGTGAACATGAAAGCTGAAAAATTGAGCTTCCTCTATGTTCCTACCATGAATATTGTGGCATGAGCTACCTTCCTTTGGTAAACTACTCCATCCCAATTACTCATAGGTGTCTGTGGTTTAGCTATCTATATATCGACATGGATGGGGAAAAATGCGGAGACATCAACAAGACAATGGATTTTATGCATGGATAGATGCTTTAGTTTGTGAATGTAACTGGTTCTCCAAAGTACAACCAGTTATATGCATTTGTTGTAGTAAATTTGCCTTGGCATTTGAGGTCTTAATAGGTTTATTTAGTGAGAACAAGATAAATTAATCTGGTTAAACTTTGTACATATTTTTACTAATCCACTGCATCCTTATTTTCGCATGAATATTATCTGGAAATGGCTCCATCAAGCTAATTATTTTACATTTGGTGTTAGACACAAGGCAAGATAACTTTCAAGGAGGGTTATTGTAGTTATATTTTCCTTTTTTTTCTTGGGATCCTGCTGCTAGATCTCTTGGTTGCTGTGAAAGTTTAAAATGTATTCGCTAGTGATCTCATAGGTGCATCATGCATGGCCTGATATTATGGAGTACTATGCCATGGCTGAAATTCTCTGCACCAGCTTGTGGCACATCACCTGCAGTTTTTTCTAAATTGTCTCACCATACCATTCCTTTGCACAGCATTATTATTGACAAGTTTAATTTGTATTTACACAGTAAATTCAGTGTAGCTCATCATATGGATGATTAAATCTGTTAGAACAGGTTTTTCAATCTATTTCTATGTTGCTTATGTCATTTGCAAAGTGGTTGTACACAGATGGATGCTTGGTTTCCACATGGAAATTTCGCTCTTACAGTATTTTAGGGCTACAATCTAATCATTTACATTCTGATTTAGTTTTGAGAAGACTCTGCGACCTTATAAACAAACTGAAACAAGGATTATAAAATCTAGCAAATGAAAATTGGATATGGAGGGTGTAAAATATAATATGTGGAGTGTTTAGAATCTAAATATGGGATGATAACATCCAATTTGCTGCTGATGTCTGTGAAGAAAATCAGTGTTTGGTTTCATCTCCAAGTTTGTTTTGATTGGAGAGATTTTTTGAACTGGTCCAATAAAAGTAAGTCGCACATTTATGCTCTCTGCAGACATGGTCAAGAATAAAGGCTTCTTGCCATCTGGACCTTCTGAAATACATATTCAACGAAACCAAATAAAAGAGATCATTTTCTCCCTACTTCCTGCATGTGTAGCTCCTGATCCTGACACGAAGGTGACATTCAAGGCAGATGCAATAATTGCCAATCCCCCTGCATATGGTAAGATATGCTTATTTTTTGATTTAGTTTTAATTTTAAAAAGTACTTTTTTACTAGTTAACTAGGTTTGCTTTAGTGGCTGAAAATTTTCTAGATGAAGGTCATCCTTGTCACTTTCCTCTGTTTCATTGTTTCTCACTTTTTCTCTCTTCTCAGGTTCTTCACTTTTTTAAATTGAATAATATTGAAGTCAAAATATACTAAAAGAGTCAAGAAGATAACCATAGATTAGTTGATATGGAGCTCAAGTTGTCCCCCTCATATCCAATCAAACTTTTATGTTGGTGTTCTCGAGTGAAAAGAAGCTGTTGCATGGGCATGCTAATGTACCATGTTGATAGATGATCTCCTGCAATCATTCCGCGACCATCTTTGCATGTGTTCAATGCTTCCAGGATTTGAGCATATATGATGTGTGGAATACTGATAGCGTTCCTGGAGAGTTAATATGCTGCTTTCTTGGAGGATTTTCCCTGTGAATCTCGAGCCAATTGGTTGACATATCAAACAATTATCGGAACAAAAATACATGAAAAGGAATTCTTTTATTCTTTTTATTTTTGAGATGGATATGAGTTATTAATTGCCTTATCTCAGATTGTAGGGAGGAATTATTTATTCTGTAGATGTGCCAAAATAATTTATTAGTGATTGATCTTTTGAATATTGTATTTCTTATGAAACTCTTGTGAGGATCTCATCTGATTGTGTGCGCCTACTTGTTCAGGACATACACATGTTGCTAAGGCATTGAAAGTACCGCTGCACATAATTTTCACCATGCCATGGACGTAAGTGTACTATGCATTTGCTGTTTCCATCCTTTCTCCTTAGTTCTGCCAAAATTCCCATAAGTCTCAGTTATTTTCTTAAAGCATGTAGGTTCTACGGAAAGTATTCTCCTTTTTTACATTTGTTTTTAGTGAACTTTTTTGTCTTCTTGATGTTAAGACTTTCAATTATTGATACTGATTTATTGTCTCTCTATCTCACCACGCTTCCCTGCAGGCCTACAAGTGAATTTCCGCATCCACTTTCCCGTGTTAAGCAACAAGTTGGATATAGAGTGAGTGCATACTAATACTTGTATTAACCTGACACAAACTCTTGTAATTCAATTAACCTTTCATTTTGTGCAGTTATCGTATCAAATTGTTGATGCTCTAATCTGGCTTGGAATACGTGATATGATAAATGAATTCAGGAAGAAAAAACTAAGGTTAAGGCCAGTGACATATTTAAGTGGTTCCTATAGTTCTCCTGCAGATGTTCCTTATGCATATATTTGGAGTCCTCACCTTGTTCCCAAACCAAAAGGCAAGTTTTCTCTCTTCCTATCATTTGGTGGCGGTTTCTTGGAATTGATACTTGATAGCATAATTTATAGGCATTTGAAGTGCAGTATCTTAATAAATTATGGTTGATATCCCAAAAAGTTTGAATTTTTTTTTATTATTTGATCTGTAGCTAGTCAATAAAAATGTACTGAAGTTGGCTCTACTAGAAACCTTCTGAATTCCCAAGCAAAACATTCATTTTGTGGAATTTTGTTCTATAAGAATGTAGTAAAGTTCCTTCAATTTTGTCTCAAAGTTGAATTTTGTTGACATCTTGTGAAGAGGGCCCTGATACATCAGATTTTATTTTCCTATTAATGTACGCTGAGCTCAAGTGTCTTTCTTGCTAGTAGGCTTGGATGGAAGTATAATTTTCAGATTAAACTATGATTTGGCTTTGAATTAATGTACTCCGCATTAAGAGGATATTTGGCTAAATTTATTTCAAAGATTTTATAACTACTTGTATTTTACAGGATGTTTTTGGAGCTTATAAAAATTGACTGATTTCACAACTAAGCTCTTGAATTGTTTGAATAACATGAGATTTTGAAGTTTATAAATGATGATTTTGTAATTAACGTGGTTAAAGTAATTTGTTAAAAATAAGTTAGACATTCTTTACTTATCTAGAAAGATCTCATAACATTTGAATATTTTATTTTGGGAATTTATAAGCTTTTTTTTTGTTTATATCTTATAAGCTTTCAAATATCTTAAAAGATATTTTGACAAATCTATAAACTCACTAGTACAACTCCTTTGATAATTTGTGTGCACACTACAAGAAGTAAAATCAAATTTTTATATGCTCTGCTAATTTTTTTTTTCCCTGCAGATTGGGGACCAAAGATTGATGTGGTGGGGTTTTGTTTCCTTGACCTTGCTTCAAATTATGTACCTCCTAATTCACTTGTGGATTGGCTCAAAAAAGATAAAGAAAAAGAGCCTATTTATGTTGGGTTTGGAAGTCTCGTAAGTATATGCAATTAATCTCTCTTGTTATTTTATTCATTTATTTACTTTTGGTTCTACATCATCTGAGAGAGATTACTATTACGTTTTACTTCTATCATTTGATTGTTGGTTGCTATTGGCAATAAGCATTACGAAACAAAGCTTTGGTAACTTTTATTAGTCAACTATCGAGGGTCTAGTATTCTATTTAACATGATGACCCACGTATGTACTTCTCTGGAATTTTTTGCTATGATGGATTCCCCGTGGCCAAAAAAATGAGTTAATTACACTCTGATTCCCTTTGAAATAGCAAAATTGCCAACTCCTCCAATTTGAAATGGTTCATTAAAAACCACACAAGAGTTGCAAATTGACCATTTTGCTCACAAATTAAAAAAAATTAATAATTATTTTACTAAATGACCATTTTATCCTTGGGAGCCTTGTTAATGTCATATATTTGTGAGGTGTGTATTTGTAATATTTTTATAGAGGGTTTTTTTTGTAATATATCCATAATTAGATATAATTTTCTAAAAAAATTTTGCTATCTTAAGTGTATGTATCATTTTCATCCTCAATTATCAATGATTGTTTAGATCTTGGAAATGAATTTTTAGAATGGAGGGATCCTCAATTTTTGTCATCTTAACTCAATTTAAGGGAAATTCAATCCTATGAAACTCTTTATTGCTCATTTCCATCACTCTTTCTACCATTGATCATTTCCTCTCTGTCTATCCCCCTACATTCTCCCTCTTGTCTCCTTTCCTCCACCACCTTCATTGCATTTTCATTTTCCATATTTTAACATTGTTCATTTTCTTCACCCAATCCCTAATCTCTCTCTCATTGCCCCTTGCCTTCATATTCTCCCCCTTTTCTTCTTTGCCTACCATCTCTCTCTCCATTTGTATTGTCATCTCTTTTATTTCTCTTCGATTCATCTTTCCTCTCTACTACCATTCCCTTCTTCCTTTCTTTCTTGTGTTCTCCATTTCATCATCTCTTTTTGTCTATTCACCAGAAAAATCGTGACTAGTAAGGAAAATAGAATTGAGAGGTAACATATAAAAGAAAAGAATATTGATTGGCTTGTAAATGAAAATAAAGAGAAATTTTTATTTTTGTACAAGTAATTTAAATTTAATATTTCTTTGGAAGCATATATTTCCAATATTTAAATACTACAACATTAGAAGAAAGTACTTAAACGAGATTAGAAACATATCGTACAACAAAAATTTATCAATCTGAAAAAAAGAAAAGAGAAGTTAAAAGGATAATATTATTTTTCAATATTGTTAAAATTATATTATTAGTTAAAGGAAAAAATATTTACATCTTTTTTTTACTTTAAAAAACAAATAAGATTGTTAATTTTTTAGTTTTGAGAACTTCTGCACTATTCAATTCTGTTAGCATCATCACTTACACATCTCCCATGAAAGTTGCTTGTTCCTTCGCTTTTCTTATGTATATTGTCGTATGTATATATACTTATCCATTTTTATCTATATATAGCATATAGTAATTGGAGAAACCATGCCCTGAGCAGCAATAGAACAATCTTGCAAGATTTGTTGTCACGGTAGAAAATATCACAGTTATGTTTTTTTGGTCCCCATGATGTACATTTTTCTTTTCTATATTTCAACCCTAAAACACTGAATTCTGAAACAAGTACTTGAGCAAGCCATGTTATATGATAAGTTCTATAATGGTTGCTAGTCTACTCTATATAAAAAGATGACCAGAAAATTTCCACAAATGGCTATTTTTTGCTCCAGTGCCTTTTCTCTTCCAACTGTTATAATCACATATTATTCTTCTATTAAATTTTCTTCCTTTTAATTGTAAATGCCTTTTCCAAGTTTCAAAATCTTACCAAGGGTATTTTAGTCAATAAATTATAATAACTATTACGTCAAGGACAATGTATAAAGCTTACATGAATCTTTTGCTAATGTCATCATTTTCATCCAATTTGGTAAATGTTGTATTTTCATAGGTGAGGTTTTGATAATTATGGAAGTTGGAGGGGAGAAGTTGGTATTGACACTATTTCAGAGGGGCTTAGGAGTAATTACCCCCCGCCCCTCCCTGCCGCCCAAAATAAAAAAAAAAAGAAAAATGCTAAGTTTTTAGAGGCTGATCTCTCGAGTTTCTAGAAAAGCAATGCTCTTGGTTCAATGGTTAGTGCTCAACTTGGACTTGGTGTGGCTCACATAAGATGAACTTCAGTTTAATTGTAGAATAGCTGAATGGACATTCTCTAAGGATGGTAAGAGCCCAAATGACGGTTACTTTAATGGAGTTCATTAGTAACTTTCTCAGAATTTTGGTGATAGTCTGGAGTATTGCATCAGTCATAATTGAAATAAGGCACCGATAGATAATTAGATTTGCTTTTTGGCAAACTGCTAAAAAATATGTATATGTAATAAGAATATGATTTACAATAGAGAAATTTAATAATTGAAGTACAAAAATGAATAGAACTTGACATTTTAATTTAATTCTTTTTACTATTGTGTGTGTGTGTGTGTGTGTGTGTTTTCATATTATAATTCCAAGCATGCATTTTCTTTCAAAGAAGCTGTAGTCATATTCCAAATAACTTAATGTCCCTCTGTGATTGATGATTTATTTGTAAAAAATAAGTTAAGATTAATGAAATGTATGAATTCAGTGAAAACAACTGCAAAACTTATAAATTTGATTTAATGAATTAAATATTTGAATGGAATGAAATGAAAGAATAAATTGATCACTATCCAAATGATTGAATACAATATTTCAAGAAAGAAATTTTTGAATATTAAGAATATAAGTAATAATTTCACTCAGTTAATTGTTACTCTATAAAGTAAAATTATTAAAATTCCTAGTTACATTAGCCCTTTTTTGTTTGATCCTTACATGTTGAGATGTCTCTTTTTGTCTGGTATTTTGCATTTTCTTTTGAACTTTTGACTATTTTTCTCCATCTTTCAAAGTTTGGTTGTTGATCCAACATTTCTCTTTCACTGTAATCAGTAAATAATGAATGAATGAGCATCAATATTTTTCTTATTTTTCCCCTCTATTTTTCGGATTGTAAGTTATCTTTTTAGATTTAAATCAGCGATTATCCATTAAATGTTTTAAGTGAAAATGCATAACAAAAACGTGGTCACCTGCTTAATGAATTCACATATAATGACATATATTGAACAGATGTAAGATGCGAGGAACAAATTGTTATAAAAATTCTTTGAATTGTTTTTGGTAACTCAAAAGGAAGTAAATTTACAATATTAAACTAAAAACTAGTTTATTTTTACGTTAAAAATAAAATCATTGTATCTGCAATGATTTATGGGTAGCAGACATGTAAGCAAAGTTACTTTATAATTTCTTTTCCAAAAATATTTTCAAACAAGATAATCTAGACCAAGTAGGCCACATATTGCTATCTAAATACAAGCATAGAATTAGGGGATTGATGCCTATGATGAATTGGCCAATATTTATCTTTTAGAGATTTCTCTAGGAATCATTTATTAGTTTAGAAGAACATAGGTATTAATATTTATGAAACAATATTTTATTATTAACTTGAGAATTTAGTTTTCTATGCAATCAATTGGTAAAGGTAAAATAGGAAGTATTAGAACATTTTTAGAAGCCTAGTAAATGTTTTACTTCTTAAAATGTACCTATGTGAAAATTCAAATACGTGTGTGTGTATATATATATTTTCCTCTTTTTGTTTCTCCTATTGTAGTTTTTCTTTTGAATAATCAGGTGTTCAAATCATTTTTAGATATTTTTGCAGCTTCAGCAAATAATTCATTACATAACATAACTAACTCAATTGTTTATTAGATTTAACTAGAATAGGCTAAGTTAGTATTATATCATAAATACTGATTATTGGATATTTAAATTTACTTTTATTAAACATAATTTTGTGAGAAATTACTAAGAGGGTGTTTGGGTGAGCTTATAAGCTACTTATAATATCTTATAAGATATTTAAGAATTTATAAGTTGATAAAAAGTGTTTGGTAATTTTTTTAAAAAATGAGCTTATAAGATTCTAAAATAAGATGTTAATAGTTTATAAGCTCTTTTAAAAAGAGTAAAGAGATCTTAAATTATTTTGAAGATCATAACAAACTCCATTTTCAACCATTTTAATTACGAAATTACTATTATTAACATCTTTTAAGTTCCAAAATCTTATTTTATTCAAATACTTCAACAACTTATTTTAAAAATAAGATCTAATATCTTATAAGCTCCAAAAACATCTTATAAGATGTAGGAATTTATAAGATGTTTAAAATAAGTTTAGCTAAACACCCTTGAAGTTAGTAACTTGGTTATCTTATTTTTTTAATTAAAAAAATAATTAATAAAGTATAACTAATAATTATATCATCTAATAATTGTGCAAAAATACAAAATTAAAAAAGTTAGCAAACATCAAAATAATACTATGTATGCACATGAAGCATATTACTGAAAAGACAAATATACACATTAATGAATTTCTGAATAATTTAAATGATTAAGGGATCAAAATAAAATATTTTTAAGAATTATTAAAATTTCTGTTATATACTTAATCCAAGCACACTTCCGAAATATATATTACTATGCGCATGGTAGCGTATTATATATTAGCAAAATTGTCTAGTTTTAATTGCTAAAAATTGATGAATACCTTTTTGAAGTATGGGGTTCTCAACATTCTTAATTAATCTGATATTCATAGTTAAAGTTAATCAAGAGAAAAATTGATTGATAAACTATCACATTTAATTGACTCTTCAAGTTTAAACATTTTCTTTTCTAGTACCAAGCACACCATGAATACTCCTATTTAGTGATTATCAATTCAATAAGCACCTAATGTCTAATCTCATTCACTTGCTTACCTATTTGTCTTGCCCATTGTTGTTCTTTCTCCTAGTCCTTCAAATACAAAAATATAACAAAAAGTGATGCAATATAAGGAATTTACAGAAATTCATTTTTCATGTGTATATGTTTCCATTTCATTAAAAGCATATAAATATTTTATTATAAATTTAAATCTATATGTAGTATAAAACTTACGAGGCATTACAGATTAATATAGTAACTTTTAAAAGTAAAAATGATATAAATACATGATCTTTGTCATTAATGCTACATTAATACCTGAATTTTAACAAATGTTTTACGAGACATGTAAGTTTTGACATGGATTAAATTGATCCATGTTGAATGAAGCTCTCGTAATCTTTTTTTCCTCACTTTCTTACAATGACATAATTACAGTTTTGAACTCTCTTCGTTGTTAATTCTCCTTTTAAATCTTTCATATTGCATTTCATTATGTTAAATTAAATTATGTTGTACTAATAACATAAATTTAAAGTTTTTTGGTGATATCCTTCTGTATAAGACATACAAAGATTATGACAGAAAAATAGATTGAATTAAAATATTTATAAGGAATATAATTCTGAAATTAAAATTAATGAGGTGCTTTTTGAACTTTAACAATATTAAATTCTTATAACCAACATCATGATATTATTCGTAGTTACTATTTTTTAATTCAAGAAATTTATAATTTTGTCCATCCGCCTACAACTACTTACTCCTTTTGTTAATTTCTTTCTTTCTGTTGCTCCTCCTGTCAAAGAAATATAAAAAAATTAACCATTACAAAACATATAATTAGAAAAATCTACAATAAAAAAAATCGTATTCTTGTATATATTTTTTTCATCCATGAATCATGTGGATATTTTAGTTCAAGCATTTAGTTCACAATACTTTATAAATATAGTGACTTTGAGTAAAATTCACTTTGGTGCTTGACTTATGCCATGAATATCACATTGATTAAATTTTTACAAATGTTCAAGTAATATCGTAGCTTTAACACAAATGAAAAATTTATGCATATTGAATAAAGTCCTTTTACATTTTCTTCTAAGTTACTCGCAATCAATGGCATGTATATATTTTTAAAGCCCATTCACTTCTAATCTCAATTCAATATATTCATCTCGTGCTTCATTTGGTTAAATTAAATTCTATATGTTTACTATAGATTTATAGCTACAATATACATTCACATAAGTAAGATATAAAAATATTGTGATAAAATAAAGAGATTGAAATTGTAATATAGTTGGAGGAAAGTAATAATTTTGAAACTAAAATTTGTTAGGTGGGGCGATAAGAGGATTGACTCAATTAACTCTTTTTATTGATAGACGATTAATTGATGGAATTATGAATTGGGTTGGGGTTACGAGTTCCTTTGTAAGAGAAGGTATCAAATATGTAGGGGGTGCCCTCATTTCTTCTTATCTTTTCTTCTATTTCTCATGTATCAATTTTTTTATTAGTTTCTTACTTATACTTTTTGATATTACTTTTGAATATTAAACTTTATCTATAGGTATTGTGTTTTTGCTCCAACAAATATTGTGCTCTTTCTTTCTTTCCTTCCTTCCTTTTCTTTTCCCCATTTTTTAACATTTTTAGACTTTTCGTCCTATTTAATATGTCTAACTATAACAAATTAAAGCATGGCAATAAATTGCAATAGAAGCAAAGAAAATATTCATCTAAGTTGCTCCTCCCTCTCTTAAATTTCAATTTTTAGAAATTAAATCTAAATTTTTATCTCATAAATTTTATTGCCAATTTAATGTTGTTTTTGTTTCTAATGGTATCTTCGTTTGCTTATCTTATTATTGGTCCCTCTTTATTTAATGTCAAAGCTCTTGAAGTTTCATTTGTTTTTCTCATTTCTGCGATATTTATCTCTTTCTTTTTCCTCCAGAATTATAGTATTAGAGGGTAGTTGGTGAGAAAATTAAAGAAATATTGGAACCTCAAAGCTGTGCAAAAGAGTTAGCTTAAATGACTGTATGCCCATGACCTCTTAATGGAAAGCTCTAAAAGTATAGTGTATATGAAACTTATTTCATTTAAAAGTTCGAAGTATTTAAGAAATTATAATATAAAGAAGACAGTCGGTGAGAATTTGAAAGAAGAGTTTGGAATCAGGAAGATACTTTGCGTTGTATTCAAGCTATAATACTTGTCAATAAGTCAAATCTGATAATGCCCTCATTTTTACTAAATGTTTATTAATTAGGGTCATAATAGGCATCACGAAAATTCCAAGAAACTTATCCAACTATTCATCCTTTTAATGCGACATTGGTAAAGATATAGATGCTGGTGATGCACATTGGTCTTGCGCTCAGTCATATAAGAAAATTCGTGTCCATGGCATGAATTGGTCTCTGTGGTATTTTTCTATGCATGTGGTTATGTTCTTGCTGCTATCTCATTCTTTTCACTTTTTTAATTTTGGTAAAGCCTGAATGTTTTCCAGTCCGCATTGTCATATATGTTAAGCAGACATCTCATGATGAAATGTTGTTGCAGTTTAAATTCATAAAGAACCTGAGTGCTGGAATGGGCTAAAGAATTGTTGGCTTTTTGGATTGTTGAAGATACAAAATTCCATTTTCATTGTTATTCTGTGTCTTTCAGCCTGTCGAGGAGCCCGAAAAGATGACTCAGATAATTGTTCAAGCCCTTGAAATTACAGGACAGCGTGGGATAATTAATAAAGGCTGGGGTGGCTTAGGAAACTGTATGTTCTCTTTGTAGTTTTATTATCATCTCCGCAAGCAAAATATTATTCACGTTTCAAATTTTATAGGCATTCAACACATCTAATATTCTCTCTTTAGTGGCAGAGCCAAAAAACTTCATCTACTTACTGGATAATTGTCCCCATGATTGGTTGTTTACTCGATGTGCAGCTGTGGTAAGTTGCCTATTGTTTATTTATCCTAGTGCTTTTAAATTGTTGCAGTGCTATCTGTTGGCAATTTGGATGGTGTGACTCACCCAACTCTTTTGTTGACTTTGAGATGAAAATTTGCAATCTAGCCAAACAATTTAGTTTCTTTTTTGCAATTCAACAAAATATCTCTTCCCTCTTGGTCTGATTATTTCTTTCTAGTTCAACCAGTACTTTTTGGAAAATTTGAAGGCTTCGTGGTGTTTATGTGAGTGCGAGGTAGCTGTCACTCTGTCGCACCTCAGTTATGTCAAGTTCTTGCAGTCCTATTGGAACTCGGTGCAGCTTACTGTATTGGAAAATATCTTTGTCTTCGTATTTTTGCAGTAGTGGTGGTGCTTTTAACTTCCTCTTGGATGAAGGTCGTTTGAGAGCTTAAAGTCCCAACTGTTTTACTTTAGTTAAACTGTGCCTTTGGTTGCAGTTTCTCTTTCTTTCTGAATTGTTGGTCAATGGAGTTCCCTGATCCAATTTTCTGCTGCTCTTTGCTGTCATGATTTGATTGTTTGCTAGCATAATAAATCCAATCATAATGATGTACCAATGATTGAGCTCTGAAATTTCATGACACAAAGGTTTCATAGCAATTTTGAAAGGCAATTATTGCTTCAATCACTTTCCAATCCTTGCTTCTGTACTTAGTTTGAATACTAAAATTAACTCTGGACATGCTATATTATGTTTAATATTAGCACTGTCGCTTAAATTTCATTTGAATTACCATTGAGTTTGCTTTACATTGTCCATACATCCAATTATAGGTCAGCCCCTCTACTGCTGTGTATTTTGTTTCTCTATTTGATTGAAGAAGCTGAACTCCTTTGTCTAGACAGATAGATGGTTCTTATATGGTTCCAAACACTGAGATGGATTCAGATGAATTTGATAAATTAAATGTTTAGAATTCTTACAGTTTCACTCTCAGAGATCTGATTTGGCTTTTGCTGCATTTTTCCAAGGTTCATCATGGGGGTGCTGGAACAACAGCTGCTGGCCTTAAAGCTGCAGTAATTTTCATTTTTCTCATACAGCTACTTCATGACTAAGGTCTTGTGATAATTTATCTTTCTTATATCCTTCATTTCCGCCTTGTAGTGCCCGACTACGATAGTCCCTTTCTTTGGTGACCAACCATTTTGGGGAGGGCAGGTGCATGCTAGGGGAGTTGGTCCTGTACCCATCCCTGTCGATGAATTTTCCCTTGAGAAATTGGTTGATGCCATTCAGTTCATGCTAGATCCTCAGGTATCAAGTACTATTCTTTCGTTTAAGTATCTAAATTTTGATTTCTTTCAAACTTAGGTCCTTGGCACCCGCGAGTCCCATTAGTCATGGGACTGGCTAAAAATACACCATAAGGACTTGGTCAGATATCTAATGTGTAGTGCCAATCTCATTGATAGATGTAATAAAAATATGAAGGAATCAAACACAAAACAATACAATCAACACAGGAATTAACATTTTCGGCTTCATTAATGGTATATCTTCATGGTGCAAAGAGAAATTGAATTTTAGTAGGTATCAAATTGAGGAGTGTAGAAATGTTTAATAATAATTCCATTACTCCCAGCACCTTTGATGTGTTTTTCTCACTCAAATCCAATGCTAGGCCTCATAGTGTTTTCCTTGCTTAGAAATTAAATCTGACAAGAATACTCACGATATAACTCTGTTAGATTAGGTTTGAAATAAAAGATTGAACAAAATAAATTTCCTCATTGTGGTCCCATACTAGTTTGACTGAAGAGAATGTCCACCGTGAAGTATGAAGTTGAGAAATTTGATGAGAAAAATGATGTAGGGTCGTTGATTGTAGTTGATCCATGTTAAATCTTGTTCTTGTGTTTTGCTTCGTGTTTGATTTTGTCGATAATTTCGTATTTATTACATTTACTGGTTAGATTAGGCATAACATAAGGCAGTTGAGTGTTGGCTATATCATGTTTATGCACAAAATTTTGGCTGTTACCATAAAGTTTCAGCTAGAATATATTATAGTCAAACAGTTTTCAAATATACCATACAACTCAAAATTTAGTTCATTTATTTCCTCTAAAACACCATAACAAATATGATCTTTAGTGGCATTAACATAATGGCAATTTATAAGATAATGACACAAAAAACTAGCATTGTGATAGTCGCAAAAGAATGCCGCTATAGTATAATATTGGTGGCATTTGGTTGTAAATGACAAATAAATTAGTGACATTTAATTAAAAATGTCAAGATATATTTATTTTAAAGACACTGAACTAGTGCCATGAATTTTTTCTAATAAAATGCCATTAATGTGTAGCTATGGTGTCATTTGAAAAAAATGCCATAAAGTATTTAGCGTTATTTTTTAGTATAATGACACATAAAGGTAATATAGTGTTAGTCTTAGAAAAATGCTATTATAATAAAATATTTAATAACACTTGATTATTAAATAACATAAAAGATAGTGGTGTTTGGTTAAATATGCCAACAAAAATGTATTTTGTAGACATATAACTAGTGCCGCTAATTTTTCTTAGAAAATGTCACTCATATTTATTTATGGTGTCATTTAGGGAAAACTATTACAAAATATTTTAGTGGCACTAACTTAATAACATTTTGTAGTTTGGTGACACACAAGAGTGGTATAGTGATAATTATTGAATAATGCCACTATATTACAATGTTTAGTGTCCTTTGATTAATAAATAAATGTCAAATAAAAATAATGACATTAGATTGAAAATGCCAACAAAAATGTATTTTAAGGGCATTCAACTAATGCAACTAACTTTTCTTAAAAATTTTTAATGTTATTTAATTATGGTGTTATTTAAAAAGATTTCACAAATTATTTAGTGACACTAGATAAAGGAAATATAGTGACACAAGTAATATAATGAAAAAGATGCCACAATAGTTAATCAGTGCATTAACGATTATGATTTTTTATAGTATAGTGATATATTAAAATATAGTGATAGTAGTAAAAAAATATCACTATAATATAATACTTAGTATTTATTGATTAATAAATATTGTAAAAACGTAGTGGCATTTTATTGAAACAACCAACATAATTATATGTTAAAGGCATTTAACTAGTATCAATACTTTTTTTTTGGGGGCAAAAAGAAAGCCACTCATAATTTAATCATGATGCAATATAAAAAAAATATTGCAAAGTAGATAAATAATAAATGGGTATATCGATGACTATAAAATTTATAAATATATATTATCATTAATGTATTTAAGAAAAAATTAGTGTATTTCATATAATAAATTTGGGTTCATTGATATATTTAAATAATTGAGTAAATGTACTTCCAAACTATACAAGTAAATTAATATATTTAATTATATTGAATATTGATGGATAGCTTGATGGTAAATTCATATTCTTGCAAATAGATTGTTGTGTGTTTGAATCTTATAAAGATCAATGGAGCCACGTTGAAGTCTCACAATTACTGAGTGGGGGGATAGGTTAAGATATATATGGGAGTTTGGTAGGTTAACATATATATCTAAAAAAAATATTTTGTGATATTTAGTATGCCATCAATATATTATTTTGTGGCATGCTAACATGTCATTTAAAGAATCTTTTAGTGACATTTTAATATATCATTTGCTATATTTTTTGCGGCATGTTAATATGTCATTACAAATTTTTTTTCATGACATTTTAACATGTTATTTATTGCATTTTTTATGGTATGTTATAATGTTATTTAAGAGATTTTTTATG
This sequence comes from Jacaranda copaia, assembly GCA_014898725.1. Classification (NCBI taxonomy): domain Eukaryota; kingdom Viridiplantae; phylum Streptophyta; class Magnoliopsida; order Lamiales; family Bignoniaceae; genus Jacaranda; species Jacaranda copaia. Next base: position 141,688 of record JACGDI010003043.1, read on the forward strand.
GAATTTTAATACGTCACTTCACTCAATTTTTGTGGCATGTTAAAATGTCATTTAATGAACTTTTTTTGACATTTTAACATGTCATTTAATCCATTTCTTGTTACTTTTTTATTGATGACACAAAAAGAATAAAGTAGTGTCATTCATACCTTTAGCAACACCAATCTATATGGCACTTTTTTAAAAAATGCCATTATATGTAAAAGTGCAACTATAATTCTATTCAAATGGCATTTTTTAGTGCTCCTGATATATAATTTTCTTGTAGTGAAAATTAATTCTTCCTAGCTCTAGAAGCGTTGACTTTCCAGTCTGAACATGTCGTATAAAGAAACCAACTGAGAATTTTTTTTTTTTAAAATTTTTTAATCTCTATGAATAATCTGTATTATTAAATGCAGGTAAAACAACGAGCCCTGGAACTGGCGAAAGCAATGGACAATGAAGATGGTGTCACGGGAGCAGTGCAAGCTTTTTATAAACATTTTCAGCGCAAAAGTCTCGAAACAGAGCCTGAAAAATCGTATTCTCCTTCAAGTTTGTTTTCTTTTAGACAATGTTTTGGTTCTTCTTCCAAATTCTGAACATATATTTTGTTTTGGGGTATTGTCAAGCCTTATATGGAAAGGCTGGGAGGGTTGACAATTTCACATGCGTGTTCGTTTTCTCAACTGCAAGACATGCAAATGAAAGATAAGTTACCAAGGGATGTAGATAAATCTATACAAGCTTATGAACATCCTTAGAATGAGAAACTTGTGCTGATCTTTGCGTTTTGTCACCATACCATTATGTATAGAACTTGTTATGAGATATTTAAAACTAACTAATTTTTGGTGGGATCATCATTGTTTTTTAGGTTTATTAAAATATTCTTATTTGTTGAAACTTTAAATATCTTGTTATAACCAAAATTATTATTTTGATTAAGAGGCTAGTTGGCTATCAAATCACACACACACACACACGCACATTTATTTATATATATATATATATATATATATATGCGCATAAAACTAGTAACGGGATCTCGAAAATAAAGTAATAACTTTTGCTCGGCCATTGTCGTTTTTAGCTTCATAGGATGCTAGGCTTTTATAATCTCATTCTTTTTAAAATTTCAATGAAAAAATTCTTGTATTAATGTAGTAAACTCTATTTGTTAGAACAATTTCTATTTATTTTGTGTTCCCTTTTTTCTTCTTCTTTTCCTCCTCCTTTTATTTTGGGCTGAACTTTTGTTTTGAGGAAATAGGATTTGATTTGTCCATTTTTATTACATTCTCAATTTTTCAAAACTTAGAAGCTATCATTTGTTAGATTTTCATATCAAGGCTCAATCAAGTAAGCGTCTATTAATTTCACCATACCCTCTTCCTTTTCCTAAGTTTAAAAGTATATAATAGTTGCATTGTAATTGTGGTGTCCTGCAGAAGATAATATGTCTAACTCACTTGCTTCGAGCATTGTATCATGTCCGTTGCTCTTCCTTTGGTATTTAAGTCTGCTCTTTTATAATTTGGAACCATATTAAACTCGACTTTATAGTTATCAAATTGAGTTTACAACTTCAACTCAACTTGCGTTTGTTGATAATCTTAAAATAATTATCAATTTGTTTTGATATTGTGAATTTTATTTATAAGTCATACTCTGAAATCAAGATACTTGATTGAATGCTTTTTGTTTCAACAAATTATTCTCCTATAAAAAAGCAAGAAAAATATTTTTTTGGAATACGGATTATTTATATGCAAAATGACAAATATAAAGAATAATTTAGATGTTCTTCATTTAAATTTATTTATAGCATTTTATAAATGCTTTTAAAACTTATACATTGAAATAAAAATTTTTTAATTTTGCACGAAAAATGGAGTTATGATCTTATTTGGGAATTAGCACAATTAAATGAGTTTTTACTTTCGGAATGTGCTTTCCATGAAGTCTGAGCTTGCGATTTTTCGCAAAAGTGATTTGTTGTGTCTGTTTGGCTTTGGGAGTTGACATTATAATGGGTAAATGCTTGGTGGGCTCATTAGACTTTTACTTAGTTTTTGTTAATTTAATTGGCCCCGTAATTATTTTTTTTAATTTTTTTAACTTTAGGGTCTTATTTTTCCACCTCATCAAGCCCTAATACTTTCAATTTCGAAAGTATATTATAAACTAAAATTTAATTTTATCTTGTTCTAATTAATAAATTTTTTAGTGAATCTTTTCTATTTGTATGTGGGAAGCATGAATAATTTGATAATCAAATAAATTGAAGACTCTTGGGGTCTCTTACATGTTTATTCCTCGGAGAGAGCTTGCCTAGCATTTGCACCCTTCAAAGGTTTTAGATAAATTTTGCAATTTGGGATTTTTAGGAAACAGGCCTTATTGTGGAACAAGATGAGGTCTCAAGGTAATTTCTATACATCCCCCTTTTTTGTCACTTTATTCCTTTGTGCATATCTTCTACCCTTTATAGTTAGTACAAATTTTCTTGGGAAACTTCAATTTGGGAGTGTGATATGTCTGGTTTTGAGACTGGGATGTTAGATAGTGGGACCTAGTCTAAATCATAGTTTGGGGGCCTCTAGAATTCGCCAGCATGGGCACCTATGGTTGTGTCAAAATAGCTTGGGTTTGAAGCAGTAGTCCTCTTCATGGAGTCATTGCATTTTCTGAGTTTCTGAGCCCTTCTCTGTGAGCACATCTAATCCAGTCTTAGACCATGGAGTTGCTTAAGAGTATGCTATTCACCACTTGGTTTTGGTCTAAGTATGGCGGAGAAGATTCTTTTGAGAAAGGGTTAGGGGACACTCTTGATGTTGATAGTAGTTTTGCTGCTGTTAATGAATTGCTTTGCTTATTCTTTTTGAGGGAGTTAGAAATTTTAAGGCATTGAGCCTGCACTTTTGATGAGTTTGAGCTTGTTCTTCCTGTGTTGTAGGATTGCATTATATTGTTTATTCTAGGATACTTCACCATTTTCAAGGGCTATCTTACTCATGGCTTTTCCATTTCTCCAAATCCCTTACTATTGGAAATAGTTAAGAGTTATGGAATGTTTAATTTGCATCCAAAATTTTGTGGAGTTTCAGAATTACTTTAGGGACTTAGGTCTTTCTATTCCTTGGATAGGTTTCAATCTTGTTTTGTAGTGTTGAAGGTGCCAAATTAAGTTTTCTTTCACTTATTTTCTAGATGGAATTGTAAATTCTTAGTTGTTTACCTTAGAGGGCTTTGAAAGAGAGGATTTTTCTTTATGTGAGATGAGAGTTGGGGGATTCCTAATGTCTAGAGTAGTTCACCATTGTTGACGCATTTGCAAAAGGTTCCCCTAGTCTGGAGAGCATCATACTTCGTGTTGGAATAATGCTTAGCAAGCCAATTAAATTGGCTTGGTAAACCTAATTTCTTGTAAAATAATTTTGATTGATTAATATTCTTTATATAACCATCTTCATCTTATACTTTTTATTACTTTATTGGCATTTGGATGAAGTTTTAGATCACACTTAACTATGGGACTTGGTTACACATTAGTGGTAATCATGGAATAAGTCTTACACAGTTGTAATCTTAAACCTTTCAAGTCTAGGATCTTATGAGATAGGACATCTAAGATCCGGATAGACTTGCACTAACAATGCATAACTCCAAGAGTTGGATGTTGTTCTATTACATGGGCAATCTCATATGAGATATGGACGTATGCTAGTAGGTGCTTGTTAGAGAACAAGGCACTAAGGATCCATCCAAAAAATCCACTAGATAGCCGTAGTAGCAAGTTGGTAGTGGCATGTTCCCCCCTTACACTAATGCATATTATTAGTCATTTGACTTGAGGATCCATGGTAACCTTGTGTTTGGTCTTCATGCTTTGACTATTCCTTGGTCACTTAGTGGGCCACTCGGGTAGAGATTGGGCATGAGTTACTAGGCATGGAGGTTTGTGAGGTTTGAGATGAAATTGGACTCTTTGTCTTTGTAAAGGAGGAGTACATCTCCTATGTATCCTATAATGGTTGATTCCAAGAAATTCTTGCGCAGGGTGGTATGACAATTTGAAAAAGAGTTTTTCAAAGATGAGGTCACACAATGGAGTCGAACATTGAGAATAGAGACATAATATTAAGGCTATTAGGGAGCCAACAAATATCTTGCCCTAGGTCTCTTCTGCAAGACAGGAAATATAAGGGTTGTATTTACATGGTACGCATAGAGCTATAATGGTTCTCCAAAGATATTCATTTCAACCAATTAGTTGGGCTCCATGGGCTTGAGGTTGGGCATCAACTATGGAGATGGAGTACTCTTCAATTAATGAAGATTAATTAAATTGAATTGATTTAGTTTAAAAGGAGTTGTGAACTAAAACTTCAAATTAAATTGAATATATAATATTCAAAAGTCATAAGGAGTTGTGTGCCCATGTCCAATGATTGGTAAAACCTATCGAGTCACACACAAAAGCCAATAGCATTTCCTAAATGTTGGAGGACTTTTCTAAGTGTTAGAAAATTCTCTCCGTGGGATCGATTTTAGGGTTGACTGCAAATAGAGGTCTTACTTGGCTTGATCAATTTAAATGTTAAATTGATCGATTGATTTAAGAGTTAAATTATATGAATAATTAAAAATTTAATTATTTGGTGCCATGTTACCATCAATTGGTCAAGTTAATTTAAAGAGTTAAGTTAACAAAATTAAGCTTAAGAAGTTAAGCTTGTTGGCTTAAGTGTTATGTCAAAGGTTAATTAATTAAATTAAAGTATTTAATTTTATTAATAAGAAGAATCATGTTTGGAGGGAAAATCAAATGAAAAGTTCATTTGGTGTGACATTTTAATTAGTTTGAAATTAGATTTCAAATGAAATTGCAATGTGAACACATTCAAATTAGATTTGAATTTACCAACTTGCATGCATTACAAGCATGTTGGTGGTCCCCATGTTGAGGACTTGGCATTAATTAGACCATCCTCCCTCCATATATAGATATAGAGGTAAGGTGGGCAGCACACACATTCCACAAGTAAAGAATTAGATTCCATTATTTCCCCTCAATTTTCAAGGTGTTCACTCATGTGTTGAAGTTTACCTCTCTTTTTCTCCAACCTCTAAATTAGCCATCTCTCTCTCATCTCTTCTGTCAATCTCTAGCTAATTATGAGGAGTGATAGAAATTTCTTTGATGTGTGGAGCATATTGATAGAGGCAAAACAAATGGTTTGCTAAGCTTTTGGAGATCTATTGCGTGAACAATCATTTGGGGATTTTATTCTAGGATATACAGATGAAGTTTTGATCTAAAATTTTCATAGTAGATCAATCAAAGAGTTAAGGAGCTGTTGGAATTTTTTCAAAATTTTTGGAGAATCTTGACTTATGCAAACGTTGTAGTGATTCTGCTGTGCCACTGCTTGGCAAATTTTGGATTGAAGAAAATTCTTCATTTTATCCTTGAAATTAATCTAATGAAGGCAATTCCCTACCTAAATATGAGTCATGAGCATGTTTAGATCATTGTTAGCTTGAGTAGCCTAGTTAATTTTAGCTTTTGAAGTTTTAATTGTTGGATCCTGCTGTTACTCTTGTCTTTAAGTGGTATCAGAGCCCAATTCATGCTATGATTTGGATTTTTTGATTGATTAATTCATGTGATGGATTGATCAAAATCCCCAAATTCTCAATTCATATGATGGATTGGAGTGTTTAGATGATGTTGTATATGGCTTCTTGATAGTTGAATTGAAAGCATGCTATTACATGTTTTAAGTGTTAATTCATGTAATTAGTATATTTTAATTCAGAGCTTTCTAATGTTGATTGTTGATTTAGCATTAGTTGTTGTTATCTGTTGATATAGGATGTTGTTGAATGACTAAAAGCGTTTTGGTCATTTTTGTTTCCAATTTGATTGGAATTTTGTTGAAGATTTTTTGAGAATATGATTCTCACTTGAACTTACTTTTAAAAGCACGTTTGGAGGCTTGAAATTTCTATTTTGAAAGATGTTTTAATTCTGAAATTTCATCTAAAATGTGCGTTATAGTATTTAGAAACTGTTCTAAAATTTTTAGTGCATGAAAAGTTGATGAAAATTGAAATGACTTGGACGAGACCTCAAAAGAGGGTAGACTGCCTTACCTTAGCCACCGGTGGGTGAGCTAAACATGCACATGCTGTGCAGCAACATGCCTAGCTTGGGCAGGTAGTGGCTAGTTTCAATCTTGGCTGAAATTTCTTTATTTTTTGACTCATTTTTGTGATCAAAAGTGAACTATCTCATGCATATTAGATGCACAAGTATTGTGCAAGCTCTCAAAATTATGTTTGACATTTTTGATTGATTTTAAAGACATGTTAAAGTTAGTTTCCTACTCGATGCATAATTATTATGCTTGACCAATTATTTGTTTATGTGATAAGTATTTAATTGTTGGAATTAAATGTCAATTCTTGATTTATTTATTGTTCATTTAAGTGTTGAATGAATGATGAATGAATGAGGATGATAATGGGCTTTTAATATTGATTTTATTTATTTCAAGTTGTTAAGATGGGTTATATTAAATGGAGCTTGTATGCCTCTTTGTTCTATCTTGTAAAAGTTACGAGAGTAGAATCACTAGGAGTGAGGTTTTCTTTCTCTTGTAAAAAGAGTAAAGAAGATCCATGGAAGCTTAACGACCCATGAATGTATGGGATATACTCATGTAATAGCTAGGTTTAATCAACGTACTTAAAATCAACCAAGTGATGCATCTTTGGCTCTAAGTGCATCACTTGGTTAGGCTCATAGCTATATACATCTGGTCGCGGGGGTCACACTTAGATGGAAGACCATATACTTAGCATATGATGCACTTTGATTTGAGAATACCCATACATTATGCACTTAGTCACGAGGGATGTTGTTACACATGTCTTGAATCAAAGAATGATTGGTAGGTTTAACTTAGCACTAAGTAATGTAAAGGTTGTCCTTATAGGGGATCTACATGAAAAGGTGAGGCAAAATATATCAAAAGTTGCATAAGCTGTAATTAGTAAAATTTGCTTACCTTTGGATTGTTTGTGGACATACATCTGGTCACAGAGGTCTACTTACAAATCCTTATGACCTTGATTTTGACTAGGAAATATAATTTTCTGAATTTTTCTTAAGGGTGAAGGATTTGATAAAATAGTAGGAGAAAAACCTTCTTGAAATACCATAAACTTGTTTTTAGATATCAATATTTAACTATATTTACACTCTTTTTCCGACTATTGTGGATTTTTGAAATTTTCAAAACAAAATGGCTAAAAATCTACTCACAAGCATTTTGGAAACCAAAAACTCACTGGGCCTAACTTTCAAGATTAGTTGAGAAATCTTAAGATAATTCTTAACTTTGAAAAGAGGACCTATGTCCTGGACACATTAGGTGGTGACTCTTCTGATGAGGCTCATTAAGTGTTCACTAAATTTGTAGATGATGATTTACTAGTGAGATGTCGTATAATGGCATCCATGACAAATGATCTCCAAAAGATTCACGAGCATATGAAACATGCAAGTGAGATCTACAAGCACCTACAAGAGTTGTATATTGTGCAATTTAGACATAAAAGGTTTGCTTTGTAAAAATTGCTCTTTAGATCAAGGATGGTGGAAGGTTCAAGTGTCCATGATCACGGGCTCAAGATGATTCGACTTTTTAAGAAGCTTAGACAACTTGATGTGATCATGGACAATGACATCTACAGGGATTTGATAAAGGCACAAATGGCACTAGGATCTAATAATCAAAACTTTAAAAACTAAAAAAGCTACACATGTCACCAAGGATATAAACATGCCATTAATTCAGATTTGGTTAGAACAATACCTTGATTTTTAGAAAATCAAAGGAAGGTGGAAGATCTCAACTACTTGAATCTATCTCCTAGTGCCACAGTAGAATCTAATCAAATTTTAACCAAGCAAATGAACTTTGACTTGAGTGAACTTGTACCAAATGATCACAACCCATTGATGCATCTCCATTCCAAAAATAAGCTCAATGAGAACTTGGAATGACCTCCAAAGGTCGCTGCAAATATACTGCTAGAAACAGGATCTCACAGTGGTAGCTTAGTTTGGATGTAACTTTTGCCCAATCCAAACTCCTCCAAAAATTACAAACATTTTACATAACCTTTTCAACTATTTGATAAATCTTCTGTAAAATATCTAGATCAAAAATACAAAGGGAAGCTCCTATAAAAATTTTCCAAAATCTCCGCCTTGATAGTGGATCTCCAAAGGCTAGCAATCCAATTATCTTTCCTCTAATATTATGATCCACACACCAATGCTAGATCGCATTCTCCACAATATTACATTGACAATAATGAAGAGAATTGCAAAGATGAAAGCTCGATTTGGAGGTAGGAGAAGAAGAGAAGTGAAGCTTCAACATATGAGGTAATACTGGAAAAACTGAAGAGAAAATGTAAGAGAATTTAATTCTTCACACAAGTTGCAAGTGGCCACTCCTCTCTCCCTCTATATCTATAAATAGAGTGAGGTTGGTGTGATACCAAGGTGGTATCACACCTTCCTCAAGGGGTGGTGCTAATTCGATTACTTAGTTGGCAAATTTAAATTTTCCCTCCAAAAAGGATTCTTCTCATTAATTAAATTATACTCTCATTAATTAAATTAAATACTTTAATTTAATTAATTAACATTTGACTTAACTCTTAAGTCAATTGGCTTAACTCTTTAATCTTGTTACAGTCAACTTAACTCTTTGAGCTAACTTGACCAATTGATGGTTATGTGGCACCGAATAATTAACTTCTTACTTATTGTTCCAATTTAACTCTTTATATTATTTGATCAATTTAACAATTATTGATCAAGCCAAAATGACCTCAATTTTTCTAACCTCCAAAATCAGTCAAGTGAGCAATTTCCTAACTTTTAGAAAATTCCTATTCATCAAGTAGGAAATGCAATTGGCTTTTATGTGCGACCTATTAGGTTCTACCATTCATTAGACATGGGTTCACAACTCTTGTGATTTTGGAATATCTAATATTTATTTTAGTTTAAACTCTTTTAAATTAATTGAGTTAATTCAATTAATCTCTATTAATTAAGGAGTATTCAATCTCCATAGCTGATGTCCAACATCAAGCCCATGAAGCACGAATAGTTGGCCGAAATGAATGTTTTTGGAGAACCATTATAGCTCTATGTGTACCATGTAAATACGGTCCTTTTATCTCTTATCTCCTAAAAGAGGCCTAGGGTAAGATATTTGCTGGCTCTCTAATAGCCTTGATACTATATTTCTATTCCTGATGTTCAATTCTAGTTTATGACCTCATCTTTGAAAAACACTTTCTGAATTGTCATACCATCTTGCATAATGACTCCATAGAATCAATCATTATAAAATACATTGGTGATGCATTCGCCCTTCATAATAATGAGGAGTTAGATCCTATCTTGGATCTCATAAATATTCATGTCTAAATAGTTCATTCCTAATCTCCACCCAAACGATAGAAGAGTCAAAGTATGAGGACTTAAATGCAAGGTTACTATGGTTCCTCAGGTTAAAGGAATAATTATATGCACTAGCATAAGTTGGAGAACTTGCCACTACTGATTTGCCACTGTGGCTATTTAGAGAATCCTCTGGGTAGGTCATTAGTGCCTTGTTCCCTAACAAGCACCTACTAACATGCATCCACATCTCACATGGGATTGCTCACGAAAAAGGAGCAACATCCAATCCATGGATATATTCATCGTTAGTATAAGTCTATTCGGATCATAGATGTCCTTGTTCTTATAAGATCCTATGACTTGGAAGATTTATGATCACAACTGTATAAGACTTATTCCATGATTATTACCCAGTACATGACCAAGTCCTATAGTCTTGTGTGATCTAAGGGCTTCAATCAAATGTTAGTGAAGTAATTTAGATCATAAGATGAAGATGGCCATATAAAGAATATCTTCAATCAAGGTTATATTATAAGTGGAATAGTTTAAATGCCAATCTAATTAGCTTGAAAGGTACTATTCCAACAATCTCCCACTTGCCCTAAAGCTAATTCCCTATAGTTTTAATGCCTATCTTATCAATATGTACTTAAAAGACTATTTACATTTAAGGGTTAAAAAAGTGGTTATGCTATATTCTCTTCTAAGGTAACTATTTTCTCTAAGTTTTCGCCTTTATCAATTTATATCATATATCCAATGATAATGCATTTATTATGCTTGGATCTCATTAAATGGATCATTGATGAGATCTTGGCTCAAGTCCGAAGTTATCTTCCAAAGATAATTGTAGGCTCATTTGTGCTAGGCACTACATCTAACTTTTGGATGAAGGTTTCCTCCAAACACCTTCATTTATGATTTTCTAAACAAAAAATTATTTCACTTCATGGGCAATCTCAATCATGGTATCTTTTTTGAAACTGTTCCAACTCACCACGCTTCCATTAAGGCAAAATACAAACCCAAAAGTGGATTTTAGGTCATGTATATCGAATTGGAAATTAGAATCCAAAAACCTCATGAGTTTCAATTCTCCATTGCCATATATTGAAAACAAGTCCTTAGGGATTATTTTATCAGCCATCTGGTGACATTCATCATGGTAGAATTAGAAATAGCTAGTAACACTTAGAGCATTTGCCATATCTAGTTTTGTACATTAAACAACATACAATATGTTTCTCATAGTGGATTGATAGGGTATGTGGGACATTCCAAGTTTCTCATCGTCATTCTTAGGGGCCACAAATGTGGAGAGATGAAGATTGTATCCTAATAGGATGAATCCCCTCTGTAATTTTTCCATACTAAACTTCTTTAGTATTTAGTCAATGTACAAGGCTTTCACAGCATTCTCACTTGTCTATCTTTATAGATATGTATTCCCAATACATAGGTTACTTATCTCAAATCCTTCATGGTCAAATACTTTAGTACACTCTAATATTTCTTTCTCATTCTCAATGAGAAGAATGTCATCGACATAAAGTACAATAAACTGCATACTATTCCCACTAGCCTTCTTGTACACGAAATATTCATACACATTTTTTGATAAAGCTAAATGATTTGACTATCTGATCAAAATATAAGTTCTAAGTTAAGGATTCTTATTTGAGTCTATAAATGAATCTCTAGAGTTTGCAAACCTTTTGCTCACTCCTTCTGGATGTGAAACCTTGTGGTTGCACTATATAAATTTCTTCTTCAATTTTTCCACTGAGAAAAGAGGTTTTCACATCCATTTGCTATGTCTCATATGTTGGAATAGTTCCCTACATGCTAATGAGATTGGCCTTGTAAACTATTTCACTTGTGGTACAATCTTGATTAAATGATATTCTTTATATGGCCATATTTATGTTATGCTTTGTTTCACTTCACTAGCCTTTAGATAAAGCCTGTAGATCATCTATGACTATGGGACTTGGTTTGGTGATCATGGAATAAGTTTTACACAATTGTGATCTTAAATCTTTTAAGTTATATGATTTTATGAGATGGGGCATCTAAGATCTGGATAGACTTGCACTAACGATGCATAAATTAAAGGGTTGGAGATTGCTCTATTTCATGAGCAATTGTATGAGATATAGATACATGTTAGTGGGTGCTTATTAGAGAACAAGGCACTAAAGACCCACCAAAAAATCCACTAGATAGCCGTAATGGCAAGTCGGTAGTAGCTAGTTCTCCTACTTATGCCAGTGCATATTATTAGTCCTTTGACTTGAGGATCCATGGTAACCTTGTGTTCGGTCCTTATGCTTTGACTCATCATTAACCACTTAGCAGGTCTTTTGGGTTGAGATTGGGTATGAGCTACTTGGCCTGGAGGCTTGTGAGATCTAAGATATAATCTGACTCCTTGCTGTTGTGAAGGGTGAGTACATCTCTAATGTGTTCTATGATGATTAGTTCCTAGAAATTCTTGTGCAAGGTGGTGTGACAATTTGGAAAAGGAGTTTTCCAAAGGTGAGATCACATAATAGGGATCGAACATTGAGAATAGAGACATAGTATCAAAGCTATTAGGGAGCCAACAAATATCTTGCCCTAGGCTTCTTTCAGGAGATAGGAGATGGAAGGATCATATTTGTATGGCACGGGTAGAGCAACAATGGTTCTCTAGAATATTTATTTTGGCCAATTAGTTGGGGTTCATGGGCTTGAGATTGGATATCAACCATGGAGATTAGGTGCTCTTTAATTAATGATATTAATTGAATTAAGTTGACTAGTTTAAAAGGGGTTTTAAACTACAATGAATATAAGATATTCAAAAGTCACAAGGAGTTGTGAGCCCGTGTCCAATGAATGGTAGAATCTATTAGGTTACACACAAAATCTAATTAGCTTTCTAATTAATGGAAAGAATTTTCTAAGGTGTTAGAAAATGGTGTCTCCTAGTGGACTGATTTTTGGGGCCAACTTTGAGGGTCAATTTTGACTTGATTGATTTAAGTGTTAAATTAATCAATTAATTTAACAGTTAAATTAGACCAATAATTAAGGAGTTAATTATTTGGTGCCAACATGACCATCAATTGGTCAAGTTAACTTAAAGAGTTAAGTTAACGAATTTAGCTTAAGGAGTTAAGCTAGTTTGACTTAAAGAGTTAAGTTAAAGGATAATTAATTACATTGAAGAATTCAATTTGATTAATTAAGGAATAATAAATTTTGGCGGGAAGACTCAAATGAGATTTGAGATGGCATCTAAATTAATTTGAAATGAGATTCTAAATGTAATTAAGATGCAAATGAAATTCAAATGAGATTTGTATTCAAATTTTGCTACCTAAGCAACCCCACTTGGCCACTCCTGCTCATGCATTGTGTGATGCCAACTTGGCATCACATGTTTTCAGCCTCTATATATAGATATAGAGACAGGAAGTCATGCATATCACATTTGGTGTGAAGAATTAAACTCTTCATTTTCCTCTAAAACATTTGTAAGCTAGCATTTCATATGTTGAAAGCTAAGCTTCTTTTCATCATCTTCCTACCCCAAATTCAGCCTCCACTATTAGAAAATCTCTAGTCTTACTCAAAATTATAGACTAGATATTTAGGAAGATCTCATTAGTGTGTGGACTTTGTCAATAGAGGCAAGGCATGTGACTTGCTTAATTTATGGAGATTCATTTGCGCAAGGTCTGACTTTGCAATCTTCTCCAGGGCATTCCAAATGGCCAATGGATTTGAATTTTTTATTGGAGCTTATTCAAGGTGTTGGTTATCTCTAGTAATGTTTTCAAAATTTTTGAAGGTAATTTGGTAGGGTGATCATTGCAATCCGTTTTTTGTGCCACGAGCAAATAGATTTTGGAATCAGTGAAGTGTTCACTTGTTTCTTCTTGAATTTACTTATCAAGGTAATCCTCTATCCAAATCTAAATCATAGGCATGATTATATCCTTGATTAGCTTGTAGGCACTAGTTACTTTATGTTTTGAAGTTTTGATTATAGATCCTAGTGCCTATCTTACCTTCAAGTAGTATTAGAGCCATAATCATGCTTAGATTTGGATTTTATTTAGTTGATTGATACATGTGATGGATTGATCTGCATCACCATATTCTTAATTCAATTGATAGATTGGGGAATTTGGTTGATTTGTATGTGTCTCCTTGATTGATGAATTGAAAGCATGCTATTATGTGATTTGAGTGTTAATTCATGTAGTTAGTATGTTTTAATTCATAGTGATTAATATTGATTATTGATTTAGCATTAATTGATGTTATATGTTAATATAGCATGCTGTTATATGGTTGCAGGAGTTTTGGTCATTTTTGAATCCTATTAGATTGGAGTTTGGTTGGAAATTTTTGGAGAATTTGATTCTCACTTAAACGTGATTTTTGAAGCATGATTTAACACATTAATTTTTAGTTTTGAAATGAGCTCCAGATTTGGAAATTGATCCATAATGTGTGATTTAATTTTGAAAAGGTGTTCTAGCATTTTTGGTACATAAAGGTTGAGCTAAAAATTGGCTTGACTCGCCCTTGACTGCAAAACAAGGGCTGCTAGCTAGCTTTGAGCAAGTTGCCAGGGTTGTGGTTGCCTAGTGGTACGCTCAACTTAGCCACAGCCATCGATTGTAGGTTGGGCAAGTTTTGAGCTAATGTTTTGGCTCCTTAAGTGGCTAAAAATGTTGTTCAATCATACGTTATGGATGCACAAATGTTGTGCATGTCCTCAAAATGATGTTTGACATTTTTGTTGTTTGTTGCTTCTTAAAACTTATCAAAGTTGATCTCCAACTTGTGGCATAAGTGTTATGCTTGTCCAATTATTTGTTTATGAGATAAGCATTTAATTATTGGAATTAATTGTTAATTCTAGATTTATTTATTGTTCATTTAATTGTTGAATGAATGATGAATGAATGGAGATGATCATGAGCATTTTAAATTGATTTTATTTATTTCAAAGTTGTTGAAAAGGGTTGTATTAAATGAAGCTTGCATGCCTCTTGTTTTATCTTGTAAAAGTTATGAGAGTAGAACTACTAGGTGTGAGGATTTTCATTTTATGTAAATGTCGCATGGAGCAAGGAGTCCAATGGAGGCATGGATGCCATTTGAATACCCATGAATATATGAGATACACTCATGTAATAGTTTAATTTAATTTAACCTACTTAAAATCAACCGAAGTGATGCACCTATGACTCTAAGTGCATCACTTTGTTAGGCTCATGGTCATCCCACTCTAGGAGCATGCTAGGCTATTTACTTATTTATGTTTTTCATATCCTATAGATCTATGAAATGTATGATTAGGATATAGAAAACCTAAATAAGAAGATAATATGATGAGATCTTTGCAAGCAAAAATCCTCCACTTAGAACGTCTAAGTATTTTCAAATATTAAGTCAAAATAGATATAAATTAAAGGAGTTTTAATTAATCCAAACCTTCCACTAATAGTGTATGCCATGATGATGCTATCAATTTTATATGATGGCACTTAATCACGGAGGTCACACTTACGAGGAACGTTGTGAGCATACGTTTAGCATAATATGTACCTTTGACTTGGGAACCCTCATGTATTGGCACTTGGTCACAGGGGATGTCGTGAGACCATTTGAGATAAAGTTTGATTGGTGGGTTTGACTTAACGCTTAGTAGTATAGATGGCGCACAGTCATGTGGGTCTATATGAAAAGTGAGGCAAAATATATCAATAGTTGCATAAGATGCAATTAGCAAAAGTTGTTTATCCTTTGATTGCTCATGGATGGCACTCGATCATAGGGGTCCATTGGCAAGTCATTGGGTTCTTGATTCTCACTAGGAAATATGATTTCCTGAATTCTTCTTGGGGGTGAAGGATTTGATAAAATAGTGAGAGAAAAACATGCATGAAAGACCATGAACATGTTTTAATATCAAATTTAGTCACATGCTCATATTCGTTTTTTGGCCTTTGAGGATTTGTGAAATCTCAAGAATGGTTAAAATTTCACTTAATGTTATTTTGGAAACCAATAAACCAATTGGGCTAAACTTTCATGATTGACTTAATCTCAAAAATCATTCTAGATTCCTACAAGCAGACATAGGTTTTATATCATGGTACTTCTATTCCTTTTAGGATTAATATAGATCTAGAGACATGTGAAAAGTTCACAAACTGGGCATAAGATTGTCCTATCCCATGGTCTCATAATGGCATCTACAAACTTTAAAAATCTCAAGGACACATGAATTGTACCTTAGTTAAAGTTTACAAAGAGTTGTAAAGTAAATGAGGTATGAGAAATTCATGTTGTCAAAGAAGAATTTTCAAGATAGGATGGATGGGAAGTCACGTGTCATCGACTACGATCTACAGATGATTAGGCATGGAGAATCTTTTCAACTTGGATGTAGTAATGGACAATGATTTCCATGAGGAATTGATCCTCACATCCTTGCCGAGTTTTATTAATCAAAGTATTGATCTAGAAGGAGACTACCATGATAAGGGCAAACCTTTGACAGTTTTTTTCTTCTCCAAGTTTTTGGGTCTTAGGGGTGCTAGAAAAGGAGGTAAAAGGAAGAAGTATTCTTCCTAGAAGAAAAAATAACATTTTAAGGCATTCGGAGGAGTCAAGAAGATTATAGAGGAAATAGTTGATATTATTTGTTTCAACATGGGCAAACTAGGCCATTAGAAGTACTATTGCAAGGAATACCTTGCAACTCTTAAGAAAGGCATGTACTTTATTAAGGTGCATTTATGATGAATTCTTCTTCATGGATATATGATATCACATGTGATTCTTTTCTTTGTAAGTTGTTACAAAAGATTAGAAAGAAGAATAGAACTAAGTGATGTGGATATGATCCACCACCTTAGCTAAGGAGCAAGAGTTGTGTCCCAAGCTGAAGGCATATAATAAGTTAGACTTAGAGAACTCTATATTTGTATTGGACCTTTGTCATATAGTACTATATATTGTTAAGAACATTATTTTAATTTCCCTTTTTGGAAAGTAAAGGATTTAATCCTTCTACATCAATAGGAGATTAAAGGCATTAAAGAATGAGTTCTTTAGTTGCTTTTGGTACAATTAACAAAGGATCATACATGTTGGATTCTCAACTATCTCTAATGCACTCTTAACTAAGTAAGAAATTAGATATCCAAGATAATGCCATGATGTGGCATACTAGACTTGGTCATATCTCCAAAACTTAGGATGAACTTGGTCATATCTCCAAAAATTAGGATGAACAAGTTAGAAGCTCTTAAAGCACTAAATGTTATTGGCATTGAGAACCTTCCTACTTGTGAATCTTGTTTGAAGGGATAAATGACCAAAGCTCCTTTTTTAGGACAAATGGAGCCCTCCACAAATCCTTTGGATTTGATCCATACGGATGGTTGTGGACCACTAAGAGTTAGTGGGAGAGAAGGCTATTCTTACTTCATTACTTTCATCAATGGTAATAGTTAGTTTGGATAGATATATCTTATGAAGTACAAGTTTGAGGCCTTTGAAAAGTTCAAAGAGTATAACAATGAAGTAGAAAAGTGAAAGGGACTTAGTATTAAGACCCTTCAATCGGATCGAGGGGAAAAATACTTGAGTACCATATTCTTGGATTGTTTAAAGGAGAATGGGATTCTCTCTCAATGGACTCTACTTGGCACACCCTAGCACAATGGAGTAGCTGAGAGAAGACACTGCACTTTGTTAGACATGGTACCTTCCATAGTGAGCTTTTTCGATGTGTCTATTTTCTTTTGAGGATATACCTTTATAATGATAGCGAAGTTACTAAGAATAGTACCTTCAATGTTGGTACTAAAAATATTATATGAGATATGGATTGGCGTAGCGTCCTCTTACTATTATCTAAAGGTTTGGGGATCTCTCGCCTATGTGAGATGGACAGTGGGAAAAAAGTTGGATAGTAGATCTATCTTGTGCAAGTTTGTGGGATATCCAAAAGAGTCTATGGGTTATTACTTTTATGATCCCTTAGAATAAAATGTGTTTGTTTTGAAGAATGCCGCCTTTTTGGAAAAGGAATTTCTATAAGATAGAAAAGGAGTTGTAATTGAACTTGGTAAAGTTCAAGGTGATCAATAAATCCCACAAACGGTAGAAATAAATAAATATTAAAGAGCTTCACAAATAACCTCTAAAAAGGTTGGACTGGATCATGAAATATCCCAAAGAGTTCAGATTTCTTTATGAGATGGGTTAATTGGATAGAGATCCAAAAACCTATGAGGAAGCTATATTGAACATAGATTTGGGACATTAGCTTGAAGCTATGAGATTCGAAATGGACTCTATGTACTCAAAAAAAGTGTGGACTTTGGTAGATCCACCAAAGGGAATGGTTATCATTGGTTGCAAGTGGATCTATAAGCAAAAGCTTGGGATAGATGGAGAACTGGTGACTTTTAAGGTGCGATTAGTGGAAAAAGTTTACTCTCACAAATGCGATATTAATTTTGAGAAAACCTTTTCACTGGTTGCTGTGCCTAAGTCCATTCGGATTCTACTTGCTATAGCTACATATTATGATTATGAGATATGGAAAATAAATGTGAAAACCACTTTCCTCAATGGTGATATTGAAGAATAAATTTATATGGAGCAACCACAAGGTTTTACATTCAAAGGGAGTGAGTAAAACATTTGCAAAGTTTAGAGATCCATTTATGGACTCTAATTAGCGTCCTGAATTTAGAACATACATTTTTGATAAGATAGTCAATTTTTTTGACTTTGTTAAAAAGGTGTATGAACCTTGTGTCTACAAGTGGGCTAATAGGAGTAACATACAATTTATTGTATTTTATGTCGATGACGTCCTTTTCATTAGGAATGAGGTAGGAATGTTAGAATATACTAAAGTACAGTTATCTACACAATTCGCCACAATAGACTTGGGAGAAGCATCATACGTATTGGGAATACATATCCATAGAGATAGATCGGGGAGATGTTGGGGCTTTCCCTAATCCTGTACATTGAACAAGATACTAAAAAGGTTTAGTATGAAAGAATCCAATAGGGGATTTCTTCTTTTGGGACATGATCTTCATCTCTCCAAGTCTATAGTCCCTTAGACTATCAATGAGAGACATAAAATGTCCCATATACCTTATGCATCCACTACATGGAGCATAAATGTATGTCGTTCAAGGTATAAAATTAGATATGGCATACTCACTAAGCGTTGTGAGTAGGTTCCAATCAAATCCTAGTGAGAGTCACTGGTTAGCTGTGAAAACAATATTAAAGTACTTGAGAAGAACTAAGGACTTGTCTTTGGTATATGACAACAGAGAATTTAAACTTGTGGAGTTTTGGATATTAGTTTCCAATCAAATATAGATGACTTGATATCCACTTTTGGATATATATTTTGCCTTAATGACGACATAGTGTGTTGGAAGAGTTCCAACTAGACACCATGGCCTAGATAACTACTAAGGTGAAATACTTTATAGTTTTGGAAACCACAAAGAAAGGTGTTTGGATAAAAATTTCATCAAAAGGTTGGATGTAATACTTAGTGTACATGAGCTTGCGATTGTCTTTGGAAGGTAATTTAGGACTTGAGCCAATATCTTATTAGTGATCTAAACATATCAAATGCATTATCATTTGGTATAATATCAATTGATAGAGGTGATAACTGAATGGATAAAAGTTACTTTAGAAGAGAATATAGCAGAACTACTGTATTAACCCCTAAAAGCTAAAGGTCTTTGGAGAATATCTTATGAAGATGGGTCTCAAGGCCACAGGGCACTGGCTTTAGTGTAAGTGGGAGACTATTAGAATAGTGCCTTGCAAGCCAATGAGATTAGCCTTGCAAACTGTTTCACTCGTGGTACAATCTTGATTGAACGATATTTTTTATATGGTGAATCTTCATCTTATGCTTTGTTTCACTTCACCAGCATTTGGATAGATCCCTTAGATCACCTATGACTGTGGGACTTGGTTTGGTGACCATGGAATAAGTTTCACATGGTCATGATCTTAAATCTTTCAAGTTATAGGATCTTATGAGATGAAGCATCTAAGATTTGAATAGACTTTCACTAACGATGCATAAATAAGAGGGTTGGAGATTGCTCCATTCCATGAGCAATTGTATGAGTTACAAGTACATGTTAGTAGGTGCATGTTAGAGAACAAGGTATTAAAGACCCATCTAAGAATCTACTAGATAGCCGTAGTGGCAAATTGGTAGTGCCTAGTTCTCCTGCTTGCGCTAGTACATGTTATTAGTCCTTTGAGATAAGGATCTAAAGTAACCTTGTGTTCGGTCCTCATGCTTTAACTTATCTTTGACCACCTAATGGGTCGTTTGGGTTGATATTGGGTATGAGTTACTTGGTTTGGTGGTTTGTGTGATCTAAGATGGAATCCAAGTCCTCACTATTGTGGAGTGCGAGTACATCTCTTATGTGTTCTATGATGATTGGTTCCTAGAAATCCTTGCGCAGGGTGGTGTGAAAACTTAGAAAAGAAGTTTTCCAAAGGTGAGGTCACACAATAGGGATTGAACATTGAGAATAGAGAAGTAGTATTGAAGTTATTAGGAAGCTAACAAATCTCTTGTCCTAGGCATTCTTTTGGGAGATAGGAGACGGAAGGACCATATTTGCATGGCATGTGCAGAATGATGATGATTCTCTAAAATATTCATTTTGGCCAATTATTTGGGCTCCATGGGCTTGAGGTTGGACATCGACCATGGAGATTAGGTACTCTTCAATTAATGAGATTAATGGAATTAATTCGACTAGTTTGAAAGGAGTTTTAAACTAGAATGAATATAAGATAGTTAAAAGTCACAAGGAGATATGAGCCCATGTCCAACAAATGATAGAACCTATTGGGTCACACATAAAATCCAATTAGCTTCCTAATTAATGGAGAGAATTTTCTAAGGTGTTAGAAAATAGTGTCTCCTAGTGGACCGATTTTTAAGGACAACTTTGAGGGTCAATTTTAACTTGATTGATTTAAGTGTTAAATTAATCAACTAATTTAAGAGTTAAATTATACCAATAATTAAGGAGTTAATTATTTGGTACCAACATGACCATCAATTGGTCAAGTTAATTTAAAGAGTTAAGTTAACGAATTTAGCTTAAGGAGTTAAGCTAGTTTGATTTAAAGAGTTAAGTCAAAGGATAATTAATTACATTGAAGAATTCAATTTGATTAATTAAGGAAGAATGAATTTTTGCGGGAAGACTCAAATGAGATTTGAAATAGCATCTAAATTAATTTGCAATGAGATTCCAAATGTAATTTTGATGCAAATGAAATTTAAATGAGATTTGGATTCAAATTTTGCCACATAAGCAACCCCACTTGGCCACCCTTACTCATGCATTGTGTGATGCCAACTTGGTATCACACATTTTCAGCCTCTATATATATAGATATAGAGAGAGAAAGTCATGCATATCAGATTGGTGTGAAGAATTAGATTCTTCATTTCCCTCCAAAACATTTGTAAGCTAGCATTTCATGTGTTGAAGGCTAAGCCCTCCACCATCAAAAAATATCTAGTTTTACTCCAACTCATAGACTATAGATTTAGGAAGATCTTATTGGTGTGTGGAGTTTACAATAGAGGTAAGGTGTGTGACTTGCTCAATTTTGGAGATTCATCTGTGTGAGGTCCAACTTTGCAATTTTTTCTAGGACGTTCTAAATGGCCAATCAATGTGAATTTTTTATTGGAGGTTTTTCAAGGTGTTGGTTATCTCCAGTAATTTTTCCAGAATTTTTGGAGGTGATTTGGTAGGGCAATCCTTGCAATCCTTTTGATGTGCCATGAGCAAGCAAATTCTGGAATCAGTGAAGTGTTCACTTGTTTCTTCTCTAATTTGCTTATCAAGGTAATCCTCTATCTAAATCTAAATCATAGGCATGATTAGATCCTTTATTAGCTCGTAGGAACTAGTTATTTTATGTTTTGAAGTTTTGATTGTAGATCTTAATGCCTATCTTACCTTCATTATAGTCATAATATGCAGCTATGGCATGTAAAATTCGAATAGACTTAGTTATTGCAATTGGTGAAAAGGTTTCCTCATAATTGATACTAGGTCTTTGAGTGTAACCTTTTGTCACTAGTCGTATCTTAAAGGTCATTACCTCTCCATTAATTTTTAGCTTTTGCTTATAAATACACTTGCAACCATTAGGAACAATTCCCTCTGGTAGATCTACTAAAGTTTATACTTTGTTGAAGTGTATGGAATCTATTTTGGATTTCATGGTGTCAAGTAAATGTCCCAAGTCTATACCCAACATAACTTCCTCATTGGTCTTTGAATCACTATCTATTGTCTCATCTCATGAAGGAATCCAAACCTTTTGGGTTGCTTCTTGATTCGGTTTGACCTTCTCAGAGGTTGTGTGCAAAGCTTTTTTGATATTAAGTTATTCCCACCGCTTGTGGGATTTGATGATCATTTTGAACTTCATCAAGTTCAATAACAATGCCATTTCTATCTAATAGAAAATTCTTTTCTAAAATGGTGGCGTTCCTCAAAATAAACCCCTTTTGTTATGAGGGATCATAGAAGTAATAACCTAAAGACCTTTTTTGAGTATCTCACAAATTTGCACAAGGTGGATCTACTTTCCAACTTGTCTCCCACTAACTGTCTCGCATTGGTAGGAGACCCCTAAACTTTAGATAATTGTAAAAAGATGCTTTGTCATATCACTTCTCATGTAGTGTCTTTGGCATCCACTTTGAAGGTACTACACTTAATAACTTCACCACTGTCTTTAAGGTATATCCCCAAAAAGATATAAGCACATTGAAAAAGCTTATCATGGAATGTACCATGTCCAACAAGGTACGGTTTCTCTTTTTGGCTACTCCATTGTGTTGGGATGTGTCTGGTGGAGTCCATTACAGAGAATCCAATTCTTCATTAGATAAATTAAGAATTTGGTACTTAAGTATTCTTGCATTCGATCCTATCAAAGAGCTCTAATACTAAGTTCCTTTTGATTATCTCTTAGTGTGACACATATATCTATATGGATTAAATCTAAAGAATTAGTGGTATATTCCGATTGTCTCGCGAAAGGAACCTTGGTCATTTTTCTCTTTAAACAAGATTCACAAGTAGGAAAGTCCTCAATGCTACTAACATTTAGTGCTTTGAGAGATTATAACTTGATCATCCTATTTTTAGAGATATGTCCAAGTCTTGCATGCCATAGGATGACATCTTCTTGGTTATCTAATTTTCTTACTTTGTTGAAAGTGTATTAGTTATGTTTAAGAATCTAATATGTACAATCCTTTGTTAATTGTACCATAAGCAAATAAAGAACCTATTCTTTAATGCTTTTAATCTCCCATTAGATATAAAAGGATTAAATCCTTTGATATCTAAAATCAGAATTGAAATATTGTTCTAAAAAATATATGGTACATGATAACAGGGGTTCAATATAGTTATGGAGTTCCCTAAGTCTAACTTGTTATACGCTTTTGGCTTGGTTTGCAACTCTTGTTCCTTTGCCAAGGTAGTGGATCATATTTTTATCACTTAGTTTTACTCTTCTATTCTTGTAACATCTTACAAAGAAAAAGACCACATGTGATATCATATATCCATGAGGAAGAATTTATCCTTAAATGTACTTCAATAAAGTATATACTCTTCTCAAGGGTTGCAAGATATTCCTTACATTACTGATTCCAATGGCCTATCTTGCTAAAGTAGAAACAAGTAGACATCAACTATATCCTCTATAATCTTCTTGATTCCATCGGATGCATTTAATGGTTGCTTTCTCTTAGAGGAAGAACTTTTCTTCCTTTTACCTCCCTCTTTAGCACCTCAAGGGCCCATAGACTTGGAGGACAAAACAAGTATTAATAGTTTGCTCAAGTCATGGTAGTCTCTATCTAGATCATCACTTTGATCAATAAAACTTGACGAGGATGTGAGGATCAAATCCTTATGGAGATCATTGTCCATCACTATTTCCAAGTTGAAAAAGTTTCTCCAAGCCTAATCATCTTAGACCATAGTTGATGACACATGAATTCTCATCCATCCTAGCTTGAAAAATTTCCTTTGACAACATGAATTTAAAATACCTTGTTTGCATTACAACTTTTGTAAGCTTAAACTAAGGTACTATTCATGTGTCATTGAGATTTTGAAGTTTGTAGATGCTAAAAATGAGTCTATGGGATAGGACAATCCTTAACCAAATTTGTGAACATTTCACGTGTCTGTAGATCTACATTAATCCCAAAGGAATTAGGAGTGCCATGATGTAGGACCTATATCCATTTTTTGGAATCTAGAATAATTTTAAGGTTAAATCAATTGTGAAAGTTTGGCTCAATTGGTCTGTTGGTTTCTAAAATAATATTGGGTAGAATTTTTAGCCATTCTTAAGAGTTCACAAATTCTCGAAGGTGAAAAAGAGAGTATAAGCATGTGATTGAATATTGATATTTAAAACATGTTCATAGTCTTTCAAGCATATTTTTCTCCCATTATTTTATCAAATCCTTTATCCCCTTGAAGAATTTGGGAAGTATTATTTCGTAGTTAGAACCAAGACCCTAAGGACTTGCAAATGGACCCTCGTTTTAAGTGCCATCCACAAATAATCAAAAGGTAAGCAACATTTGCTAATTGCATAATCTGCAACTCTTGATATATTTTGGCTCACTCTTTATGTAGATCTCCACTTCTAGTACCTCTACATTACTAGGTGTTAAGTCAAATCTATCAATTAAACTTTAATTCGAGACCACTCCACAACATCCCTCGCTTCGAGTGCCAATACATGTAAAGCCACAAATCAAAGGTGCATCATATGCTAAGTATATGATCATAGCTTTCCACCTTAAGTATGACCCCTACTTCGAGTGCTATCACACAAAAGATAGTGGGGTCGTTATGACACATACTATTGGTAGAAGAGATGGATTAATTAAAACTTCTTTTAATTTGTATCCATTTTGACTTAATATTTGAAAGTACTTAGAAATTCTAAGTGGAGGGTTTTTCTTGCTTGTAAAGTTCTCATCAATTTTATCTTCTTATTTAGATTTTCTATATCCTAACCATACATATCATACATCAATAAGATATGGGAAGCATAAAGAAGTAAATGTGCCTAGCATGCTCCTAGGGTGGGATGACCATCAGCATTAACTAAGTGGTGCACTTAGAGCCATAGGTGTACCACTTAGTTAATTTCAAGTGGGTTGATTAAATCTAGCGATTACATGAGTGTGTCTCCATACATTCATGGGTCTTCAAGCCTCCATTGGTCTTTTCTACTGCTAGCAACCTTTACAAGAGAAAGAAATTCTCACTCCTAGCGATTATACTCTCATAACTTTTACATAGTAGAATAAAGAGGTATTCAAGCCTCGTTTAATACAATCCATTTCAATAACTTGAAACAAATAAAATCAATATTAGAGGTCCATGATCATCCCCATTAATTAATTATTCATTCAACACTTAAATAAATAATAAATAAATCAAGAATTGACATTCAACTTCAACAATTAAATGCTTATCTCATAAACAATTAATTGCTCAAGAAAAAATAAATATAACTCTAATGTATCTCATATTTGCGCTAATTGAAAGTTAACTTTAACAAGATTTTAAAAGCAATCAAAGATGTTAAACATAATTTTAAGAACTTGCGCAACACTTGTGTACATATGTAGCATGATTTGTATCAATTTTGGTCACCAAAGGAACACAAAAATAGGCTCAAAACTTATCCTAACCAAAACCAATCGCTGATGCCTAGGTGTGCACATGGTTACATGGTAGGTGCACTCGTTGCCCTGCCTGTGTGCTTCCACAATGTGGTAGCAGCTTTGCTGGGCCATAAGCAAGCAGATTCTGGAATCAGTGAAGTGTTCACTTATTTTTTCTCAAATCTGCTTATCAAGGTAATCCTCTATCTAAATCTGAATCCAAAGAATTATTAGATCTCTAAGATGCTTGTAGTCACTAGTTATTTTATATTTTGAAGTTTTGATTATAGATCTTAGTGCCTATTTTACTTTTAAGTGGTATGCCATGATGATGCTATCGATTTTGTGTGGTGGCATTCAATAATGGGGGTCACACTTAAGAGAAAAGCTATGAGCATACACTTAGCATGAAATACACCTTTGACTTGGAAATCCTCACGCATTGGCACTCGATCATGGGGGATGTCGTGAAGCTGTCTTGAGATAAATTTTTATTGGTGGGTTTAACTTAACACTTATTAGTATAGATGGCGCACGGTCACATGGGTCTATATGAAAAGTGAGGCAAAATATATCAAGAGTTGCATGAGCGACAATTAGCAAAAATTGCTTACCTTCGATTGCTTGTGGATGGCACTCTATCATGAGGGTCTATTAGCAAGTCATTAGGGTTTTGATTCTCACTAAGAAAAGTGATATCAAAAATTCTTCTTGGGGGTGAAGGATTTGATAAAATAGTGGGAGAAAAATATGCTTGAAAGACCATGAACATATTTTTAATATCAAACTCAATCATATGCTAATTCTTTTTTTTTGCCTCATGTAGATTTTTAAAATCTTCAACAAATAAATGGCTAAAACTCTACTCGCAAGAATTTTGGAAACCAATAAACTCACCAGGCTTAACTTCCAAGATTGGTTGAGAAACCTTAACATAATTCTTAACTTCGATAAGAGGATAGATGTTCTTGATCAAAGTCCATTGGACACTTTGGGTGATGATGCAACCGATGAGGTTCATGAAGTGTTCACAAAATTTATGGATGATTATCTAAAAGTTAGATGCCTCATGTTGGCATCTATAACTAATGAGCTCCAAAAGACTCATGAACACATGAAACATGCATTTGAGATCTACAGCACCTACAAGAGTTGTATGGTGTTCAAACAAAACATGAAAGGTTTGCTTTATCTAAGGAGCTCTTTGGGATAAGGATGAGTGAAAGGACAAGTGTCCATGATCATGAGCTAAAGATAATTGGACTCATTAAAAAGCTTGGATAGCTTGACGTGATCATAGATAATGGCCTTTACGTGGATTTGATCCTCTAGTCGTTGACACCCTTTTTAGACCAATTCATTGTGAACTTTAATATGTCCAAGCAAACAGTTATGATCAATGAATTGGTGAACATATTAGTGACTGTAGAAGTGACGACGAGAAAAGAAAAACTTCTTATGATGGCATCCTCTTCCACATTGAAGGGTTTTAAGGGCCTTAGAAAGGGAGGTAAGAGGAAAAAGAGTTCTTCCTCAAAAGGGAAGCAAATCGAGAAGAGTTTTGGGAGAGTTAAGAAGAAGGCTAAAATCAATGTAAATTGTTTCCATTGTGGTGAAAAGGGTAATTGGAAAAGAAATTGCAAAGCTTACCTAGCTACTCTTGATAAGGGTAGTTTTTCTTTGAGGTGTATTTGACGACTAATTCTTCCTCATGGGTATTTGATACTGCATGTGGTTCTTACCTCTGTAATAACTTACAGGGGATGGAAAGAAGAAGGAGTCTATATGAAGGGGATATGATCCTCCATTTTGAAAATAGAGCAAGAGGTGCAGCCGAAGTTTAAGGCATAATAACACTAGACTTAGAAAATTCTATTATTGTTCTTGATCCAATTTACTATGTACCTAATCTTGTTAAGAACATTATTTCAATTCCTGTTTTGGATAATAAAGGATTTGATTTTTCAATATCAAATAGGAAGTTGAAAGCATTGATGAATGGTTTCTTAATTGCATAAGGTCAATTAGTTAATGGATTATACATACTTGATTTTCCCACTCCTCTAATGTATGCTCAAACGAATAAAAAAAAGTAAGATATCCAAGATAGCATACAAGACTTGTCCATATCTTTAAGAATAGGATGAGCAAGTTGGAGGCTTTCAAAGTACTAAAAGTTAGTGGCATTGAGGACTTTCCTACTTGTGAATCTTGTTAAAAGGAAAAAAATGACAAAAGCTCGCTTCATAGGACAAATGGAGTGATCCACAAGTCTTTTGGATTTAATCTATACGAACATTTGTGAACCACTAAGGGTTAGTGGGAGAGGTGGCTGTTCTTACTTCATCACTTTTGCCGATGACTATTATTGGTACGGGCGTATAGATCTTATGAAGTACAAGTTCAAGGACTTTGAAAAGTTTAAAGAGTATAAGAATGAAATAGAGAAGCAAAAGGGACTTAGTATTAAAGCCTTTCAATCAAATCGAGGAAGAGAATACTTAAGTGCCAAATTCTTAGATTATCTTAAAGAAAATGGGATTTTCTCTCAATAGACTCCACTCGGCATACCCCAACTTAATGGAGTAGCCGAGAGGAGAAACTGTACCTTCTTAGACATGGTACGTTTCATGATGAGTTTTTCTAATGTATCCATATCCTTTTTGGGATACACATTAGAAATAATTGAGAGGCTACTAAATATAGTATTTTCAAAATTAGTGCTAAAAACATTATATAAGATATAGCATGGCAAAGCACCCTTTTAACACTATCTAAAGATTTGGGGATCTCTCAACTATGTGAGACGTACAATGAGGGATCAATTGGATACTAAATCCACTTTATGCGAGTTTTTGGGATATCCAAGAGAGTCAATGGGCTATAACTTCTATGATCCCTTGGAACAAAAGGTTTTTATCTCAAGGAACACCTTCATTTTGGAAAACGAATTTTTATTGGATAGAAAAGGCATTGTCATTGAGTTTGATGAAGTTCCAGATGATCAAGAAATTCCATAAGCGATGGAAACAACAAAATTGCATAAACCTAGTATACAACCTCTGATAAGGTTAGATTAGATCAAGAAGCAACCCAAAAGGTTTGGATTTCTTTATGAGATAGGTCAATTGAATAAGGATTTGAAGACCTATGAGGAAGCTATGTCGGAAATAGATTTGGGACGTTGGCTTGATGTCATGAGATCTAAAATGGACTCTATTTACTTAAACAAAGTATGGAATTTGGTAGATCTACTACAAAAAATAGTTTCTGTTGGTTGAAAGTGGTTCTATAAGCGAAAGCTTGGGGTAGATAGAGAAGTAGTGACTTTTAACACGCAACTAGTGGCAAAAGGTTATACTCAAAGACCTAGTATCGATTTTGAGGAAACCTTTTTCATTGATCGCTATGCCTAAGTCCATTTGGATCTTACTAGCCATAGCTGCATATTATGACTATGAGATATGGCAAATGGATGTGAAAACTTGTTTCCTCAATGGTGACATTGAAGAAGAAATTTACATGAAGCAACCACAAGGTTTTACATCCAAAGGGAGTGAGCTAAAGGTTTGCAAGCTCCAAAGGTCCATTTATAAACTTAAACAAGCATCTCAAAATTGAAACATATGTTTTGACAAAATGGTCAAATTGTTTGGCTTTGTCAAAAATGTGTATGAGCCATGTGTGTACAACAAGGCTAGTGGGAGTTTAGTATAGTTTATTGTGCATTTTGTAGATGAGATCTATCTCATTGGGAATGAGGTAGGAATGTTAGCGTGTATTAAAGCATGGTTATCTAGACAATTCTTTATGAAGAATTTGGGAAAAGCATCCTACGTGTTGGGAATATGTATCCATAGAAATAAATTGAGGGGGATGTTGGGGCTTTCCTAAACCTCGTACATTGACAAGATACTTAAGAGATTTAGTATGGAAGAATCCAAGAGATGATTCCTTTCTATGGGACATGACATTTTTCTCTCCAAGTCTATGATCTCCAAGATTGAGCAGGAGAAATGAAGAATATCCTAAATACCTTATACCTTAGCAATAGGGAGCATAATGTATGCAGTCCAATGTACAAGACCAAATGTGGCATACTCGTAAAGTGTTACGAGTAGGTTCCAATCCAACCACAATGAGAGTTACCGATAGTCGTAAAAATAATCCATAAGTACTTAAGAAGAACTAAGGAATTGTTTTTAGTGTACGGTAATGGAGAATTAAAACTTGAAGGGTTTTTGGATTCCAGTTTTCAATCCGATATAGTTGACCTCAATTCCACTTCTAGATTTATATTTTACCTCAATGGTGGCGTGGCAAATTGGAAAAGTTCCAAGAAAGACACCATGGCTAATAGAATATATTGTAGCTTTAGAAGTTGGAAAAGAAGGTGTTTGGCTGAAAAACTTCATTCAAGAGTTGAATGTAGTGCCTAGAATTACTGAGCCAGTTGTTGTCTTTTGTGACAACAGTGGGGTGGTAGCGCAAGCTAAAGAGCTAAGATCTCATTAACAATCCAAGCATATATTGAGGTGATATCATTTAATTCAGGAGATCATTGATAGAGGTAAAATTCAAATAGAGAGGGTTGCCTCGAAAAAGAATATAGTGGATCCACTGACAAAACTCGTATTGCAAAAGGTCTTTGAAGGACATCTTGAGAAGATGGGTCTTAAGGCCATGGGGATTGGCTTTAGGGCAAGTGAGAGATTGTTGGAATAGTATCCTGCATGCCAATGAGATTGGCCTTGTACAAACTATTACTTTGTAAATTAATCTTGATTGAATGATATTCTTTATATGGCCATTTTCATCTTATGCCCTATTATACTTCACTTGCATTTGAATAAAGCCCTTAGATCACCTAAAACTGTGGGACTTGATTTGGTGACTATGGAATAAGTATCACACAATCATGATCTTAAACTTCAAAGTCATAGGACCTTATGAGATGGGGCATCTAAGATCCGGATAGGCTTGCACTAATGATGCACAAGTCCAAAGATTGGAGATTGCTCCATTTCATGAACAACTGCATAAGATACGAGTGCATGTTAGAAAATAAGGTACTGAAAACCCACAAGAGAATCCACTAGATAGCTGAAGTGAGCATGAGGTTGGACATCGACCATGGAGATTGGGTACTCTTCAATTAATGAGATTAATTAAATTAAGTTGACTTGTTTAAAAGGAGTTTTAAACTAGAATGAATATAATATATTCAAAAGTCACAAGGTGTTGTGAACCCATGTCTAATAAATGGTAAAACCTATTGCGTCATGCGCAAAATCAAATTAGCTTCCTAATTGATGGAGAGAATTTTCTAAGGAGTTAGAAAAAGGATCTCTCAATCCTAATAGACCAAATTTTGATGCCAAGTTTGAAGGTCAATTTTGGTTTGATTGATTTAAGTGTTAAATTAATCAACTAATTTAAATAGTTAAATTAGACCAATAATTAAGGAGTTAATTATTTGGATTCAACATGAACATTAATTGGTCAAGTTAGCTTAATGAGTTAAGTTAACAATTGAGCTTAAAGAGTTAAACTAGTTTGACTTAAAGCGTTAAGTCAAAGAATAATTAATTAAATTAAAGAGTTTTACTTGATTAATTAGGAGAAATGAATTTGTGAGGGAAGACTCAGATGAGATTTGAGATGGCATTTTAATTAATTTAAAATATGATTCCAAATGTAATTAAGACACAAATAAAATTCAAATGAAATTTGAATTCCTTTTGCCACCTAAGCACCCCTTTAGGACCCCCTCATAGAATGTGTGATGCCACCCTGGCATCACACAAATCCTGGCATCACATAGATCTACACATATATATAGTGAGGGACTTGGCTAGAGATAGAACTTAAATGTGCCAAAAGGTGTGAAGGATTATATTCTTTATTTCCCTCCAAAATAACCTTTTTTGCAAGCTAGTATTTCATGAGTTGAAGGCTTAGCTTCTTTCTTCCTCCTCTTACCAATTTTTAGCCTAATCCATTGTCAATTCTTTGGTTCTATTCCAACTTATGAACTAGATAATTAGGAAGTCTCGTTGGGGTGTGGACTATTTCAATAGAAGTAAGATGTGTGCCTTGCTTTGTTTCCGGAGAGCTCTCTACACAAGGTCAAATTTTGCAATTTTATCTAGGATGATATAGATGGCCAATCAATCTAAAGTTTTGACTGGAGATTTTCCAAGTTGTTGGCTATCTTCAATAATATTTTCAGAATTTTTGGAGGTGATTTGGTATAGAGATTGTCGCAATCCATTCGCTGTGCCACAAGCAGAAAGATTCTAGAATCGGTGATGTGTTCACTTGTTTCTTCTTAAATTTGCTTATCAAGGAAATTCTATATTTAAATCTAAATTCAAGGCATGATTAGCTCCTTGGGATGCTTGTAGGCACTAGTTATTTTATGTTTTGAAGTTTTAATTGTAGATCCTAGTGCCTATTTTGCTTTCACAACCTTAGATTTATACATTGTTAATGCAAGTCTATCCAAATCTTATATGCCATTGTTCTCATAAGATCCTATGATTTGGAAAATTTAAGATCACGACCGTATAAGACTTATTCTGTGATCACCACTCAATACATGACGAAGTCCTATAGTTTTGTGTGATCTAAAGACTTCAACAAAATGCTAGTAAAGTAATTCAGAGCATAAGATGAAGATGTCCATATAAAGAATATTATTTAATCAAAATTGTATCACAAATAAAATAGTTTACATGCCAATCTAATTGGCTTGAGGTGTACTATTCCAACATTTGATCCTCTAGTCATTACCCTTATTGTTCAAACTCTTCATTATGAACTTCAATATGTTCAAGCAAGAGGTTATGATTAATGATTTGGTGAATGTACTTGTCACCACCAAGGTGATGATGAAAAAAGAAAAGCCACTTATGGTTGCTTTTTTCTCCAAGTTAAAAGGCCCTAGGAGCCTAAGAAAGGGAGGTAAGAAAAAGAAGAGTTTTTCTACAAAGGGAAGCAACGCGAGAAAAATTTTGGGAGGGTTGAGAAAAAGGCTAAAATCAAAGCAAATTATTTCCATTACGGCAAAAGGAGACAATGGGAAAGCAATTGCAAAGCTTACCTTACAACCCTTAAGAAGGATATGTATTTCTTTGAGGTGCATTTGACAATTAATTTTTCTTTATGGTTATTTGATACCGGATGTGGTTCTTACCTTTGTAATTCATTATAGGGTATGGGAAGAAGAAAGAGTTTTTGTGAAGGGGATATGATCTCTTGCTTAGGAAATGAAGCTAAAGTTGCTGCAGTAGTCCAAGGCAATATTAAGTTAGACTTAGGGAATGCTTGCATTGTACTTAATCCAGTTTGTTATTTACCTCATCTTGTTAAGAACATTGTTTCAATTCCCATTCTTGATAATGAAGGATTTGATTTTTCTATATCAAATGGAAAATTGAAGGTAATAAAGAATGGTTCTTTTATTGCTCTAGATACATTAGTTAATTGATTGTATATACTTGATTCTTGACCTTCACTAATGGACATTCAATCAAGTAAAAACAATTTAGATAACCAATAAAATGCCATCCTACGGCATGCAAGATTTGGATGTATTTCTAAAAATATGATGAACAAGTTAAAAGCTCTCAAAGCGCTAAATGTTAGTGGCATTGAGAATCTTCTTACTTGTGAATTTTGTTTGAAGGGAAACATGACCAAGGCTTTTTTTGTAGGACAAATGGACTGCTCCACAAATCCCTTGGATTTCATGCATATGGATGTTTGTGGTCTACTAAGAGTTAGTGTAAGAGCAGGATATTTTTACTTCATCACCTTCACTGATGATTATAGTTAGTTTGGACATGTGTATCTTATGAAATACAAGTTTGAAGCTTTCAAAAAGTTCAAAGTGTGTAGGAATGAAGTAGAAACGAAAAATGGACTTAGTATTAAAGCTCTTCGATTGAATTGCGGACGAGAATACTTAAGTACTGAATTCTTAGATTATCTAAAGGAGAATGTGATTCTCTCTCAGTGGACTCCACTCAGCACACCTCAACATAATGGAGTAGTTGAAAGGAGAAACCATACCTTGTTGGATATAGTTTGTTCCATGATGAGCATTTCTGATGTGCCCATATCCTTTTGGGGATATGCCTTATAAATGATAATGAAGTTACTAAATATAGTACCAGCAAAGTCAGTGCCAAAAATGCTGCATGAGATATGATATAGCAAAGCACCTTCTTAACATTGTCTCAATGTTTGGGGGTCTCACGCCTATGAGAGACAGATAGTGGGAGACACGTTGGATAATAGATCCACCTTGTGCAAGTTTGTGGGATATGTAAGAAAGTCTATGGGTTATTACTTTTATGATCCCTTAGAATAAACGATGCTTGTTTTGAGGAACACCTACTTTTTGAAAAAGCAATTTCTATTAGATAGAAATGACATTGTTGTTGAACTTGATGATGTTCAAGGTGGTCATCAAATCTTACTAGTTATGGAAACAATCGAGCTACAAGAGCCTTAGACAATCTCTAATAAGGTTGAACCAAATCAAGAAGTAATTTAAAATGTTTGGATTTTTTTAAGCAACGGGCTAATCAGATAGCGATCCAAAGACCTACAAGAAACCTATGTTAGATATAGACTTGAGATGTTATCTTGAAGCCATGAGATCTGAAATGGACCTATGTACGCCAAAAAAGTATGGAATTTGGTAGATCTACCAAAGGGAATGGTGCCCATTGGTTGCAAGTGGATCTATAAGCAAAATTTAGGAGTTAAAGGGGGAAGTAATGACTTTTAAGGCATGAGTAGTGGCAAACGGTCATACTCAATGACCTGATATTGATTTTAAGAAAATCTTTTCATTGGTCACCATGCCTATGTCCATTTGAATTTTACTTGTCATAGTTATATATTATGACTATGAGATACGACAAATGGATGTAAAAATAGCTTTTCTCAATAAAGACGTTGAAGAAGAAATCTATATGGAGCAACCACAAATTTTCATATCTAAGGGAAATGAGCAAAAGGTTTTCAAACAATAGAGATCTATTTATGGACTTAAAAAAGTTTCTTGAAGTTGGAACATGCGTCTTGATAAAATAGTTAAACTGTTTGACTTTGTAAAAAATGTGTATAAACCATTTGTGTATATAAAGACTTATGGGAGTAGTGGACAATTTATTGTGCTTTATGTCAATGACCTCATTCTCATAGAGAATGAGGTAGGAATGTTAGAGTGTACTAAAGCATGCTTTAATATGAAAGAATCCAAGAGGAGATTTCTTTCCATAGGACATGACATTCATTTATCCAAGTCAATGGCCCCTAAGACATAGGAAGAGAGATAAAGAATGTCCCACATACCTTATGCCTATGCTATTGGGAGCATAATGTGAACAATTCATTGTATAAGACCTGATATGGCACACTAGCTAAGTATTACAAATAGGTTCCAATCCAATCCTAGTGAGAGTTATTGGATAGCCATGAAACCAATCCTTAAGTATTTGAGAAAGACTAAGGACTTATTTTTAGTATACGATAATGGAGAATTAAAACTCGAGGGGTTTTTGGATTCAAGTTTCCAATATGATGTAAATCACATGAAATCCACTTTTAGATTGATATTTTGCCTCAATAGTGATATAGTAAGTTGGAAAAGTTCCAAACAAGACATCATGATTAACTCTACCATTGAGACAGAATACATTGTAGTTTTAAAAGTTGCAAAGAAAGGTGCTTGGATGAAAAACTTCATTCAATAGTTGAATCTAATGCCTAACATTATTGAGCTAGTAGTTGTCTTTTGTGACAACAATAGGGTAGTTGCACAAGCTAAAAGGTTAAGATCTGATAAGTGATCCAACCACATTTTGAGATGATATCATTTGATCTGGGAGATCATTGATAGAGGTGACATCCAAGTAGAGAGAGTTGCTTTGAAAGAGAATATAGTAGATCTATTGACAAAATCCTTAACACAAAAGGTCTTTGAAGGACATCTTGAGAAGATAGGCCTCAAGGCCATGGGGCATTGGCTTTAGGGCAAGTGGGAGATTGTTGGAATAGTACCCAACAAGCTAATTAGATTGGCATTGTAAAATTAATTCGTTGTAGTGTTAACAATCTTAAATGAATGATATTCTTAGTAGGTCCTCTTTATTACTTCATTGGCATTTAGATGAAGTCCTTAGATCACACTTGACTATGTGACTTGGTTATGCATTAGATGTTAATCATGGAATAAGTCCTACATGGTTGTGATCTTAAACCTTCAAAGTTGTGGGATCTTATGAGACTGGACATCTATGATCTAGATAGACTTACATCAATGATGCATAAATTCAAGAGTTGGATGTTGTTTCATTCCATTGGCATTCCCATATGAGATATGGATGCATGTTAGTGGGTGCTTGTTAGAGAATAAGATACTGAAGACCCATCTAGAGAATTCACTAAATAGTAGTAGTGGCAAGTTAGTAGCGACATGTTCTCTCACTTACGCTAGTGCATATTATTAGTCCTTTGACTTGAGGGTCCATGGAAACTTTTTATTTGGTCCTCATGTTTTGACTCTTCTTTGGTCACTTAGTGGGTTACTCAATAGAGATTGGGCATGAGCTACTAGGCATGGTCTGCATGAAAGTTCGTGAGGCCCGAGATAGAATTGGACTCCTCATTTTTATGAAGGGCGAGTGCATCTCTTATGTATTCTATAATGATCAATTCCAAGAAATCCTTGCACAAGGTGGTGTGATAATTTGAAAAAGGAGTTTTGCAAAGATGAGGTCACAAAATGGAGTTGAACATTGAAAATAGAGCTATAGTATTGAGGCTATTAGAGAGCTAATAAATATCTTACCCTAGGCCTCTTTTAAGAGATAAGAGACGAAAGGACCATATTTATATGGTACGTGTAGTGCTATAATGGTTCTTTAAAAATATTCATTTCGGCCAATTAGTTGGGCTTTATGGGCTTGAGGTTGGACATCGACCATAGAGACTGGGTACTCTTCAATTAATGGATATTAATTAAATTGAGTTGATTTAGTTTAAAAGGAGTTTTAAACTAAAATGAATATATGATATTCAAAAGTCACAAAGAGTTGTAAGCTCCTGTCTAATGAATGGTAGAACTTATTGGGTCATACACAAAAGCTAATAACATTTCCTAAATGTTGGAGGAACTTTCTAAGTGTTAGAAAATTCACTCCATGGGACAAATTTTAAGGGTGACCAAAAATTGAGGTCTTACTTAGCTTGAACAGTTTAGGTGTTAAATTGATCAATGAATTTAAGAGTTAAATTAGACCAATAATTAAAGATTTAATTATTTGGTGCCATGTGAGCATCAATTGGTCAAGTTAATTTAAAAAGTTAAATTAACAAAATTAAACTTTGTTGGCTTAAGTGTTAGTCAAAGGTTAATTAATTAAATTAAAGTATTTAATTTAATTAATAAGAATAATCATTTTTGGAGGAAAAATCAAACGAAAGGTTTATTTGGTGTGGCATTTTAATTAGTTTGAAATTAGAATTCAAATGAAATTGAAATGTACACAAATTCAAATTAGATTTGAATTTGCCAACTTGCATGCATTGCAAGCATGTTGGTGGTCCCTTACCTTGAGGAAGGTGTCACAACATCCTTCTTCTATATATAGATATAGAGGTGAGGTGGGCGGCACACATATTCCAAAGTGAAGAATTAGATTCTCACTATTTTTTCTCTATTTTCAAGGTGTTCACTCATATGTTGAAGTTCACCTCTCTCTTCTTCTCCAACCCCTAAATTGGCCATCTCTCTCTCATTTCTCCTCTCAATCTCCAGCTAATTTTGAGGAGTGATAGGAAATTGCTTTAGTGTGTGGATTATATTGATAGAGGCAAAACAACTGGTTTGCTAAGCCTTTGGAGATCCATCTGCAAGAATTGTCATTTGGAAATTTTATTCTAGGAGATCTAGAAGGATTTTTTATCTAAAATTTTCACAATAGATCTATAAAATTATTGAGGAGCCACTAGAATATTTTTGGAATTTTTGGAGAAGCTTAACTTGTGCAGAAGTTGCATTGATTCTGCTGCGCTGTTGTTTGGTAGATTTTGGATTGTAGAAGAGTTCTTCATTTTCTCTTTGAAATTAAGCTAATCAAGGTAATTCTCTTCCTAAATCTGAGTCATGAGCATGTTTAGATCCTTGTTAGCTAAAATAGCTAAGTTTATTTTAGCTTTTAAAGTTTAATTATTGGATCCTAATGCTGCTCTTACCTTTACTATGCCTACTTTTGCTGCACCTCTGACTAGCATGGGCTATGGTTCCAAAATATAAATTTTAAGATTGGCTAGAAAACATGCTTAGGATTCTAGTGTTCACGGTTCTCTTGCCCTTTTCATGTTGGCAAGAGTAATGATTTGTCTACTATAGTTTGCCTACGAGTTAGGCTAATGATTTTCATTAAAATATTGATGAGACTGCTTTCAAAATGAACAATTTACATAGTAGGATTAGTGAGTATAACTAGGGAAAGTTTGAGATATTCCTCTCTCCCTAGTTGACTGAGCTTGCTATTAGAAACTTAACTTGGGTAAGTATCTCTCTTGTGAGCATAACTAGCAAAAGTTTAAGATATTTCTCTCTCTCTAGTTGACTAAGCTTGCTATTAGAGACTTAACTTGGGTAAGTACCTCTCTTATTCCTTAATTCATTTTGTTGTGCATTATGTTTATAGTTTTGTTTAGTTATTGATTATAACATTTTTCTTCCTCAGAATAACTTCAGAACCCAGTTATGTAGATGCTTCACCGAGAGGAGGAGACTACAACTATGATAGCTTGAGTTTAGGAGGAATTCATGGGAATCACCTAATATCATGCTCAGAAGGATGAGGAGTTCATAAAGTTGCTGAAGGAGCACAAACAACTAAAGAAATAATATCCTAAGGACAAAAAGATCAAAAGGAAATTCTTAGTATTATGTTGGGAAGGCATTGTGTCTACTATATACAAGGAAGCGAGAAGGAGTTTAAAGGCTCTGATGAGTTCTTTGAGATAGTTAAGGCAAAAGCTATGGTGATCTATGTGCAAACTATTTAGAGTTATTGCCATATGCTTAGTAAGACTAGGTGATACCCTCTAAATGGCTTGCTGCTACTTGACCTGAATACTCTCATCAATATTTTAGCTAGAGCTTCTGGTGGAGCTTTGATGAATGCTATGGTCAAAAGTCTGTAGTTGCACCTTTGTAGTATAGAGTACGACTTGGACTCAGAGTTGATCATTTTTTTTATTGGCTGAGGAATGTGTCTTTTTTACCTTGTTTTACAAGCTTCAGTAGTTAGTTTCTTTTTTGATGAACAAATTATGCTAGCCAATAATATCTATATAATTCGGTATTATTTGACTATGCATTTTTGTCATGGAGTTTTGAGCTAATTTGCGATCCCTCTTTTTTTATCTAAGTTGTTTGGATGACTTCGTCATTCATACTTTTTCGCATTATCTCATGTCGCTCATATTTTGTGGTGTGTTTACGCTATACTTCTTTGTCATCTTCTCAAGACTTTACCACAATATGGAGTAGTAGGGAGTGGACATGATTGTGAGCTTCTATTGCTGTTCACCCCTTGAGGGTGTTGGTTTAGTCATTGTCACTGTGCATCCCTTTGGGAACTTATAGCAGTTTTTTGTGCTTGCCATATTATCCCTTGGGGGGTTTCATAGTAGTCTTTTGTATTTTCATAGAAGGAGCTACTTGGGGTCTCTCACGAAGATGTTCCGTGGAGAAAATTGCTCAGGATCTCCCATAGAGGTATTCCTTGGACAAAGCTACTCGGGTCTCCCATGGAGACATTATTGTATTTCCATGTGCCCTTTTGGAGTTTTATAATAATTTTTGTTTCTTTTCCATGGGCTCTATTAGGGTCTTACAGCAGTTTTTGCATGCCTCCCTGAGGGTTTTATAACAATTTTTTTTCATGTGCATCCATAGGAGTGTTACAGGAGTATTGATGTCAATTATATAGCGTCCCCTTAGTGGCTTGCAAAGGAGTTGATGTCATCTACCATATGCCCTCTTAGAGGTCATACAATGATGTTGATGTTGTCTACCACAGGCTCCCTCAGGGGTCTTACAATGGTGTTGATGTTGTTGTTTGTTTTTCCTTTTTTGTGCTTATGTACCCTTTTAGTCTTACCAAACATCAAAGGTTCCTCCAAGTTGCAATCATATACTAAAGGAATAGACATGTTTTTGAAAAAAATGTTAAACCACTTTTCATTAAAATAGTTGAAAGGAAACAAAATACAACTCCTTAAGTTAGGATGGTCTTTTATTCAACAAGCTATTGGAAAAAAATTTCTAAGTAACTAGAAATGAAAACTTGAAATTGAAAGAGAAATCCTAACTACTAGATTAAACTAATTAGAAAATAAGACAATAACTTTAGGAGATTAACTTAATTGGAAAGTAAAACAAGAACTTTAGTGCACAATAAAAGTGCGTGTTTGTTCATTCTAAGGGGCATCCCCTCTTTCTACTGTAGAGCTTGAGTAGTTGATATAATGCTTTTTTTCATTAAGAGTTTCATTGAGTGTGATGTCATCTTCCACTTTGGGAGATCGCTTTCTTGCATGAGCATTGCAATGATATAGGCTTTATAGGCCACGCATTTACCTTTATTCTTTCTTGACTTTCCTTCACATCACTTAAGTTAGTACTAGAAATTTTTATTTCTTTCAGTATGCTGGAGTAATATTCTATTACATTATGTTAATCGTCAAAAGCTCTTTCTATTTTCTTGAGTTAGAAAACTTCATCTTTATGTGATAGGTTAAGACTATTACTCGAAAAAGGTTAAAAATTGGTCTTCTTAATGTCACATTGTATATGAATATTGTCTTAGCGACTAGGAATTTCACTATTTTGTGACTTGCCAAGGATGAATTCCTAAGGAAAGGGGAACATAGAATTTTTCAAGGGATTTCATTATCTTGCCAATAAATTCTACTAGAAGAATGTTGATCTTTTGTAATTGGGCATTATCTACACCAAGCTAGAGAAAAGAGTCATAAATGGTGATGTCTGTTAAGCTTTTACTATCTACCATGATCTTTTTCACCCAAAAATTAAAAAAGGAGGTGGATCCTTAGCCCATCATTATATTTCCATTGCCTAGTTTCCATGTCCTCTTCTCCAAATAAGATGGTGGAAAGTGGAGGATACATTTTGTATATGCTCAGTATTGGGTCTATTGAATAGGTTTGCATTTGCCTTGCTGCATGCTCTAGTGCTTTCTTTGTATTTGAGGAGTCGCCCTCCCTTTGGTGCTCTAAAGATCACCAAAATACACTACAAGCGGATAAGTTAATAGAGTTTTTTTGATGTTACCTCTCATTTAGCACTAGGATGGTGGTGAAAGAGAGATGGGCAATAGGATCTATTATCAAAACTTCAAAGTATAAAATAACTAGTGCCTACAAGAATTATAGGGATCTAATCATGCCTTAGATTCAGATTTAGATAGAAGATTACCTTGATAAGCAAATTTGGTAAAAAAATAAGTGAACACTTCACCGGTTCTAGATTATATCTACTTGCAGCACAGTGAAAGTAATGCAATGATCGCCCTAGAAAATCATCTCCAAAAATTCTGGAAACATTATTGAAGATAGAAAACACATTTGGGAATCTCCAATCAAAAATTCAGATCGATTGGCCATCTAGATAGTCTTGGAGAAAATCGCAAGGTCAGACCTTGTGCAGAGAGCTCTCCAGAAACAAAGCAAGGTATATGTCATGCCTCTATTGAGATAGTCTGCACACCAATGAAACTTCCTTAATTCTCTAATTCATAAGCTGGAATAGAACTGGATAATTGGAAATGGAGGAGGCTAAAAATTGATAGAAGGAGGAAGAAAAAGCTAAGTCTTCAACTCATGAAATACTAGCTTGCATAAGGGGTTATTTTTTGAGGGAAAAAATAAAAAATCTAATTCTTCACACCTTTGGCACACCTTTTTCTCTCTCTGGTCATGTACTTCACTATATCTATATAGAGATGTGGATTTGTGTGATGACAAGGTGGCATGACACATTCCATGAGGGGG
>JACGDI010003043.1:187677-228199 GCA_014898725.1 Jacaranda copaia
GATTTTGTGTGTGACCCAATAGGTTCTACCATTCATTGGACATGGGTTCACAACACTTTGTGACTTTCGAATATCTCATATTTATTCTAGTTTAAAACTCCTTTTAAACTAGATGACTCAATTCAATTAATCTCATTAATTGAAGAGTGCCCAATCTCCATGATCGATGTTCAACCTTAAGCTTATTGAGCCCAATTAATTGGCAAAAATGAATATTTTGGAGAACCATCATTGCTCTACACGTGCCATGCAAATACAGTTCTTCGGTTTCCTATCTCCCAAAAAAGTCTTAGGGCTAGATATTTGTTGGCACTTTAATAGTTTTGATACTATATCTCTATTTTTAATGTTCGATCCCTATTATGTGACCTCACCTTTCGAAAACTCCTTTTCCAAATTGTCACACTACCTTGTGTGAGGATTTTTGGGTATTGATCATCACAGAACACATTGAAGATGTACTCACCTTTCAAATAGCAAGGAGTCAAATTTCATCTTGGATCTCACAAACCTCCATGCCAAGTGGCTCATACCCAATCTCAACTTGAAAGACCTGCTAGGTGGTCAAGGATGAGTCAAAGCATGAGGATCAGACACAAGGTTGCCATGGATCCTCAGGTCAAAGGACTAATAAAATGTACTAGCATAAGTAAGAGAACTAGCCATTATCGACTTGCTAGTTTAGCTATCTAGTAGGTTCTCTGGTAGCTCTTCAGTGCCTTGTTCTCTAATAGGTACCTACTAACATACACTT
This sequence comes from Jacaranda copaia, assembly GCA_014898725.1. Taxonomy (NCBI): domain Eukaryota; kingdom Viridiplantae; phylum Streptophyta; class Magnoliopsida; order Lamiales; family Bignoniaceae; genus Jacaranda; species Jacaranda copaia. Next base: position 188,432 of record JACGDI010003043.1, read on the forward strand.
ATATCTTGTATAGTTCCTCATGGAATGGAGCAATCTCCAACCCTTGAATTTATGCATTGTTAGTGTAAGTCTATCTGGATCTTAGATGCCCCATCTCATAAGATCTTATGACTTGGAAGTTTTAAGATCACGGCTATGTGAGACTTATTCTATGGTCACCAAATAAAGTCTTGTAGTCTAAGGTGATCTAAGGGTTTCATCCAAATGCAAGTGAAGTATAATAAAGCATAAGATGAAGGTGGCCATGTAGAGAATATCATTCAATCAAGTTTGTTTTACAAGTTAATAGTTCGTACAAGGGTAATCTCATTGGCTTGCAAGGTACTACTCCAACAGGTGGCCTTAAATATTGCTAACGCTAAACTATTTCTTATGATGACCTTATCTCTGAGCTACATACTTGTTAAGGTATCCTCATTGGATCAATCTCTTGATTTCATCTTTTGGACTTTGGGATCCCTTAGTGGTCTGTTTTTGGTCATGATGGAAATGACATATTTTCTTAAACTTTTTCTTATTAAGGTTACTGCTATCTTTTAAGGAGGATGGATTATACTTACTATTCTATCACGACAAGGATGCTTATCTTGTATGAGGGAAAGGGGTATAAGTTAAGAATGCTCTAGGATAGCTATACCTAATGTCTCTCGACCTTGTTGCTACCTTTGTCTCTTTTATCTCAAGTTTTGCACTTGTTGGTATCTATGCCTCGATCTAGATGTATTCACTATTTAGAAAAAGCATTTTTCAAGCGTGATGTGCAGCTTTCTAGCTATAGATTCTCAAAATTTATAATACTTCAAGTTATATGAATGATGATGGGTGAAAGCTCCTAGTTGGTGTGAAGGATTTTGTGTACTGCTTGCTCAAAATGGTTGATATAGTCTCTCAAGGACTCTTCATCCTTCTACTTTACAATGAATACATATGTTTCCATGTTTGGGTACTGATGGTTGATGGAGAAATTATTGCGGTAGTTGTTCTTAGCCTATAATGGATCTAATTGGCATCTAATTGAACCATGTTTGAGTACACTTGGTAAGAATGGTACTAACACCTTGAAGTAAGTAGCTTCATTAGATTATAAAGCTCCATCCTCATGAGGGAGTTGTCCAAGTGCTCTTGGGGCTCTGCCATCTTTTGAACTTTGATAGGGAGAAGTGACTCTACTAGGATGGTCAAATAAAAAGAGATTACGTCTTAAAAAAGTGACAACTAACAGAATGTGCTCACTTATAACTCCTCATAAGTGTTAAGGCATGATTAAGTTCATCGAAACTCTAATAGTAGTTAGCTATCGTTGTGATTAGTCAACGCAGAGGGAGGACTGTATATCCATGTGTTGAGGATTGATTGATTGCAATTTCCACTAGATTGGAGCCCCATTCTTCACTAGTCATTGTCTTTGTCCTCTTTAGGAACAATAAAGTTTCTTTTCTCTAGCGACAGGACTAGGATGGATTTTGAGGGTGATGCTTGCCTGTAACTGCTTTGGTTGTGGATTATGAAAAGGCATTCTCCATCGACATCATCAATGCTTTTTGAGTTATCTATAACATCGGTCCCCCAAAAGCTGGAGCATGCTATAATATTATCTTTGATGGTGGGTGCGATTTACATGCTGGCTTTGGTGTCAAATAGGACTATGCGTTTAGTAGGTTGTTCTCTATATCCTCGCCTAGTGTTGTGACTTGGGCGCTAGAATCTCAAGCTATGGATCTCATTTGCATCCTTAGCATTACTTATTTCAGGAGTTCCTACATAGGTCGTTAACATGATGCTTCACAAAAATGGATTCAGAGTCCATTCCGGGAATCAACATAATTAAAAATGAGATTCTGCTATTGGAAATGCTCTAATTGGAGTCAAAACTTGGGATTTTTTGTAAAATGATTTGATATATCCATATTGGCTTTGGGAGTTGATATTTGTAATGGCTAAATGCTTAGTAGGCTTCAATCAACTTAGGTCTAAGTGCCTATATTGATGAACTTTGGTTTATTGGACTTAGTTATTTTTTGTTTAAATGGACCCTTTAGTTTTCTTTTTTCCCTTTTCCTTTTTTACTTTTTCGCCCTTACAATTTTATTATTTCAAATAACTCTTGGAGCATTTGGATAAGATTAAGATTATAAAACTTGTGTGATGTTACTAATGAATATGTAATTAATTTATTTAATTAAATTAAATGATTTTATTAAAATTTTAAAAATAAATTAGAATTTATTTACTCATTTTTTTAAATTTAACGAGTATGTAGGATGCCAACATATTGTTTAAAACTTATAATTTGATCTTTTAGATTTTTTTAGTACACATTAGGGTATTTTATAAACTCTTGAACATCTATGTTTGAAGACCCTATATAATTTAATATTTTACTTGCAATCTTCTAGGTCTATCTTATATTATATAAACTCTTGAAAAATCTTACAAGGAAAATTGTAGGGGCTTAAGTTTTGAGGTCTTGTTCCTCATGTGAAACTATAGTGAGCTAGAGTCTTCTATTTGTTTGACAGTGCACCAAAAAATATTAATAATTTCATCTAAAAAAGAAGAATCAGAACACAACTATGAAATGAAGAGTTAACAATCATCAATAACAATACAAATATGAAATGAAGAGTTAACAACCATCAATAACAATACAAGTATGAAATAAACAGATAAAAACCATCACATAATAACTGAATATAAGCAATTCTATTAGAAAAATACAAATAGTAGATTGCTCTAAGACCACTTTGAAGCCTCAATCAAGAAATAAGTTGATTTGCTATGAACACATAGATTGCTTTTTGATAAGTAAGTTTGAAGCTGCAACTAACAAGTAAGTTGATTAATTTGCTAGGTTGATCCTTCAGTACTAAAAATTGAAAATGACATGCCATGTTAACAATGATATTTGGCACATCTTTTAATTCAAAATATGCTATATAATGGATTTTTATTGAAAGATATTTTACCATTTCCTAGCTCTGGTTTTATTAAGAATGTGTAGATATGGATCCATAGGAAAACCCATTTCTTCATACCTTCTTTCATACAATGTAAACCTATATATCCATTTCATTTCGTAAGTTATTGAGACAATTTATTATAATATTAATATTTTATTATACTTGAGTTGGGTTCTCGTGCTTTTACCTTCCGCTAGAAGATAGAGAAGCGTGTGTGTAGGCTTTGTTCTTGATTGCCCTGTACAATAAGATTCCACCTATGGTTTGGAGCATTATCCTGATCTTGCCGTGTTGTTTTCCTCTGCAAAGTGATGTACAATTGAAAAAATTGAATAATCTAATGTGGTATTAAGAAAATATACTGCAATTCTTCTTGGAATTAATGGATATCAAAAGTTTGATGCATATATAATGTGAATAAAAGCTATATATTAAGATCCCTATTTGATTATAATAAACTGAACAAGAAGTATGCAGTTAGGTAACATGAAAAGCTATTTGTTCTTGTTCATAACATTTATGGCAAGGCTTGAACTGAAAGCATATAACATTTTCAACGAAGTCAACATATCAATAAATTGATATAAAGTCCACAATAACATATACATAATCACAAACTTTTTGTCTTCAAATATATGGATGGATTTTAAGCATGGTATAAGTTTCCATTAGCCACATTTGAGGTAATTCCATAATTTGAAGATGCGCGTGCAAAATTTGGGATGGTGCTTCCCCGATTGAAAATACTTGTAGCATTCATTTGATTAATTCGAAATGCCTAGATTAATTTGGAATGCCTTGATTAATTCCATGTTATCTAGAATAAGATGAAAAGTTTTAACTAGTTTACTTGAACAATGCTTAATATAATTAATTCTAAGCTATTATTAGCCCTTTTTGTTTTCATTCAATACACTATACAAAAATAAATTAAGCAGTGCTTGTATAAAAGATTAATTTTTTTGTTATTTACCCAAAATCTACTAACTTAAATGGAAATGAGGATCCATACATCACGGTATCTAAATGTGTCAGTGTTGGACAACTAGATTCCATTGTGTTGACGATCGTTGAGTTACTCATAAAGTTTCCAAATTATACTTATAGTAAATATTGTTTTTAGAACTTATTTGATTCAATTGATATCTAATGTATTTTTTCAGATGGCTCAAGTGAGAAAACTTATGCATGTTGATCACATATACAAGCAACGTCTTTGAAATAGACTACAAACAAGTTTTCATTGCCATGAGATTGTGCTAAGAGCTCTCCCATATATAACTATATATATGAAAATATCAAGACTATTTTGGGTGCTATGAGAAGACAAGGTCAAATTCTGTTTTTTCTTTAAAAGCTTAAGAAGCAACAAAACAATAATATATATAATTGCAAACCTTTTGTATTAAAACGATAGGACTTTGCAAGGTCTTACCATTTGGAGGTCATAATTACTTATACACAGATTACAAACCTTGTGTATTAAAACTTTCCTATCATGTATACACCTTGCAAACCTTTTGGTAAATACTTAAATTATGTATACACCTTATACACCAACCACAAGGTCATACTGCAGTCAATTGGCTGCACTATGAGCTGCCACTAGCCATATTGGAGATAATATCATTATTTAAGTAGCCGCTTGCAAAATTTGAATTACTGCTTCCCTGATTGAGAGCATTTGTAGCATTTATTTGATTTGGAATGTCCAAATTAATTCCATGCATTCTGGAATAATCTAAAAACTAAAAAAATGTTAGTAGTAAACAATACTTAACATAAATGCTTAGCAACTATAAGAAATTTTTGTTTTCATTCTAAATACTATTCATATAATGTGAAGATGAATTTAACGAATAGATTACATCTATATTTAGGATAGCAGTGTTGGATAAACTTGACCAGAAGATGTGTGATTTCAGGTAACTATTCAAGGCATTTCTGTTTAAGATGAAGTTGCTCCGCACAAATTGTCCTGCAAGATACAATAACCTCTTCTTTGCAATAATAACATAACAAACCAAATGATCCTTAGAAATCTTTTGGCTACAAGAATTTTGAGGAGAAATATGCAGAATGATGTATTTGCAAAAGGATGAATTTTCAAAAGAATGATTAAATAAATCCCTACTGAGGAGTTTACTTATATTAGTTGGAATATTTTATTTGAATGAACATGACTATTAAAAAGTTAGACCAACCAGACATGTCTTTTGGAAAGGGACAAACAAATCTATTAGAAAAGTACGGAATGTATAGACACGTCCATTAGTATTGATTATATATATGGTTATAATTGTTGGAAAATGTGCTAACAAATAGTCATATCTTTTCATATAGTTATATTTTTACACAGAGTCATGTCTTTCTTTTCATACACTCATGTCTTTGCTATCCAGTTAGGGTGGATGACTTTTTAGTTTCATACTTTTTTCATTTGAACAAACTATATTATTTTTAAGTGGTTTATTCTTAACTTTAGTTTCTCATTCATCCAAAATTGATTTTAATTATTTCAAAAACAAAGTTTTTCTATAACTTTTAGTAGGACTTACTTAAAATAATTGGTCAAAACCAAAAATTTCAAACTAATTTCCAACAATCCTTATAATGAATGGAAAAAAGCATATGATTATGTAGAACGTAAGAGTGTTTACATGGAAGGTTATTGCATCAATATAAACAGTTCATGGCTTTGAATGTTCCCTGGTTGCTTGGCTAATCAGATGATGCATTATCTTGAATTATTTTGCTATTGGTGTAAACTAAGCTAACGATACCCACACATTAGCTTCCAAGCATCTTTAATTACATAACTACCTTCATTGTGGCTTAGGTGACACCAAAATTAGATGGCGAAATATGAGGAACCATAAGTCACCACTCAGATTGTGTAACTGCACTCATCATTCTAGGTATCGACTTAAGAGTTTAGTGCTATAATAAGAAGATTTATCTTCTTGGAGACAAGCCAAAGGCTCAAAATATATATTGTATTCTTCAAATTTTTTTACTAAAATGATTACAAGAGGTGGTCTTATAAGGTTTGAAACAACCCTTCAAGTATAGGATGACGTCTAGAGTAACAATGTATAGTGCCCCCAATAGGAGGTGTCTACCTTGAGCAAAGACACTACTCAACCAAATTAGAACAACGAGAGTAAAAAAATTTCAAAAAAACCCACATAAGAAAATTTCCACAAACAATGACCTTCATATAATTCACATTTATAAATAAAACATTTGGAATTATTCTTAGCATCGTTACAACCCCCAACTTTGTTTATATCATAAAACTAACAGAATTACAACCTGGGTAATTATATACATATGAAAAATTAAATACCTTATGTATCACGTGGGTTGGGCTTCATCATCATTTATTCCTATCTAGGGCTAGAACAGAGAAAAATATTGCATATAAGATATGTTTGAATAACTTAGTGAGGTATTATAACAATGGCAGTGGAATAATACTTGTTAAATTAGGTATGCATTTGATATCAAGTAATATAACAATTCAACCATGTAATAAGGTAGTATAAGGCTAACAGTTGCTAATGCCGTCAACCTTATCTCACGGGCCACAATCAACCTAATCACTTTAGACAAGGTGTGACTTTGTTGTCAATAGACATCCTCGGGATAATACCAATCTAATGAACACTTCTTATCATGACATCTCCAGTCATACGTTTACGCGGAATAGACCATAAGGTAAACATTCGACTCAGAAAAAGCCCTGTACTGCTCAAGTAGTTTGTGCAACACTTATGCTAGATAGGCCCAATGATATGATAGCAAAACATGATATCATTTAGCACAATATCAAACTAAGCATTTGAGGAGAGATAAAATACCACACCTCCATGGTAAACACATTAATGTTCATGACAATATCAAATCAAGTATTCAAGGTGAGATAAAAGCACTAGTCCTCAAGGAATGAGACTAGCATATTCATGTTGATGCATGTTTTACATGTCAGCATGTAAATTCAAATAATCTAGAATGTTTCAAAACCCGGGCAATATTAAGTCCAACATTTCACACACACACACACACATATGTGTGTTCTTTCCCTAGGAAAAGACTTCGTATTATCAACTATGAACTTACTTGATAGGCATAGAAGGTTTTCCTTAGTTGTTTGGATTGACCACGACTTTATTTGCTAACCAATCTAAAGATTGATATAAGATACTCTAAGTTATCATTGCAACAATTCTCTAAAATATAAGTACAACTAGCATCTTTATTAAATTATAAGGCGCAATTTATTTCATTTTGGCATATTCTATTAATCCATATTTCATACTTAACTTCTTAAGATAATTAAATATGTTAATCCTTAATTCAATTTGTTGATAAATAGATTACTAATACCTCACTTAATCTTTAAATTAGGCTCCATCATACCTCACTCATAACATGTCATGTTATCAAGTCTAAGGACATAAATTTAAATAAATCTTTCTTAACTTACTAGATCTAATGATTAATTTTTAAAATTTACAAAATTAATCAAGTTGTAATTTGATAGCTTTAATCTAATAGGCATTTAATTAGAATTGTAAAAATTAATCAAATTAACATCCAAAATGAGATTTATCTAAATTGGATTGAATTCAGATATAATCTCAAGCTCATAGTAGCCCAAACAGAGTCAGAACCACTTTCCCAATCTATTGTACCAATACTATTGGAGCAGTGCTATTGGCCATTATGCATCATCGTGTTGCTGCTGCTTGAGATGGAAGATGGTTATCCCAAAATGTGCGTCTTAATGTTAAGAATAAAATACCTTAACTAATTTCATGACATTCCCTCATTTGGCTATCTAATTTCACCTAAAACCACCCTAGCACCACCATAGTCCACCGTCTCACTATCGCCTCAATTACTCCTTCACTAGTTACTCATCACTGAAATCATTTCTTTCTCAAACCCATTATTTCTCCTCAATTAATTTTTGAGTCCAATGTTGATAAGCTGATTAATTCAAAGTCCAAAGCCACCGCAAAACCCTAACATCATTGCATCACCACCATTGTAATTCCTTTGCCACCGATGGCCCAACGTTAAAATTGATGCCACCATTTACTTACTCATTTCATTCTAATCTTAACCCATCAAAGCCTATTGAGTTTTGGTAACTGAAAATGGTGAAACTGTGTGGTCCATTGCCTCTCAAATTTCAATGAAATCCTTCAGTGTTTGACATCATTTTAGGTATAGTTCTAGTCATTAAGTTGAGAAAAAGCTTTCTGTGGGGCCTGGTTTTAAGTTTTTTGGCCATTTTTTTTTTTTTTGGCTATTTGCAACTCTGGTAGATGTAGGGTTCAATTTTGTGAGTTGAATAGTTTGTAGGGTTTAAAGTTTATATATAAGGATATTTTTTGTAATTTCATATTAGCTTCAAAACTTATCAACTGCCTTCAACTGGGCCCTTAAGTTTTTTAACCGCATTATTTTTTATCCTCAATTTTCAATTTGGTGCCTTGGCTTTCGCTTCTCATCTATTTATCCCTTGAAATTTAAGATTTCTAGCAATTAAGCTCTTGTTTTGTTTTAATTTAGTCATTTTATCTTTAGTTCTTTACTTATTAATCCCTAATGCTTAAAGTTTCAATCAATTAAGTCCTTGTCTTATTTATGTTCTATCTTAACTATTAATAACAACAAAGAACTTTTAGTTAATATGATTAAGATTTAGTTAATACTTAATATTCTTAATACCCGATGTTATTTTATTGAGTTATGTGCTTCAATCTTAAGTATTATTTTAATTGAAAGTTCAAAAACTTTGGGTGTTACACCATGACCTCGAAAAGGTAAAAAATAATAAGTTTAGCTGAAAATATTAACGGGAAATATAAAAGACTCATTAATCAAGAAACCAAGCTAAAAGAACCATTAGAATTGGTCAAAATCCAAGTGTCCCTTGATATTCTTGAAAGTAGTTGCAATAGAGCACTAGTATGGCAATTCTTAGAAGTTATATGTAGCACTAGAATCCAATTATCAAAGCATAAGAATGCCAAAATAATTAGGCTATAGATGAAACTAAGGATCTATACATGCCATAGATTTAGATTTAGCATGAGGATTACCTTAATTTTCAAAAAATCAAAGGAATGTGGAGGAAGATTTCAACTCCTTGAAACTATCTTCCCAGTGGCACAACAAAAAATGAGCAACTTTTGCCCCACCAAATGATTTTTCCTAATGTTGAAATTTTTACTGGAACTTACCAATACCTTTATGGATCTACAATCCAAAATTTAGCTAGAATAGAGAACGAAAAGGCTCTCTATAAAAGCCTCCAAGTGATTGCTAGACATAGAGAATCCCCAAAGCATTACTAATAAAATTATCTTGCCTCTAACAAAAAGATATACAAACCAATACATAGTCCAATTCTCCTCAATGTTAGCTGGATCACGAAGAGGAGAAATGCAGGGTTGAAGGCTTGATTTGGTGGTAAGAGATGATAAGAAGTGAAGCTTTAACACATCAGGCAACACTTGGGAATTGGAGTGAAAATGAGAGAATCTAATTCAAGCTTGCAATTCACACATTCAATGGATGTGGCTGCCCCCTCATACTATATTTGTGTACACTTCCTTCAAGGTGACCACCCACTTGCTCTCGCAAGTTGGCATGTGAAATTAAATTTTGTGTGCATTTGTATTTAATTTGAAATTTTATTTCCATCTCATGAAATATCATCCAAATAAATTGTAATGCCACACTATATGAACATTTCATTAAATTAAACACTTTAATTTAATTAATTTAACTCTTTAAGTTAATTAGCTTAATTCTTTAAGCTAGTCATTGTTAACTTAACTTCTTAAGTTAACTTGACCAATTGATAGTCATGTGATATTAAATAATTAACTCCTTAATTAATTGATCTTAATTTAACTTCTTAAATTAATTTGATCAATTTAACAATTGGATTGATTAAGCCAAAAATGACTACAACCATTTACCTCCAAAATCGATCATGAAAGAATCTTTCTAACTTTTAGAAAATTCTCCTTCATCAAGTAGAATTTGCAATTGACTTTTGTGTGTGATCCATTAGATTTTACTATTCATTGGACAAAGGCTAACAATGCTTTATGATTTTAGAATGTCAAATATTCACATTAGTTTAAACTTTTTTAAATTAATTGACTCAATTCAATTAATCTATATTCATTGAAGAGTACTTAATCTCCATAGTCGATATTCAACCTCAAGCCCATCGAGACAACTAATTGGCCAAAATGAATGCTTTTGGAGAACCATTCTACCCCTATGCATAATATGCAAATATGATCTTTTCAACTCTTATCTCTCAGAAGAGGCCTAGAGCAAGATGTTTGTTAGCTCTCTAATAGCCTCGATACTATATTTTTATTCCTAATGTTTGATTATCCTTTATGACCTTATTTTTGAAAAACTCTTTTTTCAAATTATCATACTACGTTGCTAAGGATTTCTTAGAATTAATCATTATAGAATATATAGGAAGTGTAATTGTCTTTCACAAAAAAAAGGAGTCAGATCCTATTTTGGATCTCACAAACCTCTATCTCTAAGTAACTCATACCTAATCTCTACCAAATGACCAGCTATGTGTGTTGGAATAGTATCTTGCAAGCCAATTGGATTGGCCTTGTAAACTATTTTCTTGTAAGACAATCTTGATTGGATGATATTCATTATATGACCATTTTCATCATACATTCTTTATTTACTTTACTTGTATTTGGGTGAAACCCCTAGATCACACAAGATCATAGGACTTGATCACTCACTGGGTGGAGATCATGGAATAAGTCTTACACGATTGTGATCTTAAAATTTTCAAGTCATAGGATCTTATGATACAAGGCATCTAAGATCCGGATAGACTTGTACTAACGATGCATAAATTCAAAGGTTGGAGATTGCTCTGTTCCATGAGTAGCTATATGAGATATGGGTACATATTAGTAAGTGCTTGTTAGAGAATAAAACATTGTAGACCTTCCTAAGAATCCACTAGATAGCTATAGTGGCAAGTCGGTAGTGGCTAGTTCTCCTACTTGTGCTAGTGTATATTATTAGTCCTCTGACATGAGGGCCAATCGTAACCTTGTGTCTGATCCTCATGATTTGCCTCTTTCTTGACCACCTAGTGGGTCTTTTGAATTAAGATTGGGTATGAGCTACTTGGCATGGATGTTTGTGAGGTCTAAGATGGAATTTGACTCCTTGTCTTTGTGAAGGGCGAGTGCATCTCCTATGTGTTCTATAATGATCGATTTTCAAAAATTCTTGCATAAGGTAATGTGATAATTTGGGAAGGCATTTCCAAAGATGAGGTTATAAAGAAAATCAAACATTAACAATAGAAACATAGTATCAAGGTTATTAGGGAGCCGACAAATATCTTACCCTAGGCCTCATTTGAGAGATAAGAGACGGAATGGCCGTATCCCACAAACTTGCACAAGATGGATCTACTATCTAACTTATCTCTCACTAACTACGTCACGTAAGTGGGAGACCTCAAAACCTTAAGATAATGGTAATGGGCACTTCGCCAAACCACATCTTATGCTGTGTTTTTGGCACCGACTTTAAGGGTACTACATTAAGTAACCTTGCCGTCATTTCTAAGATGTATCCCCAAAAGATATAGGGATATCAAAAAGGCTCATTATGGAATGTATCATATCTAACAAAGTACGATTTCTTCTGTCATCTATTCCATAATGTTAGGATATGCTGGGTGGAGTTCATTGAGAGGGAATCCCATTCCTTTTTAGATAAACAAAGAATTTGGCACTTAAGTATTCTACCCATTGATTTGATCGAAGAGCTTTAATACTAACTCCCTTCTGCGTTTCTACTTCATTCCTATAATTTTTGAACTTTTCAAAAGCATTAGACTTGTACTTCATAAGTTGCACATATTTGAACCGACTATAATCATTGGTAAAGGTGATGAAGTAAGAATAGACTCCTCTCGAACTAACTCTTAGTGGGCCACTAATATCCATATAGATTAAATGCAAAGGAAATTTTGGTACACTCCGTTTGTCCCCACAAAAGGAACCTTGATCATTTTTCCCTTCAAATAAGATTCACAAGTAGGAAGGTTTTGAATTCCACTAACATTTAGTTCTTTGAGAGCTTATAACTTGATCATCCTATTTTTAGATATACATCCAAGTCTTGCAAGCTATAGGATGGCATCTTCTTGGTTATCTAATTTTCTCTTACTTGATTGAATGTGCATTAATGAAAGCTGAGAATCAAGTATGTATAACTTGTTATTTAATGTACCTTGTGCAATTAAAGAACAATTTTTTAATGATTTCAACATTCTATTTGATATAGAAAAATCGTATCCTTCATTTTCAAGAATAGGAATAGAAATTATGTTCTTAACAAGAGATGGTACATAATAACAAGGATCCCTTAGACCATGGTGGCAACTCTTGCTCTATTTTCTAGATGGAGGATCGTATCCCTTTCATTAAGATTCTTTTCTCTTTCCATCCCTTGTAATGAATTACAAAGGTGAGAACCGCATGCGGTATCAAATACACATAAGAAAGAATTAGTTGTTAAGTATATTTCAAAAAAGTACATATCCTTCTCAAAGGATGCAAGGTAAGCTTTGCAATTTCTTTTCCAATTTTCCTTTTCGCTACAATGGAAACAACTTGCATTGGTCTTAGCCTCTTTTTTCTTCTTGACTCCCTTCGAACTCTTCAAGGCTTGTTTCTCTTTGGAGAAAGAACTCTTCTTTCTTTTACTTCTCTTCCTAGGTCTCTTAGGGCCCTAGACTTAGAGGAGGAAGCAAGTATAAGAGGCTTTTCCTCTTTCATCATCGCCTCAGCGGTCACCAATATGTTCACCAATTCGTTAATTATTACCTCTTGATGGACATGTTAATGTTTATAATGAATTGGTCGAATAAAAAGGGTTATGACTGTAGGATCAAATCTATATAGAGGTCATCATCCATGATCACATCAAATTGTCTTAGTTTCTCGATAAATCAAATTATCCTAAGCCTATGATCATAGATACTAGAACCCTTAACCATCCTTCACCTATAGAGCTATTTTGACAAAGAGAACCTTTCGTATCTTATTTGTACACCATATAACTCTTGTAGGTGTTTGTAGATTTCACAAGGATGCTTCATATGCTCATGAGTCTTCAGGAGCTCATTAGTTATGGAAGCCATCATAAGGCATCCAGTTTGTAGATCATTATCTACAAACTTAGTGAACACTTCATAGACCTCATCAGTGGCATCATCGCCCAAGGTGTTTGGTGGACTTTGATTAAGGACATAAGTCATCTCTTGAGGTTTCTCAACCAATCATAGAAGTTAGACCCAGTGAGTTTATTAAGTTCCAAAATAGTGTGGAGTGGGTTCTTAGCTATGTTTTTTAAAGATTTCAAAAATCTACAAGAGATAAATGGAAGAGTATAAGCATATGATTGAATATTGACATTGAAAACATGTTTATGGTCTTTCAAGCATGTTGTTTTGCCACTATTTTATCAAATTCTTCACCCCCAAAAAGAATTAGGGAAAATCTTGTTTTCTAGTTAGAATTAAGACCTTAAGGGCTTGTAAGTAGACCCCTATTTTGAGTGCCATCCATAAATAATCAAATGGTAAGCAACTTTTGCTAATTGTATCTCATGCTACTCTTGATGTCTTTTGCCTCACATTTCATGTAGACCTATGTAACTGTGTGCCATCCACATTACTAGATGTTAAGTTAGACCTACCAATCAAACTTTGATTTGAGATTGCTCCACACTGTCCCTCACTTCTAGTGCCAATGCATGGGAAGCCTCAAATCAAAGGTGCATCATATGCCAAATATATGATCAAAATTTTCCACCTAAATGTGAGCCTTGCTTTGAGTGCCATCACACAAAGATGGTAGCATCATCATGCCATATACTATTGGTAAAAAGCCTGGATTAATTAAAATTTCTTTTTATTTATATCCATTTTGACTTAATGTTTGAAAACACTTAAACATTCTAAGCGAATGGTTTTTTTTGCGTGCAAAGATCTCATTATGTTATCTTCTTTTTTAGGTTCTCTATATCTTAACCATGTATCTCATACATCAATTCGACATGCAAATTGTAAATAGGTAAATGCACCTGACATGCTTCTAGGGTGGGATGACTATAAATCTAACCAAGTGATGTATTTAGACAACAGGTGCACCACTTTGTTGATTTTAAATTGGTTGATTAAATATAACTATTACATGAGTGTATCCTGACATATGCATGGGTCTTCAAGCCTATATTGGTGTTCTTTGCTTCTTGCAACTTTTACAAGAGAAAGAAATCCTCACTCTTAGTGTTTTTACTCTCATAACCTTTACAAGGTAGAATAAAGAGACATGTAAGCCCTATATAATACAATCCTTTTCAAAAACTTGAAATAAATAAAATTAATATTAAAGGCTCATGATTATTTACATTCATTCATCATACATTCAATAATTAAATGAATAATAATTAAATCTAGAATCGACATTCAGTTCCAATAATTAAATACTTATCTCATAAACGATCAATTGGCCAAGCAAGAGGAAGCATAACATTTATGCCACATTATTGAAGATTAACGTTAACAAGTTTTTAAAAGCAATCAAAAATGTTAAACATAATTTTGAGAACTTGCACCACATATGTGAATGAATATAGTATGATTTGAAACACTTTTAATCACAAAAGGAACACAAAAGAATAAGTGGTCATGGGCAAGATAAAAAATTGCCATTGCTTGCTTGGCGCTGGGTGCACAGTCACATGGTAGTGCATGCTCACTGCCTTACCAACATACAGCTTGGGTAGGCTGTAACTTGCTTTCAAGATCACCTCCGAGTCATCTCAATTTTGGTTTAATTTTTGTGTACTAAAAAATTTAGGACACCTTCTATTAAACTAAATCAACTCAATTCAATTAATCTCTATTAATTGAAGAGCCCCTAATCTCCATGGTTGATGTCCAACATCAGGCCCATGGAGCCCAACTAGTTGGCTGAAATGAATGATTTTGGAGAACCATTATAGCTCTATGTATACCATGCAAATATGGTCCTTTTATCTCCTATCTCCATCTCTCAAAAGAGGCAAGAGCATGATATTTACCGGCTACCTAATAGCCTTAATACCATGTCTCTATTCCTAATGTTTGATTCCATTATATGACCTCATCTTTGAAAAATTTCTCTAAATTGTCACATCATCTTGTGCAAGAATTTTTTATAATTGATCATTGTAGAATATACAAAAGATGCACTTGCCCTTTACAAAGATGAGGAATTGGATTCCATCTTAGATCTCAAAAGCCTCCATGCCTATAGCTCATGCTCAATGTCCACCCGAATAGCTCTCTAGATGACCAAGGAAGAGTCGAAGCATAAGGACCAAACACAAGGCTCCCATGGTTCCTTAGGTTAAAGGACTAATGATATGCATTAGCGTAAGCAAGAAAACTTGCCACTATGGTCATCTAGTAGATTCTCTAGGTTGGTCTTCGGTGCCTTGTTGACTAACAAGCACTCAATAACATGCATCCATATCTCATCTCATATAAGATTACTCATGGAATGGTACAATATCTAAATTTTGGATTTATGTATTGTTAGTGCCAATCTATCTGGATCTTATATGTTGTATCTCATAAGATCAAATGACTTGGTAATTTTAAGATCACGATTGTATAAAATTTATTCCATGATTATCATCTAATGCATAACCAAGTCCCATAGTCTAGTTTGATCTAAGGGCTTTATCCAAATACCAGTGAAGTAATAAAGACCAAAAGATGAATATGGACATATAATAAATTCAAATGTTAGTGAAGTAACATAGAGAAAAAGATAAAGATGGCCACATAATGAATATAATTCAATCAAGATTGTTTTACAAGGAAATAGTTTTACAAGGTTAATCTAATTGGCTTGCTAGGCACTATTACAACAATCTTCCAATTTCTCTAACGCCAATGCCCATGGCTTTGTGGACTGTCTTCTCAAGATATTCTTCAAAGACCTTTTGTGTTAGGGGTTGTGTCAGTAGATATGCTATATTCTTTTTTGAGACAACTCTCTCTACTTAAATGTTACCTCTATCAATGATCTTTCGAATTAAATGATATCACCTCAAAATATGCTTAGATCACTGAAGAGATCTTGGATCTTTAGTTTGTGCTACTGCTCTATTGTTGTCAAAGAAGACAACTATCGGCTCAGCAATGCTAGGCACTGTATTTTAACTCTTGAATGAAGTTTTTCATTCAAACACTTTTGTTTGCAGCTTTTAAAGCTACAATATATTCTACCTCAATGGTAAAGTTAGTCGTGGTGTCTTGTTTGGAACCCTTCCAACTCACTGCGCTGCTATTGGGGTAAAATATAAATTAAGAAGTAAATTTTAGGTCATCTACATCGAATTAGAAACTTGAATCCAAAAAGCCCTCAAATTACAATTCTCCATTGCTATTTACTAAAAATAAGTCCTTAGTCCTTCTCAAGTACTTAGGAATTGCTTTCATGTCTATCCAGTAACTCTTACCGAGATTGGATTGGAACCTATTCGTAACACTTAGCCAATGTGCCACATTTGGTCTTATACATTGAACTACATACATTATGTTTTCAATAGTAGAGGCATTAAGTATGTTAGAAATTCTTCATCTCTATCTCTCTGTCTTAGGGGCCATAGACTTTGAGAGATAAATAACATGTCTAATGGGAAGAAATCTCCCATTGAACTTTTCCATACTAAACCGACTTAGTATTTTGTCAATATGTAGGGTTTAGGAAAGCCCTGGCATCCTCTTTAATCTATCTTTATGGATACATATTCATAATACATAAGATGCTTCTCCCAAATCCTTCATGGAGAATTGAGTAGATAACCACGCTTTAATACACTCCAACTAAAGGCTAGTGTGGCACTAGGATTCAATAATCAAAATATCAAAAACTAAAATTAAGTAGGCTACACAATGTAACATGGATCTAAAAATGCTTATGGTTCATATTTAAGTAGAGAATTACCTTGATGAGCAAATTTCCTAGGAGAAAATGATGAACTTTTCATCAATCCAGAATTTGCAAGAAACTAGCACAGCTAGAAGAGAGAAACTTTTGCCTCATCTATACTTCTCAAAAAATCACAAAAAAAAATTATTTATTTTTTAAAACCTTGATGAAGACACTATAAAAAATTTGGAGTAAAAAATGTTCTAGGTATCCTGAAAAAAATTCATCAAAACTACTGCTTTAAAAAATGGATCTCCAGAGGCAAGTAAACCAAATGTTTGTCTCTATTGTAATGATCCACACACCGATTGAACTTCCAATTTATCCTCACTTGTATCTAGAGAAAGAAAGGAGAAAATCTATGGTGGAGGTAAATTTTGAGATAGGAGAAGAACAAAGAGTAATGCTTCAACATATAAGGCAAGGCTTGGAGAGAGTTTTTGGAAGGAAATGTGAAAGATTCTAATCTTCACACCAAAATGCAAGTGCTAAATATATGCCCCTCTATATCTATATATAGAGAGAGGATGGTGTGATGCTAAGTTGGCATCACACCTTCCTCGAGGTGGGCGGCCAACTTGCATGCCAAGCTAGCAAATGCAAATTCAAATCTTTGAATTTCATGTGCATTTCAATCTAATTTGAAATTTAATTTCAAAATTAATTAAAATGCCAACTCAAATAAACTCTTCATTTGAATTTTCTCTTCCAAATATATTCTTCTCATTAATTAAATTAAACATTTTAAATTAATTAATTAATCTTTGACTTAACTCTTAAGCTTAATTTTGTTAACTCAATTCTTTATGTTAACTTTGATCAATTGGAGATCAAATGGCACCAAATAATTAACTCTTTAATTATTGGTCTAATTTAACTCCTTAAATTAATTGATTAATTTAACACTTAAATTAATTGAGCTAGAATGAGCTCGAAATTGATCACCTCAAAATCAGTCTACTAGGAGTAAATATTCTAACTATTTGGAAAAATTCCTCCATCAATTAGGAAGCTAATTGAATTTTGTGTGTGACCCAATAGATTTTACCATTCATTAGATAGGTTCACAACTCCTTTTAACTTTTGAATATCTTGTATTCATTTTAGTTTAAAACACTTTTCCAAATTATCATACTACCTTGCACAAGGACTCCTTGGAATTGATCATTATAAAATACATAGAAAATGCACTTGCCTTTTACAAAGATGAGGGGTTGTATTCCATATTGGATCTCACCAATCTCCATGTCTAGTAGCTCATGCCCAATCACCACTCGAATGGCGCACTAGGTGACTAAGGAGGAGTCACAACATGAGGACCAAACACAAGGTTGCCATGGATCCTTAAGTCAAAGGACTAATTATATGTGTTGGTGTAAGTTGGAGAAGTTGCCACTATGGCTATCTAGCATATTCATATGACGAATCTTTAATATCTTGTTCTCAAACTAGCACCCATTAATATATACCCATATCTCATTTAGCTTCGCTCATGGGATGGAGTAATATCCAACCTTTGGATTTATGCATCGTTAATGCAAGTTTATCTGGATCTTAATGCTTTGTCTTATAAGATCCTATGACTTGAAAGATTTAAGATCATGACTGTGTAGGACTTATTCCATGATCACCACCTAGTACACGATCAAGTCCCATAGTCTTGTGTGATCTAAGGACTTCATCAAAATACTGGTGAAGTAATAATAAACATAAAATAAAGATGGTCATTTAAAGAATTTTATTTAGTCAAGATTGTTTCACAAGAAAATAGTTTACAAGGCTAATCTAATTTACTAGTGAGATACTATTCCAACAATCTCCCACTTGTCATAAAGCTAATTCCCTACAGCCTTAAGGCACATCTTCTTAATATATTCTTGAAAGACCATTAGCATTTGGGGGTTTAGACAGTAGTTCTTCTATATTCTCTTCTAAGGTAACTTTATCCACTCAGTTGTCACCTCTGTCAATTGATGTCATATCTAAAATGATAATGTATTTACTGTGTTTGGATCACTGATGATATCTTAGCTCAAGTCCTAAATTTTTTTCCAAAGATAATCATCGGCTCATGCATGCTAGGCATTACATCTAACTCTTAGATGAAGTTTTTATCCAAGCATTTTTCTTAGTGGTTTCCAAAAACCACAATATATTTCACTTAAGTAGTTTTCTAGGATTTGGTGTCTTGTTAGAACTTCTCCAACTCACCATGCCACCATTGAGGCAAAAAAATTATTCAAAAATAGATTTTAGGTCATGTAATTAGATTGAAAACTAGAATCTAAAAACTCCACAAGTTTTAATTCTCCATTGTCAAATACCAAAAATAAGTCCTTAGTACTTCTCAAGTACTCAATGATTATTTTAATGATCATTTGGTGACATTGATTGGGATCAGATTGGAAATGGCTCATAACACTTAGGGCATATGCCAAATCTAATCTTGTAGATTAAACAGCATATAATATGCTCCATGTAGTGGATGCATAAGGTATGTGGGACATTCTATGTCTTTGTTGTCAGTGTAAACGACCATAGACATGGAAAAATGAAGAGCACATCCCAAAGGGAGGAATCCCCTCTTGGATTCTTACATATTAAACCTTCTTAGTATTTTTTCAATGTACAGTATTTGAGAAAGCTCCATCATCCTCCCCGATCTATTTCTATAGATACATATTCCTAATATACAGGATGCTTTATCCAAATCTTTCATGGAAAATTGTATAGATAACCATGCTTTAGTACACTCTAATATTTCTTTCTCATTCTCAATGAGAAGAGTGTCATTGACATAATGCACAATAAACTGTATATAACTCCTACTAGCCTTTCATACACACAAAGTTTATACACCTTTTTGTCAAACCCAAACAGTTTCACTATCTTATAAAAAATGTATATTCCAAGTTCAAGACACCAATTTGAGTCTATAAATGGATCTCTTGAGTTTGCAAACTTTTACTCATTCTCTTTACATGTAAAATATTGTTGTTGCTCCATATAATTTTCTTTTTCAATGTTTCTATTGAGAAAAGTAGTTTTTACATCTATTTGCCATATCTCATAGTTATAATATGAGAATATGACAAGTAAAATCCAAATAGACATAGGCATTGTGACTAGTGCAAAGGTTTTCTCGAAATCAATATCGATTCTTTGAGTGTAACTTTTTGCCACTAGTCGTATCTTAAAGTGTTGGAATAGCGCTTTGCAAGTCAATTAGATTGGCCTTGTAAACTATTTCATTGTAAGATAATCTTGATTGAATGCTATTCATTATATTACCATCTTCATCTTGTGCCATTTAATTTCTTCTCTTGTATTTAGATGAAGCTCATACATCACAAAAGACTATAGAATTTGGTCACGCATTAGGTGGTGATCATGGAATAAGTTCTGCACGGTTATGATCTTAAATCTTTCAAGTTATAGGATCTTATGAGATAGGGTATCCAAGATTTGGACAAACATGCACTAATGATGCATAAATCGAAGGGTTAGATGTTGCTCTATTCCATGAGCAATCCCATATGAGATATAGATGCATATTGATGGGTGCTTGTTGGAGAATAAGGTACTGAAGACCTATTTGGAGAATCTACTAGATAACCTAATACTTGAATTATCTAAAGAAGAATGGGATTCTCTCTCAATAAACTCCACCTGGCACACCTCAGCATAATTGAGTAGTCGAGAAGAGAAATCATACTCTGTTGGACATGGTACGCTCCATGATGAGCTTGTTTGATATACCTATATCCTTTTAGGGATACGCCTTAGAAATGGTAGTGAGGTTACTAAATATAGTACCTTCAAAGTCAGTGCCAAAAATACTATATGAGATATAGCATGGCAAAGCACTTTCTTACAAATATCTCACATTTTGGGGATCTCCCATGTATGTAAGACAGACAGTGGGAGATAAATAGGTTAGTAGATCCACCTTGTGCAAGTTTGTGGGATACCCTAGAGAGTTTATGGGTTTTTACTTCTATGATCCCTCAGAACAAAAGGTGTTTGGTTTTAGGAATGCCCACTTTTTGGAAAAGGAATTTCTATTGGATAGAAAGGGCATTGTTGTTGAACTTAATAAAGCTCATAATGATCAAGAAATCCCACAGGCGGTGGAAATAAAAGCATTGTAACAGCCTTATACACAACCTCTGAGAAGGTCGTATTGGATCAAGAAACAACTCAAAAGGTTAAAATTTCTTCATTAGATAGGACAATCAGAAGATGATTCAAAGACTTATGAGGAAGCTATGTTAGACATAGATTCAGGATATTGGCTAGAAGTCATGAGATCTAAAATGGACTCCATGTACTCAAATAAAGTGTGGACTTTGGTAGATCCACCTAAGGGAATAGTTCTCATTGGTTACAAGTGGATCTATAAGTGAAAACTTGGAGTAGATGGAGAAGTGGTGACTTTTAAGGTGTTGCTAGTGACAAAAGGTTAAACTCAAAGAGCCAATATCAATTTTTAGGAAACCTTTTCCCTAGTTGCTATGTTTAAGTCCATTTAGAGTTTACTTGCCATAACCACATATTATGACCATGCGATATAACAAATGGATGTAAAAACTGCTTTCCTTAATAGTGACATTGAAGAAGAAATCTACACAGAGCAACCACAAGATTTTACATCTAAAAGGATTGAGTAAGAGGATTACAAACTCCAGAGATCCATTTATGGACTCGAACAAGCATCCTGAAGTTGGAACATACATTTTGACAAAATAGTTAAATTATTTGGCTTTGTCAAAAATATGTACGAGACATGTGTGTATATAAAGGCCAACGGGAGTAGTGTATATTTTATTGTACTTTACATCAATGGCATTCTTCTCATTGGGAATGAGGTAGGAATGTTAGAGTACACTAAAGTATGGTTATCTACTTAGTTCTCTATGAAAGATTTGAGAGAAGCATCCTATGCATTAGGAATATGTGTCTATAGAGATAGATCGAAGAGGATGTTGGGGCTTTCCTAAACCCTATACATTGAAAAAATACTAAAGAGGTATAGTATGAAAGAATCAAAGAGAGGATTTCTTCCCATGGGACATGGCATTCGTCTCTCAAAGTTTATGGCCCCTAAGACTAAGGAAGAGAAATGAAGAATGTCTCACATACCTTTTGCCTCCACTATTGAAAGCATAATGTATGTAGTTTAATGTACTAGATCTGATATAGCACACTCGCTAAGCATCACGAGTTGATTCCATTCCAATCTTGGTGAGAGTTACTGGATAGCCATAAAAGCAATCCTTAAGTACTTATGAAGAACTAAGGATATGTTTTTGGTATACAACAGTGGAGAATTAAAACTCGAAGGGTTTTCGAATTCAAGTTTTCAATTTGATGTAGATGACCTCAAATCCACTTTTGGATTCTTATTTTACCTCAATGGTGGTACTGTAAATTAGAAAGTTCTAAATAGGACACCACAGCTAACTCTACCACAGAGGTAGAATACATTGCGGCTTCAAAAGCTACAAAGAAAGGTGTTTGGATGAAAAACTTCATTCAAGAGTTGAATGTAGTGCCTAACATTACTAAGCCAATTGTTGTATTCTGTGATAACAATGAGGTGGTAGCACAAGCTAAATAGCTAAGATCTCATCAACGATCTAGTTATATTTTGAGGTGATATCATTTGATCTGAGAGATCATTAATAGATGTGACATTTGAGTGGGGAGAGTTACCTCGAAAAAGAATATAGTAGATCTACTGACTAAACCCCTGTCGCAAAAAGTCTTTAAAGGACATCCTAAGAAGATGGGTGTTAAAGCCATGGGGTATTGGCTTTAGGGCAAGTGGGAGATTATTGGAATAGTGCCCTGCAAGCTAATTAGATTGACATTGTAAACTATTTCATTGTAAGACAATCTTGATTCAATAATATTTCATTATATGGACGTCTTCATCTATATTAACTATGGTTCTTGGTGAAATTGATAAAGTAAGAATAGCCACCTCTCCTACTAACCTTTAGTGATCCACAAATATTTGTATGGATCAAATCCTAAAGATTTGTAGATCACTCCATTTGTCCTACGAAGGGAGCTTAGGTCATTTTTCCTTTCAAACAAGATTCACAAGTGGGAAGGTCCTCAATGCCACTAACCTTTAGTACTTTGAGAGCTTCCAACTAACTCATCCTATTCTTAGAGATATGACCAAGTTTTGCATGCGACAAAATGGCATCTTCTTGGATATCTTGCTTTCTTTTATTCATTTGAACATGCATTAGAGGAGTGGAAAAATCAAACATATATAATCCATTAACTAATGTACCTTGTGCAATTAAGGAACCATTCCTCAATGCTTTCAACTTCCTATTTGATATTGAAAAATAAAATCCTTCATTATCCAAAATAAGAATTGAAATAATGTTCTTAACAAGATTAGGTACAAAGTAAATCGAATCAAGAACAATACAAGAAGTTTTGAAGTCTAGTGTTAATACACCTTGGACCTCGGTTGTGACTCTTGCTCCACTTCCAAGATAGAGAATCATATCCCCTTTATGTAGGCTCCTTCTTTTTTCCATCCCTTGTAAGGAATTATAGAGGTGAGAACTACATGAGGTTTCAAATACCTATTAGGAAGAATTAGTCGTCAAATGCATCTTAAAGAAATATATACACTTATCAAGAGTAGCTAGGTAAGCTTTACAATTTCTTTTCCAATGATCCTTTTCACCACAATGGAAACAATTTGCATCGATTTTAGCCTTCTTCTTAACTCTACCAGAACTCATCTTGGGTTGCTTCTCTTTTGAGGAAGAACTTTTCTTCATCTTACCTCCCTTTCTAGGGCCCCTAGAACTCTTCGACTTTGAGGAGGATACCATCATAAGAGGCTTTTCTTTTCTCATCATTGCTTATATGGTCACTAATATGTTCACCAAGTCATTGATTGTAATTTCTTGGACATATTAAAGTTCACAATGAATTGGTCAAACGAGGGTGGCAATAATTGAAGGATCAAATCAACGTAAAGGTCATTATCCATGATCATGTCAAGTTGTGCAAGCTTTTCAATGAGTCTAATCATCTTTAGCCCATGATCATGGGCACTTGCCCTTTCACTTACTTTATCTTATGGAGCACCTTAGATAAAGTGAACCTTTCATGTCTTGTTTGAACACCATACAACTCTTGTAGGTGCGTGTAGATCTTAGAAGCATGTTTCATGTGCTCATACGTCTTTTGGAGCTCATTAGTCATAGATGCCAACATAAGGCATCTAACTTGTAGATCATTATCCATAAATTTCATGAACACTCCATGAACCTTATTAGTTGCATCATCACCCAAAGTGTCCAAGGGACTTTGATCAAGAACATATGTCTTCTCATTGGAGTCAAGAATTATCTTAATGTTTGTCAACCAATCTTAAAAGTTAGGCTCAGTGAGTTTATTGGTTTCCAAAATGCTTGTGAGTGGATTTTTAGTCATTTGTTTGTTGAAGATTTCAAAAATCTACATGAGGCGAAAAAAGATAATTAGCATGTGATTGAGTTTGTTATTAAAAACATGTTAATAGTCTTTTAAGCATGTTTTTCTCCCATAATTTTATCAAATCCTTCACCCCAAGAAAAATTTGTAAAACCACATTTCCTAGTGAGAATTAAGACCCCAATGATTTGCCGATGGACCCTTGAGACTGAGTGCCATCCACAAGCAATTGAAAGGTAAGCAACGTTTGCTAATTACATCTCATGCAACTCTTAATATGTTTTGCCTCACTTTTCATATAGACCCACGTGACCAAGGGCCATCTATACTACTAAGTATTAAGTTAAATCTACCAATCAAACTTTATCTCAAGATGGCCTCACGACATCCCTCATGACCAAATGTCAATGCATGAGGGTTCTCAAGTCAAAGGTGTATCTCATGCTAAGTGTATGCTCATAGCTTTCCTCCAAAGTGTGATCCCCGTGACCGAGTGCCATCACACAAAATCGGTAGCATTATCATGGCATACATTATTGGTGAAAGGCTTGGATTAATTAAAACTCTTTTAATTTGTATCCATTTTGACTTAATATTTGAAAATACTTAGATGTTCTAAGTGAAGGTTTTTTTTTTTTTTTTTGCTTGCAAAAATTTCATCATTTTATCTTCTTATTTGGGTTCTCTATATCCTAATTAGGCATCTTGTACATCAATATGATATGGAAAATGTAAATAAGTAAATAGCTTAGCATGCTCCTAAAGTGGGATAACCATGAGCCTAATTAAGTGATGGACTTAGAGCCATGGGTGTATCACTTGGGTTTATTTTAAGTGGGTTGAATTAAACTAAACTATTACATGAGTGTATCCTATACATTCATAGGTCTTCAATTGGCCTCCATGCCTCCATTGGACTCTTTGCTCTTTGCAACATTTACATGAAATGGAAATTGTCACACCTAGTGGTTTTATTCTCATAACGTTTACAGGATAGACTAAGATGCATGCAAGCTCCATTTAATACAACCCATTTCAAAAACTTTGGAATAAATAAGCAATTTAAAAGGCTCATGATCATCCCCATTCATTCAACAATTAAATGAACAATAAATAAATCTAGAATTAACAATTAATTCCAACAATTAAATGCTCATCTCATAAATAAATAATTGAACCAAGCATAATACCTATGCCATTAATTGAAGATCAACTTTAACAATTTTCAAAAGCATTCAAATATGTCAATCCTAATTTTAAGGCATAGCACAACACTGGTGCAACTAATGTGTGTGGTGCAAAAACTTGTTGAGTATTAAAAGAGTTGAGAAAACAACTTAAAGCTCACCAAACACCCTTAAAGCCAGGCTGCCTAGCAGCCCTTGGCACATGGCTGGGTAGCTTGTGTGCACGTTGTGTGCATGCTGCTCTGCCAACGCCTAAGCGATGCCAGTAGCCTTGGCTTTTGAGGTTTAAGGCTTTCCACGTGTGTTTTCCACTCAACTTTCATGCACCAAAAAATTTAGCATGTGTTCTCAACATCACAACACACATTTTGGATCAAATTCCAGATTTAAAACACCTTTTAAAATTTGAAATGCATGTGCTCAAACATGCTTTCAAAAATTAGAAAAGGTATGGATCAAATTCTTCAAATAATCTCTAACAAAATTCCAATCACATTGGATCCAAATAGACCAAAACTCTTTATATCATAAATCAACATGTTATATCATCATATAACATCAATTAATTCCAAAACACCTTTCAACATCAATCACTATGAATTACAACATACTAACTATGTGAATTAACATTTAAATCACATAATAGCATTCATTTAATTCATCAATCAAGGAGCTACAGACAAATCAACCAAATTCCCCAATCTATACTTTGAATTAAGAATATGGTGATGAAGATTAATCCATCACATGAATCAATCAACCAAGCAAAATCCAAATCTAAGTTTGATTTAGGCTCTAATACCACTTGAAAGAAAAATAGGCACTAGAATTTATAATCAAAACTTCAAAACATAAAATAATTGGTGCCTACAAGCATTCCAGGGATATAATTATGACTTGTATTTATATTTAGATAGAGAATTACCTTGATAAGAAAATCCAAGAAGAAATAAGTGAACACTTCACCGGTTCTAGAATTTATCTGCTCGTGGCATAGCAAAAGGATTTCAAAGATCGCCTTGCCAAATCGCCTCCAAAATTTTGGAAAACCTTACAGCAGATAGAAAACACCTTGGAGAATCTCCAAGAAAATATTTAGATCATTTTTCATTTGGATCATCTTGGAGAAAATCGCAAAGTCAGACCTCGTGCAGAAAGCTCTTTAGAAAAAGTGTAAGGCACATATCTTGCCTCTATTGAAATAGTCCACACACCAATAAGACTTCATAATTTTATAGTTGATAAGGTTGAATAGAACCAGATAATAGAAAATGGATGAGGCCAAAAATTTGTAGGAGGAGGAAGAAAGAAGCCAAGCCTTCAACGCATGAATTACTAGCTTGAAAATGGGGTTATTTGGAGAGAAATGAAAAATCTAATCTTTCACACCTTTTGGCAAGCCAAAGTTCTCTCTTTGGCCAAGTCTCTCACTTTATCCATATATAGATGTGGATTTGTGTGTTGCCAAGGTGGCATTACACATTCCATAAGGTAGGGGTTGGGGGGGAGGGAAATGGGGTGCTTAGGTGGCAAAAGGAATCCAAATTTTATTTTAATTTCATTTGCATTTTAATTACATTTGGAATCTCATTTCAAATTAATTAAGATGCCATCTAAAATCTAATTTGAGTCTTCCTTCCAAAATTCATTCCTCCTAATTAATCAAATTAAACTCTTTAACTTAATTAATTATTCTTTGACTTAACTCTTTAAGTCAAACTAGCTTAGCTCTTTAAGCTCAATTGTTAACTTAACTTTTAAGCTAACTTAACCAATTGGTGGTCATGCTGGGACCAAATAATTAACTTTTTAATTATTGATCTAATTTAACTCTTTAAATTAGTTGATTAATTTAACACTTAAATCAATCAAGCTAAAATTGACCTTCAAACTTGACACTAAAATTTGGTCCATTAGGATAGAGAGATCCCTTTCCTAATTCCTTGGAAAATTCTCTTTATCAATTAGAAAGCTAATTTGATTTTGTGTGTGACCCAATAGATTCTACCATAGGCTCACAACTCATTGTGACTTTCGAATATCTTATATTCATTCTAGTTTAAAACTCCTTTTAAACTAGTCGACTTAATTCAATTAATTTCATTAATTTAAGAGTACCTAATCTCTTTGGTCGATGTCCAACCTCAAGCCCATGGAGCCTAACTAATTGATTGAAATGAATATTCTAGAAAACCATCACTGCTTTACACGTGCCATGCAAATACGATCTTTTTGTCTCCTAACTTTCGAAAGAGGCCTAGGGCAAGATATTTGTTGGCTCCCCATTAGCTTTAATACTATGTCTCTATTCTCAATGTTCAAATCCCTTTATGTGACCTCACCTTTGGAAAACACCTTGGTCAACCTACCTTGTGCAAGGATTTTTTGGAATTGATCATTATAGAACACATAGGAGATGTATTCGCCCTTCACAATAGCGAGGAGTCAAATTTCATTTTGGATCTCACAAACCTCCATGCCAAGTAGATCATACCTAATCTCAACCTAAAAGACACACCAAGTGGTCAAGGATGAGTAAAAACATAAGGACCGGACATAAGGTTACCATGGATCCTCAGGTTGTAGGACTAATAATATGCACTAGCATAAGCAGAAGAACTAGCTACTCCTAACTTGCCACTTAGGCTATCTAATGAATTCTCTAGTAGGTTTTCAATGCCTTGTTCTCTAATAAGCACTCACTAACATGCACTCATTATCTCATACAGTTGCTCATGGAATGGAGCAATCTCCAACCCTTGAATTTGTGCATTGTTAGTGCAAGTCTATCTAGATCTTAGATGCCCCATCTCATAAGATCCTATGATATAAAGTTTTAAGATCACGACATTGTGACACGGGCTTCATCCAAATTTAAGTGAAGTATAATAGAGCATAAGATGAAGGTGGCTATATAGAGAATATCATTCAATTAAGATTATTTACAAGGTAATAGTTTGTACAAGGCCAATCTCATTGGCTTGAAGGCAAATATTCCAACAAGTAGACCCCTATGATCGGATGTATATCCACAAACAATCTAAAGATAAGCAACTTTTACTAATTGCATTTTATGCAACTCTTCATATATTTTGCCTCATTATTTCATCTATACCCCCTGTAAGGGCGACCTCTATACTACTTGGTGTTAAGTTAAACCTACCAATTATTCTTCGATTCAAGATAGGTACCACAACATCCCCTATGATCAAGTGTATAATGTATAGGCAATCTCAAATAAAAGTGCATCAGATGCTAAGTATATGGTTACAACTTTCCATCTAAGTGTGAACCCCATGAACAAATGTATATCACATAAAGATGGTAGCATCATCATGTTGCATACTATTGGTAAAATGCATAGATTAACTAAAACTCTTTTAATTTGTATGCATTTTGACTTAATTTTTGAAAAGTACTTAGACATTCTATGTGGAGGGTTTTTGCTTGCCAAGATCTCATCATTTTTGGCGTCTTATTTAGGTTTTCTATTTCCTAAGCATGCATCACATACATCAATAGGATATGAAAAGCATAAATAAGTAAGTATACCTAGCTTGCTTCTAGGGAGGGATGATTATGAGCCTAACTAAGTGATGCACTTAGAGCTATAGGTGTATCACTTGATTGATTTTAAGTGGGTTGATTAAATTAAGTTATTACATGAGTGTATCCCTATATATTCATGGGTCTTCAAGCCGTCATGGATATTCTTTGTTCCTTACAACGTTTACAAGAGAAAGAAAGCCTTACTCCTATTAATTCTACTTTCATAACTTTTACAAGACGGAACAAGAGGCATGCAAACTCCATTTTATACAAACCATTTCAACAAGTTGAAATTAATAAAATCAATATTAAAAAGCTCATGATCTCCTCATTCATTCATCATTCATTCAATACTTAATTGAACAATAAATAAATTAAGAATTGATAATCAATTCCAATAATTACATGCATATCGCATAAACAAATAATTGATCAAGCTTAAAATTTATTTAATGGGTGGCAGATTAACTTTAATAAGTTTTTAAAAGCAATCCTAAATGTCATAAATAATTTTGAGAGCTTGCATCTAATATGTGTGAATCAAAACACTTTTGATCTTAAAAAGGAGCCAAAATTTGAGGTTGTTCCAGCATTGACCAAAACTAGCCATTGCTTTCCTAGGCTTAGCACAAAGCCGTGTTGCAAGTGAGTGCCTTGCACACCCACTACCGGCTAGCACTTGGCTGAGGCAAAGCAGCTTGCCTTGTTTTGAGGTCTAGGCTGAATCACCTTGTTTTCGCTCAACGTTTTGTGCACTAAAAAATGTAGAATAAGTTCTAAATATGATCTCACACATTTCAAATGAGATTTCAGAATTAAAAAACCTTTTAAAACTGTAATTTCAACCTACCAAACACACTTTCAAAAACAAGTTCAAGTCAAAATCATATTCTTCAAAAATCTCCAACATAAATCTAATCAAATTGGATAAACAATGACCAAAACTATTTTAGCCATTCAACAACATGCTATGTCAACATGTAACATCAACTAATGCTAAATTGTCATTCAACATTAGAAGCTATGAATTAAAACATACTAATTACATAAATCAGCACTTAAAACACATAATAGCATGCTTGCAATTCATCATTCAAGGAGCCAAATACAACATCATCCAAACACTCCAATTCATCATATGAATTGAGAATTTAGTGAATTTGATCAATCTATTACATGAACCAATCATTCAAAAAATCCAAATCAAAGCTTGAATTAGGCTCTAATGCCATTCGAAGGTAAAAGTAGCACTTGGATCTAATAAATTAAATTTAAAAAGCTAAAATTGACTAGTCTACTCACACTAACAAGGATCTAAACATCATCATGATTCAGATTTAGGTAGAGGATTACCTTGATTAGCTTAATTCCTATGAGAAAATAAAGAACTCTTCTTCAATCTAGAATCTGCCAAGCAGCAGCGCAGCAGAATCAATGCAACTTTTGCACAAGTCAAACTTGTTCAAAAGTTCTGAAAAAATTCCAGAAGCTCCTCAAGTTTTTGATGGATCTACTATGAAAATTTTATACCAAAAATTATTCTGGATCTCTTGGAATAAAATCACCAAGTTTCTATTCTCGCAGGTGGATCCCCAAAGGCTTAGTAAACCATTTGTTTTGCCTCTATCAAAATGATCCACACACCAAAGTAATTTCCAATCACTTCTCAAAATTTGCTGGAGACTAAGAGAAGAGATAAGAGGTAGTGGCCGATTTTAGGGGTTGGAGAAAAAGAGGAAGGTGTACTTCAACACATGAGTGGACACCTTGAAGAATGGAAGGAAAATGTGAAAGACTCTAATTCTTCACTTGCAAAATGTATGTGGCCACCTTCCTTTCCTCTATATTTATATATATATATAGGGAGGATGGTGTGCTGCCTAGTTTTCATCACACCTTTCTCAAGGTAGGGGGAGGGGGGGATAACCAACCATGCAACTCTAGCATGCAAGTTGGCAAATTCAAATATAATTTGAATTTTGTGTGCATTTCAATTTCATTTGAAATCTAATTTCAAGCTAATTAAAATGTCACACCAATTGAACCCTTTCATTTGGATTTCCATCCAAAAATGATTCTTCTCATTAATTAAATTAAATACTTTAATTTAATTAATTAATGTTTGACTTAACACTTAAGCCAACAGGTTAATTTCTTAAGCTTTATTTGTTAATTTAACTCCTTAAATTAACTTGACCAATTGATAGTCACATGGAATTATTAATTAACACTTTAATTATTGATCTAAATTAACTCTTAAATTAGTTGATCAATTTAACACTTAAATTAATCAAGCTAAGTGGCACTTTAATTTTCAGTCTCCCAAAAATTGGTCACTATGGAGTGAATTTTCTAACACTTAGAAAGTTATTCCATGATTTTGGAAATGATATTAGCTTTTGTGTATGGCTCAATAGGTTCTACCATTGATTAAACATGGGCTCACAACTTTTTGACTTTTGAATATCATTTGTTCAT
Source organism: Jacaranda copaia (assembly GCA_014898725.1). Lineage (NCBI taxonomy): Eukaryota > Viridiplantae > Streptophyta > Magnoliopsida > Lamiales > Bignoniaceae > Jacaranda > Jacaranda copaia. The sequence goes on from JACGDI010003043.1 coordinate 220,169, forward strand.
TTTAGTTTAAACTCCTTTAAACTAAATCTACTCAATTCAATTAATCTTTATTAATCGAAGAGTACTCAATCTCTATGGTCGATGTCCGACCTCAAGCCCATAGAGCCCAACTAGTTGGCCAAAATGAATGCTTTTAGAGAACCATTATAGCTCTATGCGTACCATACAAATACGATACTTCTGTCTTCTATCTCCTGAAAGAGGCTCAGGGCAAGATATTTGCCAGCTCTCTAATAACTTTGACATTATGTCTCTATTTCTAATATTCGATTCCATTCTATAACCTCATCTTTAAAAAAACTCATTTTCAAAATTGTAACACCACCTTGCGCAAAGATTTCTTGTAATCAAACATTAGAGAATACATGGAGATGCACTCACCCTTCACAAAGATAAAAGGTCAGATTTCATCTTAGATCTCACAAACCTTTATGCTTAGTAACTTATACCTAATCTCTACCCAACTGGCCTGTTAAGTGACTAAGGAAGAGTCAAAGTATGAGGACTAAATACAAGGTTACCATATATTCTCAAGTCAAAGGACTAATTATAATTACTAGAATAAGCGGGAGAACTTGCCCGTACTGACTTGCCATTACTGCTATCTAGTAGATTCTTCATGTAGGTTTTTAGTGCCTTGTTCTCTAACTAGCACCCACTAACATGCATCCATATCTCATATGGGATTGCTTATGGAATGGAGCAACATCCAACCCTTGTATTTATGCATTATTAGTGCAAGTCTATCCGAATCTTACATGCCTCGTCTCATAATATCCTACGACTTGAAAATTTTAAGATCACGATCGTGTAAGACCTATTCCATGATTACCATCTAATTTATAATCGAATTCCATTGTCTAGTGTGATCTATGGGTTTCATACAAATGTGAGTGAAGTAATGAAGAATATAAGATGAAGATGGTCATGTAATGAATATCATTTAATCAATATTATTTTACAAGGAATAAGTTCTACAAAGCTAATCTAATTAGCTTGTTAGGTACTGTTCCAACACATACAATATCAATCAAACACTTCAATCTATTGGTTGGATCAAGTATTTGATGATTTTGATCAATTAATCAATCAAAAAATCCAAATCACAGTATGAATTAAGCCCCAATACCACTTGAAGTCACATATAACACTATGATCCAATTATCAAAGCATAAAAATGGCAAAATAACTAGGCTGCATAAGAAACCAAGGATCTAAACAAGCCATGGATTCAAATTTTGTATGAGGATTACCTTGATTTTAGGAAATAAAAGGAATGTGGAAAATGCTTTCAATTCCATTAAACTATCTCTTGAGTGGCACATTAGAATCCGAGCAACGTTTTCCTTAGCAAATGATTTTTCCTTTGGCTGAAATTTTTACTAGAACTTACCAATACCTTGATGGATCTACAATCCAAAATTTAACTGGAATAGAAAATGAAAAGGCCTCCAAGTGATTGCCAGAACTAATGAATCTCGAAATGTTAACAATCCAATTATCTTGCCTCTAAAGATAAGATCCACACATCAATGTACAATCCAATTCTCCTCAACATTAGTTGGATCATAAAGAGGAGAAATGCAATGATGAAACTTTCATTTGGAGGTAGGAGATGAAGAGAAGTGAAGATTCAACACATGAGGTAATACTTGGGACTTGGAGAAAAATGAGATAATCTAATTCAAGCTCGCAATTCACACATTTAATGAATGTGGCTACCCCCTTACACTATATCTATATATAAAGGGAGGACGGTATAGTGCTAAGGTGGCATCACACCTCCCTCAAGGTGGCCGACCATTTGCTCTTGCAAATTGGCATATGAATTTGAATTTTGTGTGTATTTGAATTTCATTTGGAATTTTCATTTTATCTCATGAAATGTCATCCAAATAAATTCTAATGTCACACCAAATGAACATTTCATTTGAATTTTTTCTCCAAAATTAATTCTTTATTTTAATTAAAGTAAACAGTTTAATTACATTAATTAACCTTAACTTTACTCTTTAAGTCAATTAGCTTAACTCTTTAAGCTAGTCAATGTTAACTTAACTCCATAAGTTAACTTAACCAATTAATAGTCATGTGGCACCAAATAATTAACTCCTCAATTAATTGGTCTTAATTTAACTCCTTAAACTAATTAGATCAATTTAACAATTAAATTGATTAAGCTAAAAATGACTACTACTGTCTACCTCCAAAATTGGTCATGAAGGAATCTTTCTAACTCTTAGAAAATTCTCCTTCATCGAGTAGGATTTTCAGTTAGCTTTTATGTATGACCCATTAGGAAAAGGAAAGATAGGCACTAGGATCTATAATCAAAACTTTAAAACATAAAATAACTAGTGCCTACAAGAATTATAGGGATTTAATCATGCCTTGGATTTAGATTTAGATAGATAATTACCTTAATAAGCTAATCTAAAAAAAATAAGTGAACACTTCATTGATTCCAGATTCTGTTTGCTTGCAGCATAGCAAAAGTATTGCAATGATAGCCCTACCAACCAAACATTCTGGAAAAATTACTAAAGATAGCCAATACCTCGGAGAATCTCTAGTTAAAGATTCTGATCAATTGGCTGTCTGGATCATCTTAGAGAAAATTGCAAAGTCGGACCTCACGTAGAGAGTTCTCCAAAAATAGGGCAAGGCACATGTCTTGCCTCAATTAAAATAGTCCACACACCAATGCAACTTCCTTAATTCTCTAATTCATTAGTTGGAATAGAACCAGAGAATAGGCAATGGAGGAGGCCAAAAATTGGTAGGAAGAGGAAGAAAAAAGCTAAGCCTTCAACTTATGAAATGTTAGCTTGCGCAAAGGGTTATTTTTGGATGGAAAGATGAAGAATCTAATTCTTCACACCTTTTTCTCTCTCTGGCCGTATACCTCACTATATCTATATATAGATGTGGATTTTTGTGATGCCAAGGTGGCATCACACATTCCATGAGGGGGGAGGGGGGAAAGAGGGGGTCGTGGCAGCTAATATTTCTTAGGTGGCAAGGGAATCCAAGTTTTAATTGAATTTCATTTAGATCCTAATTATATTTGGAATCTTATTTTAAATTGATTAAGATGCCATCTCAAATCTCATTTGAGTCTTCCCTCCAAAAATACATTCCTCCAAATTAATTAAATTAAACTATTTAATTTAATTAATTATACTTTGACTTAACTTTTTAAGTCAAACTAGTTTAACTCTTTAAGCTTAATTGTTAACTTAACTCTTTAAGTTAACTTGACCAATTGATGGTCATGTTGGCACCAAATAATTAATTCCTTAATTATTGATTAATTTAATGCCTTAAATTAGTTGATCAATTTAACATTAAATCAATCAAGCCAAAATTGACCTTTATACTTGGCACTAAAATTCGGTCCATTAGGATAGAGAGATTCTTTTTCTAACTCCTTAAGAAAATTCTCTTTATCAAGTGGGAAGATTATTGGATTTTGTGTGTGATCCAATATGTTTTACCATTCATTGGACATGGGCTTACAATGCCTTGTGACTTTTGAATATCTCATATTCATTCTAGTTTAAAACTTCTTTTAAACTAGTCGACTTAATTCAATTAATCTCATTAATTGAAGAGTACCTAATCTCCATGGTCGATGTCCAACCACAAGCCCATAGAGTCCAACTAATTAGTCGAAATGAATATTCTAGATAACCATCATCGCCCTACGCGTGACATGCCAATATGGTCCTTCTGTCTCTTATCTCCTAAAAAAGTCCTGGGTAAGATATTTGTTAGCTCCTTATTAGCCTCGATACTATGGTTGTATGACCTTACCTTTGTAAAATTCCTTTTTCAAGTTATCACACCACCTTGCATAAGGATTTTTTAGAATAAGTTATTATAGAACACATAGGAGAAGTACTTGCCCTTCACAACAACGAGGAGTTGGATTTCATTTTGGATCTCACAAACCTCTATGCCAAGTAGTTCATACCCAATCTCAACTTGAAAGACCCGCTAAGTGGTCAAGGATGAGTCAAAGAATATGGATCGAACATAATGTTACCATGAGTCCTCAAGTTAGAGGATTAATAATATGTACTAGCGTAAGTAGGAGAACTAGCCACTACCGACTTGCCACTTTAGCTATCTAGTAGATTCTTCTGTAGGTCTTCAATGACTTGTTCTCTAACAAGCACTTACTAACATACACCCGTATCTCATACAGTTGCTCATGGAATGAAGCAATCTCCAACCTTTGAATTTGTGCATCATTAGTGCAAGTCTATTCAGATCTTAGATGTCCTGTCTTAAAAGATCCTATAACTTGGAAGTTTTAAGTTCATGACCATGTGAGACTTATTCAATGGTCACCAAACCAGGTCTCGTAGTCTTAGGTAATCTAAGGGCTTTATCTAAATACTAGTGAAGTATAATAAAGTATTAGATGAAGGTGGCCATATAGAGAACATCATTCAATCAAGATTGTTTTACAAGGTAATAGTTTGTACAAGGCCAGTCTCATTGGCTTGCAGGGTACTATTTCAACAATCTCCCACTTATCCTGAAGCCATTGCTCCATGGCCTTAAGACCTAACTTCTCAAGTTGTCTTTCAAAGACCTTTTGTAATAGGGGTTTTGTCAGTGGATCTACTATATTTTCTTTCGAAGCAACTCTCTCTACTCGGATGTCACCGCTTTTAATGATCTTTTAGATCAAATGATATCACCCTAATATATGCTTGGATCACTGATGAGATCTTGGCTTTTTAGCTTGTGCTACTGCCACTTTACTATCACAAAAGACAACAACTTGCTCAGCAATACTAGGCACTACATTTAACTTTTGAATAAAAATTTTCATCCAATTGCCTTTCTTTGCAGCTTTTGAAGACACAATATTCTACCTCTATGGTCGATTTGGCCATGGTGTCTTATTTTGAACTTTCCAACTTAACGCACTTCTATTGAGGTAAAATATGAATCCAAAGATAGATTTGAGATTTCTACATCGGATTGGAAACTAGAATCCAAAAACCCTTCAAGTTTCAATTCTCTATTATCGTACACTAAAAGTAAGTCCTTGGTTCTTCTTAAGCACTTAAGGATCATTTTTATGGCCATTCAGTGACTCACTAGGGTTGGATTGGAACTTACTCATAACACTTAGTGAGTATGCCACATCCGGTCTTGTACATTGAACAGTATATATTATGCTCCCTATTGCCAAGGCATAGGGTATTTAGGACATTGTTCATTTCTCCTTATTGGTCTTGGTGGCTATAGACTTGTAGAGACAAATGCTGTGTCCCATAGGTAGAAGCCCATTCTTGGATTCTTCCATACTAAATCATTTTAGTGTCCTGTCAATGTATGGGGTTTGGTAAAGCCCCAACATTTTTCTCGATCTATCTATATAGATATATATTCCCAACAAGTAGGATGCTTATCCCAAATCCTTCACGGAGAATTGTGTAGATAACCATACTCTAGTGCACTCTAACATTCCTACCTTATTCCTAATGAGAAGGATGTCATCGACATAAAGCACAATAAAATATGCTGAACTCCTACTGGTCTTATTGTACACACATGACTCATACATATTTTTGACAAAGCCAAACAATTTGACCATTTTGTTAAAATGTATGTTTCAACTTTAGGATGCCTATTTGAGTCTATAGATGGACCTTTGGAGCTTGCAAACCTTTTGCTCACTCTCTTTAGATGTAAAACCTTATGGTTGCTCCATGTAAATTTCTTCTTCAATGTCACCATTGAGGAAAGTAGTTTTTATATTTATTTTTCATATCTCATAGTCAAAATATACAACTATGGCTAGTAAGATTCGAATTGACTTAGGTATAGCGACCGCTGAAAGGTTTCCTTAAAATTGATATAGGGTCTTTGAGTGTAACCTTTTGCCATTAGTCATGCCTTAAAAGTCACTACTTCTCCATCTATCCCAAGGTTTTACTTATAGATCCACTTGCAACCAATAGAACTATTTCTTTTAGTGGGTCTACCAAAGTCCATACTTTGTTTAAATACATGAGTCCATTTTGAATCTCATGGCATCAAGTCAATGTTCTGAATCTATGTTTAACATAGCTTCCTCATAGGTCTTTGGATCCTCATCTGATTGTCCCATCTCAAGAAGGAATCCAAACCTTTCGCATTGCTTCTTGATCTAATATGACCTTCTCAAAGGTTATGTACTAGGTTTTTCTAATTCTGTTATTTCCATCGCTTGTGGGATTCTTGATTATCTTGAACTTCATCAAGCTCAATAACAATACCTTTTCTATACAATAGAAATTTCTTTTCCAAAAAATGGCCATTTCTCGAGACAAATGCCTTTTGTTCTGAGGGATCACAGAAGTAATAGCCTATAAACTCTTTTAGGTATCCCACAAAATTGCATAAAGTGGATCTGCTATCTAATTTATCCCCCATTATATATCTCACGTAGGTGGGAGATCCTCAAACCTTTAGATAGTGGTAAGAGAGTACTTTGCCATGCCATATCTCATAGGGTTTTTTTGTTATTGACTTTAAAGGTACTATATTTAGCAACCTTGCAGTCGTTTCTATGGTATATCCCCAAAAAGATATGGGTATATCTGAAAAACTCATCATGGAATACATTATATCTAACAAGGTGTGGCTTATCCTCTCAGCCACTCTATTAAGTTGGGGTGTGTCGGGTGGAGTCTATTGAAGGAGAATCCTATTCTCTTTAAGATAATCCAAGAACTCAGCACTTAAGTATTCTCCCCCTCAATCTAATCGAAGGGCGTTAATACTATGTCCTTTCTACTTTTCTACTTCATTTTTATACTCTTTGAACTTTTCAAAGGCCTCAGACTCGTACTTCATAAGCTACATATGTCCAAACTGACTATGGTCATCGGTGAAAGTGATGAAGTAAGAATGGCCACCTCTCTCACTAATTCTTAGTGATCCACAAACGTCCGTATGGATCAAATCCAAAAGACTTGTGGATCACCTCATTTGTCCTACAAATGGAGCCTTGGTCATCTTTCCCTTTAAACAAGATTCATAAATGGGAAGGTCCTTGATGCCACTTACTTTTAGTGCTTTGAGAGCTTCTGACTTGCTTATCCTATTCTTAGAGATATGACCAAATCTTGCATGCCACAGAATGACATATTCTTGGATATCTAGCTTTATTTTATTTGTTTGAGCATGCATTAGAGGAGTGGAAAAACCAAGCATGTATAATCCATGAACTAATGTACCTAGTGCAATTAAGAAACCATTCCTTAATGTTTCCAACTTCCTATTTGATAATGAAAAATCAAATCTTTCATTATCTAAAATAGGAATTGAAATAATATTCTTAACAAGATTAGGTACAAAGTAAATTGGATCAAGAATAATCCAAGAATTTCCTAAAGCTAGTGTTATTACCCCTTAAACCTTGACCAGAACTCCTGCTTCATTTCTAAGGTAGAGGATCATATCACCTTCGTGTAGGCTCCTTCTTCTTTCCATCCCCTATAAGGAATTACAGAGATGAGAACCACATACAGTATCATATACCCATGAGAAAGAATTAGTTGTCAAATGCGCCTCAAAGGAAAACATACCCTTCTCAAGAGTAGCTAGGTAAGCTTTGCAATTTCTTTTCTAATGACCCTTTTCACCACAATGGAAATAATTTACATTAGTTTTAACCTTCTTCTTAACTCTCCCAAAACTCTTCTTGGGTTGCTTTCCTTTTGAGAAAGAACTTTGCTTCCTCTTACCTCTCTTTCTAGTGTTCCTAGGACTCTTCAACTTGGAGGAGGATGCCATCATAAGAGATTTTTCTTTTCTCATTGTTGCCTATACGATCACTAATATGTTCACCAATTCATTGATCGTAACTATTTGCTTGGACATATTAAAGTTCACAACAAATTGATCAAACAAGGATGGAAATGATTGGAGGATCAAATCCACGTAAAGTTCATTATCTATGATCACATCAAGTTGTCCAAGCTTTTTGATGAGTCCAATCATCATTAGCCCATGATCATGGAC
>JACGDI010003043.1:228299-342581 GCA_014898725.1 Jacaranda copaia
AGCCATTTGTTTGTTGAAGATTTCAAAAATCTACATGAGGTAAAAAAAGAGAATTAACATTTGATTGAATTTGATATTAAAAAATATTTATGTTCTTTCAAGCATGTTTTTCTTTCACTATTTTATCAAATCCTTTACCCTCATGAAAAATTTAGAAAATCATATTTTCAAGTGAGAATCAAGGCCCCAATGACTTGCCAATGGATCCCCATGACCCAGTGTCGTTCATGAGCAATCAAAGGGTAAGCAACTTTTGGTAATTGCATCTCATGTAACTCTTGATATATTTTGCCTCACTTTTCATATAAACCTATGTGACCATGCACCATCCATACTACAAAGTGTTAAGTCATACCCACTAATCAATCTTTATCTTAAAATGGCCTCACGACATCCCTCGTGATCAAGTGTCAATGCATGAGGGTACCCAAGTCAAAGGTGCATCTCATGCTAAGTGTATGTTCACAACTTTCCTTTTAAGTGTGACCCCCATGATCGAGTGGCATCACACAAAATCAGTAGTATCATCATGGCATACACTATTGGTAGATGGCTTGGATTAACTAAAACTCTTTTAATTTGTATCTATTTTGACTTAATATTGAAAATACTTAGACGTTCTAAGTAGAGGTTTTTGCTTGCAAAGATCTCATTATATTATCTTCTTATTTATGTTCTCTATATCCTAATCTGCATCTCATGTATCAATAGGATATAAAAAGCATAAATAAGTAAACAGCCTAGCATGCTCCTAGGATGAGATGACTATGAGCCTAACAAGTGTGCACTTAGAGCCATGGGTGCATCACTTCAGTTGATTTTAAGTGGGTTGAGTTAAACTAAACTATTACATGAGTGTATCCCATATATTCATGGGTCTTCAATTGGCCTCCATACCTCCATTGGACACCTTACTCCATGCAACATTTACATGAAATGAAAATCCTTACCCCTAGAAGTTCTACTCTCATAATGTTTACAAGATAGAACAAGAAGCATGCAAGCCCCAATTAATACAACCCATTTCAACAATTTTGAAATAAATAAAATCAATTTAAAGGCTCATGATCATCCCTATTCATTCATCATTCATTCAATAATTAAATGAACAATAAATAAATCTAGAATTAACAATTAATTCCATCAATTAAATCCTCATATCATAAACAAATAATTGAACCAAGCATAGCATTTATGCCATTAATTAGAGATCAACTTTAATCAATTTTCAAAAGCATTTAAATATGTCAAACATAATTTTGAGGCATGGCACAACACTTGTGCAACTAATATGTGTAGTGCAAAAATTTGTTGAGCATTAAAGGAGTTGAGAAAAAAACTTAAAGCTCATCAAATTCACCCAAAACCGGACTACCTGGCAGCCCTTGGTGCACAGTTGGGTAGCCCATGCATGCATGCTGCCCAGCCAAACCCAAGGCGCTGCCAGCAACCCTAGCTTTTGGTGTTGAATGTTTGCCAAGTGTGTTCTCCACTCAACTTTTATGCACCAATAATTTTAGCATATGTTCTCAACATCATGACATATTTCAGAATAATTTCTAGATTTAAAAAACCTTTTAAAACTAAAAAGAAAAGTGCTTAAACATGCTTTCAAAAATTGGAAAAAATAAGAATCAAATTCTTCAAGTAATCTCCAACATAATTCCAATCAAATTGGATCCAAAATAGACCAAAATTATTTTAGTTATAAGCCAGCATGCTATGTCAACATATAATATTAATTAATGCCAGAGCACTTTTCAACATTAATCACTATGAATTAAAATATACCAACTACATGAATTAACACTTTAATCATATAATAGCATGCTTTTAATTCATCAATCAAGGAGCCACTTACAAGTCAACCAAACTTCCAAATCCATCAATTGAATCAAGAATATGGTGATAAAGATCAATCCATCACATGAATAAATAACCATGCAAAATCTAAATCTAAATATGATTTAGGCTCTGATATCACTTGAAAGCAAGATAGGCACTAGGTACTATGATGAAAACTTTAAAACATAAAATAACTAGTGCCTACAAGCATTATAGGGATCTAATCTTTCCTTGGATTTAGATTTAGATAGAGTATTACCTTGATAAGCTAATCCAGAAAGAAACAAGTGAACACTTCACTGATTCCAGATTTTGTCTGCTTAAACCACAGCGAAAGTATTGTGATGATTGGCTTACTAAATCGCCTCCAAAAAATTTAGAAAATGGAATGAATATATCCAACACCTTGTGGAATCTCTAGTAAAAATTTCAAATTAATTGGCTAGCTGGACCGTCCTATGGTAAATTGCAAAGCCGGACTTTGCGTAGAGAGTTCTCCAGAAATAGAGCAAGGCACACGCCTTACCTCCATTGAAATAGTCCACACAATAATGAAACTTCCTTAATTTTATAATTCATAAGTTGGAATAGAATCATTGAATAGGAAATGAAGGAGGCTGAAAATTAGCAGGAGGAGGAAGAAAAAAGTTGAGCCTTCAACTCACAAAATGCTAGCCTACACAAGGGATTATTTTTGGAAGAAAAGATGAAGAATCTAATTCTTCACAGCTTTTGCACACCTTTTTCTCTCTCTAGCTGTGTACCTCACTATATCTATATATAGATGTGGATTTGTGTGATGCCAAGGTGGCACCACACATTCCATGAAAAGAGTGGCCAAGATTTCTTAGGTGGCAAGGGAATCCAAATTTTATTTGAATTTCATTTGTATCTTAATTACATTTGGAATCACATTTCAAATTAATTAAGATGCCATTTCAAATCTCATTTGAGTCTTCTCTCCAAAAGTACATTCCTCCTAATTAATCAAATTAAACTATTTAATTTAATTAATTATGCTTTAACTTAACTCTTTAAATCAAACTTGCTTAACTCTTTAAGCTTAATTGTTGACTTAACTCCTTATGGTTATGTTGGAACCAAGTAATTAACTCCTTAATTATTGGTCTAATTTAACTCCTTAAATTAGTTGATCAATTTAACACTTAAATTAATCAAGCCGAAATTGACCTTCAAACTTGGCACCAAAATTCGGTGCATTAGGATAGAGAGATTCCTTTTCTAACTCCTTAGAAAATTCTTTTCATCAATTAGGAATCTAATTAGTTATATTGTGTGACCTAATAGGTTCTACCATTCATTGGACATGGGCTTACAATGCCTTGTGACTTTTGAATATCTCATATTTATTCTAGTTTAGAACTCCTTTTAAACTAGTCGACTCAATTCAATTAATTTCATTAATTGAAGAGTACCTAATATATGTGGTTGATGTCTAACCACAAGCCCATGGAGCCCAACTAATTTGTCGAAATGAATATTCTGGAGAACCATCATCGCTCTACTTATGCCATGCAAATACAATCCTTTTGTCTTCTATCTCTCAAAAGAGGCTTAGGGCAAGATATTTGTTGGCTTCTCATTAGCCTCGATACTATGTCTCTATTCTCAATGTTTGAATCCATTTGTGTAACCTTACCTTTGGAAAACTCATTTTCCAAATTGTTACACCACCTTTCGTAAGGATCTTTTGGAATTGATTTAAGGGCTTCAACCAAATTTAAGTGAAGTAAATATAAGTATAAGATGAAGCTAGCCATTTGAAGAATATCATTTAATGAAGAATGTATTGAAAGTGAAATAGTTTACTTGCTAATCTAATTAGCTTGTATGGCACTATTCCAATATTTTTAACAATTTTAGCATAACTCTCTATAGAAAAATGCTTTTCACGAACCATTTGTTGCATTAGAAATTAGAATCCATAGCTTCCTAGTGATATATAGTCAACCACCTAGTTCATTCCTAATGAAACCACCTAGTTCATTTCTAGAAGTTAACCTAAAATTTATCATAGCACCTTGAAAATTATTTTTAAGTGCACCAGTTGACACGTCCTTATGCTAGAATAGTGCCTCGTAGCTAATTAGATTGCTGTGTATTACTCTTTTTGTGATACAATTTTGATTAAATGATTGTCATGCCCTAAAACCAAACTATGCAGTCTAATCTTAAGGCATGAAACTTTTTCCTAAATAATAAAATTCAACTAACCTAAAATCATGATTTAGAACAAAAGAACTCTAAGTATTCAAAATAAATTAAGCACATCTTGTGATATGAAAACTCAAATGTTAATACTCTAACCTTTACTAAAATCTATAAAGAAATTAATAAACTAACACCATCAAATACTAAGACTACTATAAAAGTATCAAAAAAATACTTGAAATAATATTGATGAGATCTTTCAAAGAAAAAAAAACCTTAACTTAGAGGAGTCTAAGTTTTACAAAATATTGAGTCAAATTGGATACAAATTAAAAGGAGTTTCAATTAATCCAAACTTTCTATCAATAGGAGGTGACATGAGATGCCACCCTTATTTAGTGTTGGCTCACAAGTCGTGGGACAAATTATTAGGGGAAAGATATGCTCGCTTCTTGACAAATGATGTCCTTTAATTTAAAACTCAGTTTGACATTTTGTCATGAGTTGTGGAATGTCATTGTGGAGTTTATAACTAAAGATTGATTGGGAAGCATAACTTAACACCTAGTAGTGTAGATGTCATATACGTTGTGGGTCTATATGAAAAGTGAGACAAAACAAATCAAAGGTTGCATAGAGATGCAATTAATAAAAATTGCTTACCATAGGATTGTTTGTGGATATCTTACAAGTCGTAGGTCTACAAATGGTGCCTTTTGGGCTTTGATTCTCATTAGGAAATGTGATTTTCCAAATTTTTCTAGACAGTGAGTAATTTGATAAAATAGTGGGAGAAAAATATGCTTGAAAATCCATAAATATGTTTTCTAATATCAAAATTCAATCATATACCAATATTCTCTTTTTAGCTTTTATAGATTTGTAAAATATCAAACATGGCCAAGAATTCACTAAGCATCATATTGGAATCTAAAAATCTAATTGGGCCAAACTACCATGATTGGCTTCAAAACCTCAAAATCATCCTTGAATTTGAGAAATGGGCTTCTGTCCCAACTCAAAACCCCACCGACACCATAGGCGAGGACACCAATCAAGAGGTACATGAAGAGTTCATTAAATGGGTTGTGGATGACCTCCAAACCCACTGCCTCATGATGGTCTCCATGTTCAATGAGCTTCAAAAGTCTCATGAACATGTGAAAAGTACTTTCGAGATACATTTACACTTACAAGAATTATATGGTGTACAAATGAGACATAAGAGGTACATGTACTTTAAGGAGCATTTTCGAACTAGGATGATAAAGGGGTCAAGTGTCCATGATCATGGTCTTACGATGATTGGGCTTATTGAGAAGCTCATTACTTTGGAAATAGTCATGGACAACAACCTTTATGTGGTTTTGATCCTTTAACCTTACCTATCTCTTTTAACTAATTCATGACGAACTTTAATATGTCAAAATAAGAAGTCACGATCAATGAATTGGTTAACATAATGGTGATAGTTAAGTTAACTTTAAAAAAGGATAAGCCGCTAATGCTTATTTTCTTCTCTAAGTCTAAAGACCCAAAGGGAAAGAAGAAATGAGGTAAGAAGAAGAAAATTTCTTATCTGAAATGAAAGAGAGCATTAAAACTATCCAAGGGGGTCAAGAAAAAGAAGCAGATAAGAATGATACCACTTGTTTCTACTATAGTGAGACAAGCCATTAGAAGTGTAATTGCAAAGAGTATCTTGAGACTTTTAGGAAATGTATTGTCCTTTATTGAAGTGTACTTAACTACCAATTCTTCCTCATGAGTATTTGACAATGTATGTGGTTCTCATCTTCATAATTCATTAATGGGATAAAAGGATGAAAGAGTCTAACTGATAAGGGTTTGATCCTACGCCTTAGTAATAGAGTAAAAGTTATGTTCAAAGTTGAAGGCATTATCAAGTTAGACTTAGGGAGCTCCTTAATTGTATTGGATCCTTATTACTATATACCAAATCTTTTGAAGAATATTATTTCAATTCTCATTTTGGATAGTGAAAAGTTTGATTTTTTAAATATCAAATGGGAAATTGAAAACAATAAAGAATGGTTTTTTAATTGCAATGGGTATACCTAGTAATAGATTATACATTTTGGATTCTCATCCTTCACTTATACACATTCAACAATGTAATAAAAAAAATTAGATAACCAAGAAAGCGCCACTTTGGAGCATGCTAGATGTAGACATATTTCCAAAAATAGGATGAAGAATATAGAAGCCCTTAAAGCACTAAATGTTATTAGTATAGAGGACTTTCCTACTTATAAATCTTGTTTAAAAGGAAAAATGACCAAGGCTCCTTTTGTAGGGTAAATGGAGTGAACCACAAGTCCTTTGAATTTGATCCATATAGTTATTTGTGCACTACTAAGAGTTAGTGTAAGAGAAAGTTATTCTTACTTCATTACCTTTACTGGTGATCATATTTGGTTCAGACATGTGTATCTTATGAAGTACTAGTTCAAAGCTTTTAAAAGGTTCAAAGAGTATCGGAATGAAGTAGAAAAGCAACAAGGAGTTAGTATTAAAGCTCTTTGATCGGATCAAGGAGGGAAATACTTGAGTACCAATTTCTTAGATTATTTAAAAGAGAATAGGATTCTCTCACAATAGGCTTCACTTGGCACACCCCAACACAATAAAGCAATAAATAGGAGAAATCATACCTTATTGAACATGGTACGTTCCATGATGAGCTTCACCAATATGCCTATATTCTTTAGAAGTTAACACAACGACAATACTGCTAAATATAATACCCTCAAAGTTAATGCCAAGGACATCACATGGGATGTGGTATGGCAAAACACTCTCTTACGCTTATTTAAGAGTTTGGGAGTCACCCACATACGTCAATAAGTTAATGGGAGACAGGTTGGATGCGAGATCAATTTTGTGCAAGTTTGTGGGATACCTAAAAAAGTCTTTAGGATATTTTTTTCTATGATCCCTCTGAACAAAAGGAGTTTGTTTCAAGGAACACCATCTTTTTGGAAAAGAGTTTCTATTGGATAAAAAAGGCATAATCGTTGAACTTGATGAAGTTCAATATATTCATATTATCCCACAAGTGGTAGAAATAATAGAGCATCTTGAGTTAGCACACAACCATTTAGAAAGTCAGACTGAATCAACAAACAACATAAAAAGTTTAGATTCTTTTATGAAATGAGGCAAATAGATAGTGACCCGAAGACCTATGAGGAAGCTATGTTGGATATAGATTTGTTACATTAGCTTGAGGCCATCAAATCTAAAATGGACTCTATGTACTCCAAAAAAGTATGCACTTGGGTGGATCCACCAAAGGGTATAGTACCTATTGGTTACAAGTGGATCTACAAGCGAAAGCTAGGAGTTCATGGAGAATTGACAACTTTTAAGGCTAAACTAGTGGCAAAAGGTTATACTCAAAGACTCAGTATTAGTTTTGAGAAAAATTTTTCATCGATTATTATGCCTAAGTCCATTTGGATTATGCTGTTCATAATCACTTATTATGACTATGAAATATAGTAAATGGATGTAAAGACCATTTTTCTCAATGGAAACATTGAAGCAAAAATCTATATGGAGCAATCATAAAGTTTTACATCAAAAATGAGTAAGTGCAAAGTTTGAAAACTCCAAAGGTCTATCTATGGACTAACGCAAGTATCCTAAAGTTGGAACATACATTTTGATAAATTAGTCAAATCATTTTGCTTTGTTAAAAATCTATATGAGCCTTGTGTGTATAAAAGGTTAATGGGAGTTTAATACAATTTATTATATTTTATGTTGATGATATTCTTCTCATTGATTGAGAAAGAAGGGTCAGAGAGTACTAGGGCTTGGTAATCTTTGTAATTCTCCATAAAACAATTGGGAAAAGCTTCTTATGTACTATGAATATGAAAGTAATAGTAGTACTAGGATCTAATAATGAAAATATTAAAAGCTAAAATTAACTAGGCTATTCAAACTAACAAGGATCTAAATATGCTCATGATTCAGATTTAAGGTAGAGAATTACCTTGATTAGCTTACTTCCAAGGAGAAAATGAAGAACTCTTCTTTAATCCAGAATTTGCCAAGCAATAGCATGGTAGAACCAATGCAACTTTTGCACAAGTTAACCTTTTACAAAAATTTCAAAAAAATACTAAAAGCTCTTCAACTCTTTCATGGATCTATGATAAAAATTTCAGATCAAAACTCATTCTAGATCTCCTAGAATAAAATTGCCAATTGATTGCTCCCATTGGTGGATCTCCAAAGGCTTAGCAAACTATTTGTTTTGCCTCTATCAATATGATCCACACACCAAATCAATTTCCTATCACCTAGAACAATTAGTTGGAGATTGAGAAAATATATGAGAGGTAGTAACCAATTTTAGGGGTTGGAGAAGAAGAGGAAGGTGAGATTCAACACATGAATGAACACTTTGAAGAATAAAGGAAAAATGTGAGAAAATCTAATTCTTCACTTGTGAATTGCCTGTGGCCACCCACCTCACCTCTACATCTATATATAGAGGGAGGATGGTGTGATGTCAAGTTGGCATCATAGCTTCCTCAAAGGGGGGACCACCAACATTCTTGTAATGCATGCAAGTTGGCAAATTCAAATAGTTTGAATTTGTGTGCATTTCAATTTTATTTGAAATCTAATTTCAAGCTAATTAAAATATCACACCAAATGAACCTTTCATTTAATTTTCCCTCCAAAAATGATTCTTCTCATAAACTAAATTAAACATTTTAATTTAATTAATTGACTTGACTTAACACTTAAGCCAACTAGCTTAACTCCTTAAGCTTAATTTTGTTAATTTAACTCTATAAATTAACTTTACCAATTGATGGTCACATGGCACCAAATAATTAACTCTTTAATTATTGGTCTAATTTAACTCTTAAATTAGTCGATCAATTTAACACTTAAATTAATCAAGCTAAGTGACACTTCAATTTTCGATCGCTCCAAAAATCAGTCACTTTGGAGTGAATTTTCTTACACTTAGAAAATTTTTACAAGATTTAGGAAATGCTATTAGCATTTGTGTGTGACCTGATAGGTTCTACTATTTATTGAACATGAGCTCACAACTACTTGCGACTTTTGAATATCATATATTAATTTTAGTTCAAAACTCCTTTCAAACCAAATTGACTTAATTCAATTAATTTATATTAATTGAAGAGTACCTAATCGCGATGATTGATGTCTTACCTTAATTTCATACAGCCCAACTAATTGATCAAAATGAATGCTCTTGGTGAACTATTATAGATCTATGCGTACCATGCTAATAATGTCCTTCTGTCTCCTATTTTCCAAAAGAGGCCTAGTGCAAGATATTTATCGGCTCCCTAATAGTTTCAATACTATTTCTCTATTTTCAATATTTGATTCCACTATGTGACCTCATCATTGAAACACTCATTTCCAAATTGTCACAGCACCATGTGCAAGGATTTCTAAGAATCGATCATTATATAATACATAGAAAATGCACTTGCCTTTACAAAGATGAGGTTGGACCTCATAAACCTACATACATAGTAGCTCACACCTAATCTCTACCCGAGTGGTCTACTAAGTGACCAAGGAAGAATGAAAACATGATGACCAAACACAAGGTTACCATGGGTTTTTAGGTTGAAGGACTAATATTATGTATTAGCGTAAGCAGGAGAATTTACCATTATTGACTTGCCACTGGGCTATCTAGTAGATTATCTAGGTTGGTCTTTAGTGCCTTATTCTCTAACAAGCACCTACTAACATGCATTCATATCTTATATGGAATTGCTCATAGAATAGGGCAACATCCAACTCTTGGATTTATGCATGATTAGTATAAGTTTATCTGGATCTTAGATATCTTGTCTCATACGATTCTATAACTTAGAAGCTTTAAAATCATGATGATGTAAAACTTATTCCATGATTACCATCTAATATGTAACCAAGTCCCATAGTTAAGTGTGATCTATAGGCTTAATTCAAATGCTAGTAAAGTAATATAGAGCATAAGATAATGATGTCCATATAAAGAATATTATTCAATCAAGATTATTTTGCTAGAAAATATTTTTTCAAGGCAATCAAATTGTCTTGCTAGGCACTGTTCCAATAATCTCTTACTTGCCTTAAAGCTAATGTCCCATGGCATTGAGGCCTATTTTCTTAAGATGTCCTTCAAAGACCTTTTGCGTTTGGGGTTTTGTCAATGCATCTGCTATATTATCTTCCAATGCAATTTTTTTCACTCGGATGTCACCTCTCCTAGATTAAATAATTTTACCTCAAAATGTGCTTCAATCATTAATGAGATCTTAGCTCTTTAGCTTGCGTTACTACCTTATTATTGTGATAGAAAGCAACCATTGGCTTAGCAATGCTAGGCACAACATTCAACTCTTGAATGAAGTTTTTCATTCAAACACCTTCTTTTGTAGCTTCCTAAGCTATAATACATTCTTCCTAAGTTGTAGAGCCTACCGTGGTGTCTTGTTTGGAACTCTTCCATCTCACCACGCTATCATTGAGGTAAAATATGAATCCAAAAATGGATTTAGGTCATCTATGGAAACTTGAATCCAAAAATCCTTTGAGTTTCAATTTTCCATTACTGTATACTAAGAACAAGTCCTTAGTCCTTCTTAAGTACTTAATGATTGTTTTCATTGCTATCTAGTGACTCTCGCTAGGATTGGATTTAGATCCTACTTATAACATATAGCAAATGTGTCACATTTGGTCTTGTACATTGGACTGCATACATTATGCTCCCAATAGCAAAGGCATAATATATGTAGGACATTTTTTGTCTCTCTTTCTCTATCTGGAGGCCATGGACTTAGAGAGACAAATGCCATGTTTTATGGGAAGAAATCCCTTCATGAATTCTTTTATACTAAAGCTCTTTAGTATTTTGTCAATATACAGGATTTTGGGAAAGCCATAACATCTTCTTTAATCTATATCATGGATATATATTCCTAATACATAGGATGCTTGTCCCAAATCCTTCATGGAGAATTGAGTAGATAATCATGCTTTAATATGCTATAACATTCCTATCTCATTCTAATAAGAAAGATGTTAATGGCATAAAACATAATAAACTGTACACTATTCCTACTAGCCTTCATATACGCTTGTGGTTTATACACATTTCTCACAAAGCCAAATGATTTGATTGTCTTGTCAAAACATATGTTCCAACTTTGGGATGCTTGTTTAAATCTATAAATAGATCTCTGGAGTTTGCAAACCTTTTGATCACTCATCTTAGATATGAAATCTTGTGGCTTTTCCACTTAGATTTCTTCTTCAATGTCGCCATTGAGCAAAGTAGTTTTCACATTCATTTGCCATAACTCATTGTCATAATATATGGCTATGGCAAGTAAAATTTGAATGGACTTAGGCATTTTGACTCGTAAACAGGTTTCTTTGAAATTGATACTGGATCTTTAAATGTAACCTTTTACCACTAGCTGCATCTTAAAAGTCATTACTTCTCTATCAACTCATAACTTTCGCTTATAGATCCATTGTAACCAATGGGAATTATTCCTTTTGGTGGATCTACCAAAGTCTATGCTTTGTTGGGTTCATGGAGTCCATTTTGGATCTTGTGGCATCCAGCCAATGTCCTGAGTTTATGTCCAATATAACTTCCTCATAGGTCTTTAGATCACTATCTTATTGGCCTGTCTAATAAAGAAATTCAAAACTTTTAGGTTGCTTTTTGATTTGGTTTGACCTTTCTAAAGGTTTTGTGTGAGGCTCTTGTAGCTCATTTATTTCCATCGCTTGTGGAATTTGATGATCGTCTTGAACTTTATCAAGTTCAACAACAATGCCATTTCTATATAATAAAAATTGCTTTTCCAAAAAGTAGGTGTTCCTAAAAAAAACATATTTTATTTTGAGGGATCATAAAAGTACCTTTGCCATACCACATCTCATGTGGCATTTTAGGTACTAATTTTGAAGGAACTATATTTGGTAACTTCGCCGTCATTTCTAAGGTATATCCCTTAAAGGATATGGGCACATTGGAAAATGTCATCATGGAATGTACCATGTTTGACAAGGTACGGTTCTCCTAGCTACTACTCTATTATATTTGGATGTGCTACGATAAGTCCATTGAGAGAGAATCTCATTCTCCTTTAGATAATCTCAAAATTTGGTACTTAAGTATTCCCCCCTTGATCTAATTGAAGAGCTTTAATAATAAGTCCCATATGCTTTTCTACTTCATTTTTATACTTTTTAAACTTATCAAAGGCTTAAGACTTGTATTTCATTGGAAACACATGTCCAAATTGATTATAATCATCAGTGAAGGTGATGAAATAAGAATAGTCTCTTCTTTCACTAACTCCTAGTGGACCACAAACATCTCTATGGATCAAAATCCAAGGGATTTGTGGAGTGCTCTATTTGTCCTATAAAAGGAGCTTTGGTCATATTTCTTTCAAACATGATTCAAAAGTAGGAAAATCCTTTATACTATTAACATTTAGTACTTTGAGAGTTTCTAACTTGTTTATCCTATTTTTAGAAATATGCCCAAGTCTTACATGCCATAGAATGACATATTCTTGGTTAGATAATTTTCTTTTACTTGATTGAATATGCATTAGTGAAGGTTGAGAATCAAGTATATACAATCCGTTAACAAATATACCTTGAGCAATTAAAGAATCATTATTTAATACCTTTAACTTCCTATTCGATATAGAAAAATTAAATCCTTCATTATCAAGAATGGGAATTGAAACAATGTTCTTAACGAGGTGGGGTACATAATAAACTAGATTAAGTATAATGCAAATATTTTTAAAGTCTAACTTGATAAGGCCTTGGACTTTGGCGGCAACTCTTGCTTTATTTCCTAGGTAGATGATCAAATTTCCTTCATGAAGATTCTTTCTTCTTCCATTCTATGTAATGAATTACAAAGATAAGAACTACATGCAGTATTAAATACCCATGAGGAAAAATTAGTGGTCAAATGCACCTCAAAGAAATACATACCCTTTTTAAAAGTTGCAAGGTAAGCTTTGCAATTTCTTTTCTAATATCTCTTTTTGCCACAATGGAAACAACTTGCTTCAATTTTAGCCTTTTTCTTAACCCTCTCATAACTTTTCTTAAGTTTTTTCCCTTTGAAGAAAGAACTCTTCTTCCTCTTACCTCTTTTTCTTAAGCCCTCAAGGCCTTTTGACTTGGAGAAAGAAGTAAGCAAAGAGACGTTTCCTTTTTCATCATTGCCTCAATGGTCATAATCATGTTCCTATTTCATCAATCTAATCTCTTGCTTAGACATATTAAAGTTCATAATGAATTGGTCCTACGATAGGGATAATGACTGGAGGATGAAATCCACGTAGAGGTCATTGTCCATGATCACATCAAGTTGTCCAAACTTTTCGATGAGTTCAATCATCTTAAGCCCATGATCAGAGACACTTGAACTTTCTACCATCCTTGATCTAATGGGCACTTTTGGCAAAGCAAACCTTTCGTGCCTAGATTGCACGCCATACAACTCTTGTAGGTACTTGTAGATCTCCTTTACAAGTTTCATATGCTTGTGAGTCTCTTGGAGTTCATTAGTCATAGATGCCATCATGAGATATCTTACTTGTAGATCATCATTTACAAATTTAGTGAATTGTTCATGAGCCTCATGTCATCACAAAATGTGCCCAGTAGACTTTGATCAAGGACATAAGTCCTCTTTTCAAAGTCAAGAACTATCTTAAGTTTTCTCAACCAATCTTAGAAGTTAGGGCTGGTGAGTTTATTAGTTCCAAAATGCTTGTGAGTTAATTTTTAGCCATTTTGTTTTGAAGATTCCAAAAATTAACAACGGGTGAAAAAAGAGTAAAAACATGTGATTGAATATTAATATTTAAAAACATGTTCACAATCTTTTAAGGGTATTTTTCTCCCGCTATTTTATTAAATTCTTCACCCTCAAGATGAATTCAGGAAATCATATTTCCTAGTGAGAATCAAAATCCTAAGGACTAGTAAGTAAGTATACCTTCATGACCGAATGTATATCCACAAACAATCTAAAGGTAAGCAACGTTTGCTAATTGCATTTTATGGAACACTTGATATATTTTGCCTCACATTTTCATGTAGATCCCCAATCAGGATGATCTCTACATTACTTGGTGTTATGTTAAACCTAACAATCATTCTTTGTTTTGAGACGAGCACCACAACATCTCCTGTTATTGAGTGTATAATGTATGGGCATTCTCAAATCAAAATGCATCGTATGCTAAGTATGTTGTCATAGCTTTCTATCTAAGTTTGACCCATGTAGCTAGATGTATATCACACAAAGATGGTAGCATTGTCATGCCACATATTATTGGTAGAAGGCTTGGATTAATTAAAGCTCATTTAATTTGTATCCATTTTGACTTAATATTTGAAAAGTACTAAGACATTCTAAGTGGAGGGTTTTTGCTTGCAAAGATCTCATTATTTTTATCTTCTTATTTAGGTTTTCTATATCAGAACCATGCATTTCATACATCAATAGGATATGAAAAGCATAAATAAGTAAATACACCTAGCATGCTTCTATGGTGGAATGACCATGAGCCTAATCAAGGGATGCACTTAGATTCATAGGTACATCACTTGGTTGATTTTAAGTAGGTTGATTAAATTAAGCTATTACATGAGTGTATCCTACACATTCATGGGTCTTCAAGCCTCCATGGATCCTCTTCATTCCTTGCAACTTTTAGAAGAAAAAGAAAACCTCACTCCTAGTGATTCTGCTTTTATAACTTTTACAAGACAAAACAAGAGGCATGAAAGCCCAATTAAATACAACCTATTTCAAGAACTTGAAGGTAAATTTAAATTCAAATTGAAGGCTTCAATACCACTTGAAGCAGAAGTAGCACATGGATTCAATAATTAAAACTTCAAAAGCTAAAATTAATTAGGCTACTCAATCTAATGGAGATCTAAACATGTACATGAATCATATTTAAGGTATACAGTTTACCTTGATTAGCTTAATTCCAAGGAGAAAATGAAGAACTTTTCTTCAATTTAGAATCTACCAAGAAGTGGCACAACAGAAACAATGCAAATTTTGCATGAGTCAAGCTTATCCAAAAATTTCAAAAAAATTCCAGCAGCTCCTCAACTCTTTGAAGGTATGAGCGGCGCTAGGATCCAAATATTAAAAAAAAAATGAATAAACTAGCCCACACAACACCAAAAGAATCTAGATATGCATATAATTCAAATTTAGAAGAGAAAAATACCTAGTTGAAAGCAAAAAATTTGAACAACAAGGAAAACTCTCTTCAACAATTGAAGAAGCTTCTCACTGGCGCAGAAGATTCACCACAAATTTTCCCCAAGTTAAACTCCTCCTTTTTAGCTAAACTTTTTATGAGAATGTCTCAAAACTTTGAGGATTCTACAGTCCAAAATTCAGCCCAATCAAAACTCCATAGGTAACCCCAAAACAAGTAAAAACCGGTTGCCAGAAACTTCTCCAATCAAGAGCAAGAGCAAGCAAAATAGATTTCCGCTAATGTAAAAGTCCACACACCAAATCTATGGCCTATTCTCTGTAGAATGGGTGGAATATCTATAGAGAATGAGGGATGAAAGGATAGAAATATAGAGGTGGAAGGTGGAGGGAGTTGGAGAGAATAATGGGAGGCTAGCAAAATTAGATTCCCACAACACAATATTATTGGGAGAAAATCACACTAAGCATGCACACCTCATTCACAATGGCTGGCCACTCTCCTATATCTATATATAGGAGTGGTCACACACCATCCTCAAGGCGGTGATGCCAAATGACCTTGCCAAGGTGGCAACTAACTTGTGATTAGTGAATAAGAAAATTAATTAAAGCACATATTTCATTTTTTGAAATGTCTTGAAATTAAATGTCGTTTAATTATTCTCTCTAGAAATTAAGTCTCCAACTTAATTAAATTAAGCACTTTAATTTAATTGATAATAATTTGACTTAACTCTTAAGTCAAAGTGCTTAACCATTTAAGTTAGCCAAAATTAATTTAACCCTTAAATTAATTTTGACCAATTGATAGTTGTGTGACATCAATTAACTAACCTTTAATCAATTGATTTTAAATTAACTATTAAATTAATTTGACCAATTTAACATTTAAATTGATCAAGCCAAAATGACTACAATTTTTCCTCTTCCAAAAGCGGTCATGAATTTTCTAACTCTCAAAAAATTCTCCTTCCTTCAATAGACCATGTTATTAGCTTTCATATGTGACCCATAAGGTTCTACCATTCATTGGATCTGGGCTCATAACTCCTTTTGACTTTTGAAATATCAAATATTCACATTAGTTTAAACTCTTTTAAACTAAGCAACTCAATTCAATAAATCTTATCAGCTGAAGAGTACTCAATCTCTATGGTCGATGTCCAACCTCAAGCTCATGGAGCCAAACTAATTGGCCGAAATGAATGCTCTTGAAAAATCATTCTAGCATTATGCATACCATGCAAATACGGTCATTTCGTCTTATATCTTCTCAAGGATGCCTAAGGTAAGATATTTGTCAGCTCTTCAAATAGTTTTGAAACTATGCTTTGCATCCTTATATTTGGAAATATCTTCACAAATTATCACATCACCTTGTGTGAGTATTCTTGAAATTGATCATTATAGAACACATCGGAGATACACTCACTCTTCACAAAGACGAGAAGTCAAATTCCATATTGGATCTCATAAACCTTCATATCTAGTAGCTTATGCTCAATCTCTACCTGAGTGGCCTGCTAAGTGACGAAGGAAGAGTTAAAGTCTGAGGATCAAACATAAGGTTACCATGGACCCATAGGTCAGAGGATTATAATACACACTAGCATAAATAGGAAAACTAGCCACTACTGACTTGCCACTATGGTTATCTAGTGGATTCTCTAGTAGATTTTCAGTGCTTTGTTCTCTAACAAGAAGTTATTAACATATACTTATATCTCATACAGTTACTCATGGAATAGAGCAATCTCCAACCCTTGGATTCATGCATCATTAGATGTTGTCTCATATGATCCTATTACTTAAAATATTTAAGATCACGACCATGTAAGACTTATTCCATGATCACTAGCTAGTACATGACCAAGTCTTGTAGTATTATGTGATCTCTGGGCATCATCCAAATGCAAGTGAAGTAAATAAAAAGCATAGGATGAAGATGGCCATATAATAAATATCATCCAATCAAGATTATTTTATAAGGAAATAGTTTATGAAGCCAATCCAATTAGCTTGCGGGGCGCTATTCCAACAATCTCCCACTTGCCCTAAAGCTAATGCCCCTTACCTATGAGACCCATCTTCTCAAGATATCATTCAAAGACCATTAGCCTTTAAGGGTTTGGATAGTGGCTTTGTAGTATTCTTTTTTGAGGTAACTTTATCTATTCAGTTGTCATTTCTGTCAATTGATATCATATATCAAATGATGACACATTTACTATGCTTAGATTAATTATGAGATCTTAGCTTAAGTCCTAAATTATCTTAAGAAGACAATCATAAGCTCATGCACGCTAGGCACTACATCTAACTTTTGGATAAAGTTTTTCATCCAAACACCTTTCTTTGCAGTTTCTAAAACCACAACCTCTATGGTTGTCTCGGCCATGGTGTCTTGTTAGAATGCTTCCAACTCACCATGCCACTATTAAAGCTAAATGTAAATCTAAAAGTGGATTTTAGGTTATCTATATTAGATTGGAAACATGAATATGAAAACCCCTTGAGTTTCAATTCTCCATTACCATATACCAAAAATAAGTCCTTAGTCTTTGTCAAGTACTTAAGGATTATTTTTACAGCCATCCTGTATCTCTTACTAGGATTAGGCTGAAACCTACTAGTAATGCTTAGCGAGTATGCCACATCCAGTCTTGTACATTGAACGTCATACAATATGCTTCCTATAGTGGATGCATAAGGTATGTGGACATTCTATGTCTTTTGTTGTTAGTCTAAGAGGTTGTAGACTTGAAGAGATAAAGATCATATGTCAAAAGGAGAAATCCCCTCTTGGATTCGTTTATACTAAACCTTTTAGTATCTAATAAATGTACAGGATTTGGGAAAGCCCCAATATCCTCTTAGATCTATCTCTATAGATATGTATTCTTAATACATAGGATGCTTCAGCCAAGTTTTTTATGAAGAATTGTGTAGATAACCATACTTCGGTACACTTTAACAATTCTGTCTCATTCTTAATGAGAAAAATGTCATTTACATAAACACAATAAACTATATACTACTCCCACTAGCCTCTTGCATACACATGGTTAATACATATTTTTGACAAAGCTAAATAATTTGACTTTCTAATTAAAGCGTATGTTCCAAGTTTGGGACACCTATTTGAGTCCATAAATAGACCTCTCGAGTCTGCAAACCTTTTTCTCACTCCCCTTGGATATGAAACCTGGTGTTTGCTACATATGAATCCTTTCTTCAATGTCTCCATTGAGGGAAGTGGTTTTCACATCCATTTTCCATGCCTCATAGTCATAATATGCAACTATGGCAAGTAAAATCCGAATACACTTAGGAATAGTGACTGGTGAAAAGATTTCCTTGAAATCAATACTTGGTCTTTGAGTGTAACCTTTTGCCACTAGTCGCACCTTAGAAGTAGCCACGTCTCCAGCTATCCCAAGCTTTTGCTTATAGATCCACTTGCAACTGATGGAAACTATTCTCTTGGTGGATTTACCAAAGTCCATACTTTATTTGAGTACATAAAGTTCATATTGGATCTCACGGCTTCAAGCTAACATCCTAAATCTATGTCCAACATAGCTTTCTCGTAGGTCTTCAGATCATTATCCAATTGTCCCATCTAATGAAGAAATCTAAACCTTTCAGGTTATTTCTTGATTTTGTCTAACCTTCTTAGAGATTGTGTGAGGCTCTTTGATATTTATTTATTTCTACCGCTTGTGGGATTTGATGATCATCTTGAACTTCATCAAGTTCAATAATAATGCCTTTTCTATCTTATAGAAATTCTTTTCCAAAATGATGGCATTTCTCAAAACAAAACATCTTTTGTTTCGAGGGATCTTGAAAATAATAATCCAAAGACTCTCTTGGGTATCTTTCAAGCTTGCACAAGATGGATCTACTATCTAACTTATCTCTCATTGTCTATCTCACGTATGTAGGAAATCCCCAAACCTTGAGATATTGGTACGAGGGTGCTTTGCCATACCATATCTTATATGGTGTCTTTGGTACCGACTTTGAAGGTATTATGTTTAGTAACTTTGCTGCCATTTTTAAGGTGTATCCCCAAAATGATATAGGTACATTAGAAATGCTCATCGTGGAACGTACCATGTCCAACAAGGTATAATTTCTCTTCTTAGCTACTCCATTATGTTGGGGTATGCTAGGTAGAGTCCATAGAGAGAGAATTTCATTTTTCTCTGTTAAATGTACCATGAGCAATTAAAGAACCCATTATTTAATGTCTTCAATCTCCCATTTGATATAGAAAGATCAAATCCTTTGCTATCTAAAATGGGAATTGCAATAATGCTCTCAATAATATATGGTACATCATAACAAATGTCTAATACAAGTATGTAATTCCCTAAGTTTAATTATGTATGCCTTCAGCTTTGGTCATAACTATTGCTCCTTAGCTAAGTGGTGGATCATACGTTTATCACTTAGTATAATTTTTCTTTTTATTCTTTGCAACTACTTACAAAGAAAAGAACAACATGTGATATCATATATCCATGAGGAAGAATTCATCCTAAATGCACTTCAATAAAATACAAGCCCTTCTTAATGGTTGCAAGGTATTCCTTGCAATAGTGCTTCCAATAGCCTATCTCACCAAAGTAGAAATAAATAATATCGACTATATCCTCTATGATCTTCTTAACTCCTTTAGATGTCTTTAATAGTTCTTTTCCCATAGAAGAAGAACATTTCTTCCTTTTACCCCCTTTTTTGGTACCCTTCGGGCCCATAGACTTGGAAGAGGACACAAGTGTCAAAGGTTTGCCTTTGTCATGGTAGTCTCCTTCTAAATTAATACTTTGATCAATAAAACTCGGTGAGGATGTGAGAATCAAATTCTCATGAAGATCATTGTCCACCACTATGTCCAAGTTGAAAAGCTTCTCCAAGCTTAGTCATTCTTAGACTATAGTCGATGTCACAAGACCATTCATTCATCCTATCTTGAAAAATCTCCTTTGAAAACTTAAACTTTAACCAAGGTACTATTCATGTGTCCTTGAGACTTTTAAAGTTTGTAGATGCCATCATGAGACTAAGGGATAGGATGATCCTAAGCTTAATTTATGAACTTTTCACATGTCTCTAAATCTGCATAAATCGCAAAGGGATTAGGAGTACCATGATGTAGGACCTTTGTCTACTTCTAGGAATTTAGAATGATTCTCGAAATTAAGTTAATTGTGGAAGTTTGGTTCGATTCGTTTATTGGTTTTCAAAATAATGTTGAGTGAAATAATTAACCATTCTCAAGATTTCAAAAATCCTCAAAGGTGAAAAAGAGAATATAGCATGTGATTGAATATTGATATTGAAAATATGTTCATGGTCTTTCAAGTATGTTTTTCTCCTACTATTTTATCAAATTCTTCACCTCCAAGAAGAATTCAGGAAATCAAATTTTTTAGTGAGAATCAAGACTTCAATGACTTGCTAATGGGCCCTTATGGCCTAGTGCCATCCATGAGCAATTGAAGGGTGTGCAACTTTTGCTAATTTCATCTCACACAACTCTTGATGTAAATTTCCTCACTTTCCATATAGACCCACGTGATCGTGTGCCGTCTATATTACTAAGCATTACGTCCAACCCACCAAACAATCTTCAATTCAAGATAGCCTCACGACATCCCCCGTGATCGAGTACAATGTGTGAGGGTTCTTATGTTAAAGGTGCACTCATGCTAAATGTATACTCACAACTTTCTTCCTAAGTGTGACCACCATGACCAAGTGCCATCACATAAAATCAATATTATCGTCATGTAGAAGCCTCAAATTAATTAAACTTCTTTTAATTTGTATCTATTTAGACTTAATGTTTGAAAACACTTAGACATTCTAAGTTGGGGGTTTTTGCTTGCAAAGATATCATCATTTTTATTTTTCTTATTTAGGTTCTTTGTATCCTAATTATGCATCTCATACATCAATATGATATGCAAAGCATAAATAAGTAAGTAGCCTAGGATGCTCCTAGAGTGAGATGACCATGAACCTAATCAAGTGATGCACTTAGAGCCATAGGTTCATCACAAGGTTGATTTTAAGTGGGTTGATTAAACTAAGTTATTACATTAGTGTATCCCATACATTCATGGGTCTTCAATGTTTTATAGATCCTTTTTACTTTTTGCAACTTTTACAAGAGAAAGAAATCCTCACTCCTAGTAATTCTACTCTCATAACTTTTACAAGGTAGAATAAAAAGCATACAAATCCCATTTAATACAACCCATTTCAACAATGTGAAATAAATAAAATCATTATTAAAAAGCTCATGATCATCCCTATTCATTCATCATCCATTCAACACTTAAATGAATAATAAATAAACTAAGAATTAACATTCAATTCCAACAATTAAGTGCTAATCATATTAAAATAATCGGTCATGCAAAAATAAGCATAACACTTATGCATCATATTTTTGCCACAATTGGAAGTCAACTTCAACAAGTTTTAAAAGCAACTAAAAAGTGTTCAACATAATCTTGAGGTTTTACACAACATTTGTGCAACCAATGTATGTGTTTCAAAAAACGTTTGATCACTAAAGGAACCAAATAAAAAGCTCAAAACAGATCTCAAACCCAATTAGAGGCTGCTGACTGAGGCTTGCACGCTATTGGGCAGTAGCTCTTAGTCATTGCCCTACTATAGGCTACTGAGAGCCAACAGCTCCCCTGTTTTGGGGTTTACAGCCAAGTTAAGCCATTTTTAGCTCAACTTTTGTACACTAAGAATTTTGAACAACTTCTAAACATACAAAAACACAACATAGGTGAACATTTTAGGTTAAAACACCTTTCAATATTGAAATATCAAATGCCCAAAGATGCTTGAAAAATAAGTTTAAGCAAGAATCGTATTCTTAAAAAGTCTCCAATTATATCCAATCTTATTGGACCCAAAAATGACAAAAACAACTAAAGGTCATTCATAACATACTATATCACAATATAACATCTATCAATGCCAAATTAAAATTTAACATTAGCAAAAATAAATCAGAACATACCCATCCCATGATTTAACAATAAAAGCACATAATAGCATGATTTAATCCATCAACAAAAGAGCCACAAGTAAGATCATCCATAGAATCCAACCTATCATATGGATCAAGTACATGGTGATTTTGATCAATTCTTCACAAGAAACTATCATCCAAGCCAAGCAAAATCCAAATCCGTGCATGAATATTGCTCTTATACTACATAGAATCTAAATATTTTCAAAAAGAAACTAAATAAACTAGCCCACATAACACAACAAGGATCTAGACATGCATAGAATTCAGATTTAGAAGAGGGAAATGCCTGGCTGAAAAAAAAAAATTTGAACAGCAAGAAAAACTCTCTTCAACTATTAAAGAAGCTTCTCACTGGCATAAAAGATTCACCACAGATTTTTCTCAAGACTCCTCTTTTTAGCTAAAAGTTTTACAGGAATGTCTCAACCCTTTGAGGATTCTACAGTCTGAAATTTAACCCAATCAAAACTCCAAAGGTAACCCCAGAACAAGCAAAAATTAGTTGCCAAAAATTACTCCAATCAAGAGCTAGAGCAACCAAAATAGATCACCTCTAATGTAAAAGTCCACACACTAAATCTGTGGCCAATTCTCTATAGAATGAATGGAATATCTACAGAGAACGAAGGAAGAAAGGCTAGGAATATAGAGGTGAAAGGTGGAAGGAGTTGAAGAGAATAACAGGAGGTTGACAAAATTAGATTCCCACTACACAATATTATTGGGAGAAAATCACACTAGGCATGCGCACCTCATTCACAATGGCCAGCCAATATCTTATATCTATATGTAGGAGTGGTCACATACTATCCTCGAGGAGGTGATGCCAAGTGTCCTTGCTAAGGTGGCTACTAACTTGTGATTAGTGAATAAGAATATTAATTGAAGCACATATTTAATCTTATGAAATATCTTGCAATTGAATTTCAATTCATATTAAATAAACCCTTCATTTAATTATTCTCTCCAAATATTAACTCTCCAACTTAGTTAAATTAAATACTTTAATTTAATTGATAATAATTTGACCTAACTCTTAAGTCAAAGTGCTTAACTATTTAAAGCTAGTCAAAATTAATTTAACCCTTAAATTAATTTTGACCAACTAATAGTCATGTGACATCAATTAATTAACCTTTAATCAATTGATCTTAATTTAACTCTTAAATTAATTTGACTAATTTAATATTTAAATTGATCAAACCAAAATGATTACAATGTTCCCTCCTCCAAAAATTGTCATGAATTTTCTAACTCTTAGAAAATTCTCCTTCCTTCAATAGACTATGTTATTGGCTTTTGTGTATGACCCATTAGGTTTTATCATTCATTGAACATGGGCTAACAACTCCTTATGACTTTTGGAATCATAAATATTCATTTTAGTTTAAAGTCCTTTAAATTAAGCGACTCAGTTTAATTAATCTCATTAATTGATGAGTACCCAATCTCCATGGTCATTGTCCAACCTTAAGTCCATGAAGCCAAACTAATTGGCCAAAATAAATGCACTTGAAAAACTATTCTAGCATTACACATACTATGCAAATACAGTCCTTTCGTCTTATGTCTCCTAAAGGAAGCCTAGGGCAAGATATTCGTCGGCTCCCTAATAGCCTCAATACTATGCTTCTATTCTTAATGTTCGATTCCCTTTGCAACCTCATATTTGGAAATGCCTTCCCAAATTAGCACATCACCTTGCACGAGAATTTCTTGGAATCAATCATTATAAAACACATTGGAGATGCACTCGTCCTTCTATCTTAGATCTCATAAACCTCCATGTCTAGTAGCTCATGCCCAATCTCAACTTGAGTGCCCGCTAAGTGATCAAGAAAGAGGTAAAGCATGACGATCTAACACGAGGTTACCATGGATCCTCAAGTCAAAGGACTAATAACATGCACTAGCGTAAACAAGAGGACTAGCCACTATTAACTTACCGCTATAGCTATCTAGTAGATTCTCCAATAGGTCTTTAGTGTCTTGTTCTCTATAAAGCACTTATTAACATGCACTTGTATCTCAAACAATTGCTCATGGAATTGAGCAATGTCCAACCCTTGGATTTATGCTTTGTTAGTGCAAGTTTATCCAGATCTTAGATGCTCTATCCCATATGATCTTAAAACTTGAAAGATTTAAGATCATAGCTGTGTAAAACTTATTCCATGATCACTAACTAGTGTATGACCAAGTCTTATTGTCTTATGTGATATATGGGCTTCATCAAATGAAGTAAATAAAGAGCATAAGATGAAGATGACCATATAAGAAATATCATCCAATCAAGAATATTTTACAAGTAAATAGTTTACAAGGCCAATCCAATTGGATGGAAGGGAACTATTCCAACACTCTTTAGTGGACCTGCTACAAAAATTTCAGATCAAAAATCCTTCTTGATCTCTTGGAATAAACCACCAAATGGTTGTTTCTACTGGTAGATCTCCAAAGGTTTGGCAAACTATTTATTTTGCCTCTATTAATATGATCCACATACCAAAGCAATTTCATATCACTTCTTACAATTAGCTAGAGATTGAGAGAAGAGAGGAGAGTTGTGGCTAATTTTAAGGGTAGGAAAAGAAGAGGATGGTGGGTTTTAATACATGAATGAACACTTTGAAGAATTGAGGGAAAATATGAGAGAATCTTATTATGCACTTGTGAATTGCATGTGGCCATGCACCTCACCTCTATAGATATAGAGAGAGAGAGGATGGTGTGATGCTAATTTGGCATCACACCTTATTCAAGTTGTGGGACTGCCAATATGTTTGTAATGTATGTAAGTTGGCAAATTCAAATCTAATTTGAATTTGTGTGCATTTCAATTTCATTTAAAATCAAATTTCAAGCTAATTAAAATATCATACCAAATGAACCTTTGATTCGATTGTCCCTCCAAAAAATATTCTTCTCATTAATTAAATTAAACACTTTAATGTAATTAATTAACCTTTGTCTTATTAACACTTATGCCAACAAGCTTAACTTCTTAAGCTTAATTTTGTTAATTTAACTCTTTAAATTAACTTCACCAATTGATGGTCACATGGCACCAAATAATTAATTCTTTAATTATTGGTCTAATTTAACTCTTAAATTAGTTGATCAATTTAACTCTTAAATTAATCAAGCCAAGTGATAATTCAATTTTCAGTTACCCCAAAAATTAGTCAGTTTGAAGTGAATTTTCTAACTTTTAGAAAGTTCCACCAAGATTTAGGAAATGCTATTAGCTTTTGTGTGTGACCGATAAGTTCTACCATTCATTGGACATGGGCTCATAACTCCTTATGACTCTTGAATATCATATATTTAATTTAGTTTAAAACTCTTTTTAAACTAAATTGACTTAATTCAATTAATCTTCATTAATTGTAGAATATCTAATCTCCATGGTCGATGTCTAACCTCAATTCCTTGGAGTCGAACTAATTGGCCAAAATGAATGCTTTCAGAAAACCATTATAGCTCTATACATATCATGCAAATATGGTCCTTCAATCTCCTGTCTCTTGAAACAGACTTAGGGCAAGATATTTCCTGACTCTCTAATAACTTCAATACTATGTCTTTGTTCTCAATATTCGATTCCACTATGTGACCTCATATTTGAAAAACTCCTTTTCCAAATTGTCACAGTACCTTGCCCAAGGATTTCTAAGAATCATTCATTATAGAATACACAGGAGATGTACTTGCTTTTCACAAAGATAAGAAGTCGGATTCCATCTTAGATCTCATAAACCTCCATACCTAATAGCTCATGCCCAATCTCTACTTGAGTGGCCCATTAAGTGACCAAGGAAAAGTCAAAGCATAAGGACCAAACATAACGTTACCATGGGCCCAAAGGTTAAAGGACTAAAATATGCAGTAGCATAAATAGAAAAATTTTCCACTATAGCTATTTAGCCGATTCTTTGGGTAGGTCTTCAATACTTTGTTCTCTAACAAGCATCCATATCTCATATGGGATTGCTCTTGGAATGGAGCAACATTCAACTCTTGGATTTATACATCATTAGTATAAGTTTATCTAGATCTTAGATGCCATATATCATAAGATCTTACAATTTGGAAGGTTTAAGAACATGACCATGTAAGACTTATTCCGTGATTAACATCAAATGCATAACCAAGTCCCATAATCAAGTGTGATCTAAAGGCCTCATCCAAATGCCAACGAAGTTATATAAAGCATGAGATAAAGATGGCCATCTAAAGAATATCATTCAATCAAGATTGTTTCATAAGAAAATAATTTTACAAAGCCAATCTAATTGGCTTGCTGGGCACTATTCCAATAGAATACAGATCTATATCGATAGATCAAAGTTAATGTTGGGGTTATCCCAAACTAGGTACATTGACAAAATAATAAAGAGGTTTAGTATGGAATAATCCAAGAAGGGATTGCTCCCTATAGGACATAGTTTTTGTCTCTCCAAGTCTATGGCCTCTAAGACTAAAGACAAGAAAGAAATAATATCTCACATACCTTATGTATCTATGATAAGGAACATAATATATGCTGTTTAATGTACTGAACCAATTGTAGCAAACACTCTAAGTGTTATAAGATGCTTTCAATCTGATCGTTGTAAGAGTCACCAGATGGCCATAATGGCAATCATAAAGTACTCGAGAAGAACTAAGGATTTGTTTTTGGTTTATAGAAATAGAGAATTGAAACTTGAAGGATTTTCAGATTTTAGTTTTCAATCCAATGAAGATGATCTTAAATCTATCTTTGGATTTATATTCAGCCTTAATGGCGGTGTGGTAAGTTGAAAGAGTTCCAAGCAAGACACCGCAGTTAACTCAACCACTAAGACAGAATATATTGTAGTGTCAAATATTGCAAAGAAAGAATCTTGGATGAAAAACTTTGTCTAAGAGTTAGATATAGTGCCTAGCATTGCAAAGTTGGTTGTTATCTTTTATTATAGCAATGGAGTCATTATGCAAGCACAAGATTGGCGTGTAAAATTACTCCTCTTATGATATAATCTTGATTAAATAATATTCTTATCAAATGTCCATCTTTATCTTATGTTTTTGTACTTCATTTGTGTTTGGTTGAAGCCTTTAAATTATACTAGACTATAGGACTTGGTCATGCATATGATAGTGATCATGAAACAAATCTCCATGATCATTATTTTAAAGTATTCCAAGTCATAGAATCTTAAGAGACTAGACATCTAAGATTTGGATATACTTGCACTAACAATACATATTCCAAGGGGTTGGATATTGCTTCGTTTTATCGGCAATCTAAGTGAAACAAGAATTAATGTTAGTAAGTGTTTGTTAGAGAACAGGTTCACTAAAGACTCGCTCAGAAAATCCACTAGATAGCTATAGTTGCATGTCGGTAATGCCAAGTTCTCAAGCTTCTGATAGTGCACATGATTATTCCTTGGACTTGAGGACCTATAGGAACCCTGTGTTTAGTTCCATGTGTTTTGACTTTTACCAAACTACGTAGCGGGTCTATGGGGTTGAGATTGGGCATAAGCTACTTAAGCATGAAGGTTTGTTAGATCCAAGATGGGATCCATCTACTCATTGTTGTGAAGAATGAGAGTATCTTCTATGCATTTTATAATGATTGATTTCAAAAAATCCATGCACAAGGTAGCATGAAAATTTGGAAAAGGTGTTTTTCAAAATTTAGGCTATAAGGGGGAATCGAACATTGGATATAGAGTCATAGTTATTGAGGCTATTAGGGAGCCGACAAATGTCTTGCCCTAGGCCTCTTTTGGGAGATAAGAGATGAGGA
Source organism: Jacaranda copaia (assembly GCA_014898725.1). Lineage (NCBI taxonomy): Eukaryota > Viridiplantae > Streptophyta > Magnoliopsida > Lamiales > Bignoniaceae > Jacaranda > Jacaranda copaia. Next base: position 256,512 of record JACGDI010003043.1, read on the forward strand.
TGATTTGCATGGTAAGCATAAGCTACAATAGTTCATCAAGATATAATTCATTCATCCAATTAGTTGGGCTCCATAGGTTTGTTGCTACACATCGACTATGGAGATTGAGTAGTCTTCAATTAGTAGAGGTTAATTGACAGAGCTATTAGTTTAAAGGAGTTTAAACTAATGTAAATATTTCAATATTCAAAATATCACAATGAGTTGTGAGTCTATGCCCAATGAATGGATGAACCTAATATGTCACACACAAAAATCCAAGGAAACTCTTATTTGATAGAAAGAATTTCTAAGGAATTAGAAAATTCATGCTAGGCATTTTTGTAGAGAAAATGGTTGACTATTTAATTGGTCATTTTAGCTTAATTGATTTAATAAATATTAAATTAATCAAAATAATTTGAGTTAAATTAGGTCAATTTAATTAAGGAGCTAATTTAATTAGTGTTGAGAGACAAATAACTAGTCTAGTTAACTTAAGGAGTTAAGTTAAATTTATTAAATTAAAGAGTTAATTTAGTTAAATTGAGAATTTGAGTTTTGAAGGAAAATCAAATGAAAGAGTCTATTTAAATTTAAATCAATTACCATTTCATTTCTTAGATGAAATGCAAATGTTAACTAAATATAAATGCACATGAAATGCAAATGCATGCACAAGTTGGTAAGTTGGCCAACAAGCATTGAGGGTACGATGAGAGCATCTAAAAGCTTCTATCTGCTCTATAAATAGGATGTGTGGCCGCCCACTTGGTGTTGTTGGCATTCCTCATATTTTCTCTCCAAAAGTGTAATATAATTCACGTGTTGATTAATCACAAAATATTCTCTCATCCCTTTCTCCTCCAAAACTGTCACCCCTTCCCACCTTCTTCCTCCTTGGTTCTAGCAAAAGTGAGGTTGATTGAGAGCTTGCCCAAAGTGTGTGGACTTGTTTGTTTGGGGTCAACGTTTAGGGGAGTTTTTGGATGCACCATTGGGTAATCCATTAGTGGCAGATTTTAGAAATTAATGTCATTTTTGCCGATTTTTGGAGCATTGGAAAGGTAGATTTTAGATCTAACTATTAGAGCTTGTAGATCTTCCAAGAGAAGAGTCTTTGGAGTGATCTCATAAAAAATCCTTTGTTTCTATTTACAAAGGTAAATCTTTTACCATCAAGTCCTTCTTTAGAGCTAGATTTTGATCCTTGGGATGAGATGATTGGCTTTATTTTAGCCTATTTTGGTTTTAATATTTGGATCCTAATCTATCTTTATCTTTTAGTAATACCAAAATCATGTAAAATACATTTCATCTATAATAATTTGGTGCAACAATTTTCCAAGGCCATGTATTTTGCCTAGGTTGTGGATAGTGTAACTGTGTTTTTCTTTTTGCTATATCATGGAACCAAACAATTTTCCAATAGTTGACAACCACAATTGATACGTTTCCTGTCTATCTTACATCCAACATAATTTGCATAAGAATAGCTTATGAAATTGAAAGATTTAAAATGTAGATACCATAAGACATAGTTAGATGTTCCCTTAAGATATCTCAATATTTTTTTAACAGCATTTAAATGGGATTCCTTTGGATCAAACTAGAATATAGCACATAAGCATATTGAGAACAAAATATCTAGTCAACTTGCAATTAAATAAAGTAAACTACCAATCATACCTCTATAGGCTTTCTCATCTACACTCTTATCATCCTTGTTAAGCTCCAGTTTGGCACTTATACTAATAGGAGTGGTTATAGGGTTGCATTGACTTATTCCAAACTTCTTTGGAAGCTCTATTGATGCTTTTCTTGAGAGATGAATGTTCTTTTCTGAGTTTGCTTCATTTGAAGTCCCAAGAAGAGGTTGAGCTATTTTATTAAGCTCATCTCAATTTTTTTTTATTTTCTTGGAAAATTTTTGACAAAGTAGATCATTTCTAGCACTGAAAATGATGTTATTGACATAAATTTGAACAATAAAAGAACCATTATCTTGATGCTTAGCAAACAGTGTGGTTTCTAAGATTCTAATAGAAAAATCATTATTTATGAGAAATTTACTCAATTGATCATACCAAGCCCTGAGGGCTTATTTTAGTCCATATAAAGTCCTTTATCAATTTAAAAATGTGATGAGAAAAGTTTTGAAAATTGAAACCAAGGGTTGATGAGATACAAAGGCAAAAAAGCATTTTAATTAATTTTAACTATGCAACTAGAGCAAACATGTCATCGTAGTCAATGCCCTTTTGTTGACTGTGGCCTTTTGCTAGCCGTCTAGCTTTATTCCTAATAACTTTACTAGTGTTATCTAGCTTATTTCTAAACACCCACTTGGTACCAACAACTGGATGATCTAATGGTCGTTCTACCAACTCCAAAACTTTATTCTTTTCAAACTGAGCTAGTTTTTCCTTTATTACTTCAATCCAGAATGGATCTTTTAGTGCCCCTTTGATATCTTTAGGTTCAATAATTGAAATAAGAGCACATTTGGATTTATCTGGTGGAACTTGTCTTGTTTAAGTTTGGTAGTTATTCCGGTTTGAGGATCATCAATGATTCTATCAATAAGGTGACTGAAAGAATGTTTAAATCTTTTGGTTCCTTGTTCATGCTTTTCTATTGATTCATTGGAGTCATATTCAGTAGTAGGTTTTTTTTCCTTTAGTGATTCTGTTTCCTCTTAATTTGAAGTAGATGGCTCAAGGTTTGAAATCTTAACTGGTTTTTTAAATCTTATAATTTCCTTGCTCAAGGTTTCCTTGGCACAAGATGGGTTAGTCTCATCAAATGTAACATGCATGGATTCTTGAACCATTATTTTCCTTTTATTAAACACATGCTAAGCTTTACTATGCATTAAGTAAACAACAAAGATAGCTTCATCTATTTTGAAATTAAACTTTGTCAAATAGTCTCTATTGTTAAAAATATAACATTCACAACTAAAGACACGAAAGTAAGAAATATTTGGAACTTTATTGCAGCACAATTCATATGAGGTTTTTGTAAAAAAACACGATTTGACATATAATAGGCCATGTTCATAGCTTCACCCCTAAAGGATTTTTGGGAAGATCATATTCATTCAGCATGGTTCTAACAACTTCTTACCAAATTTAGTTTTTCTTTTCAACTACCCCATTTTGTCGAGGAGTTTTAGGAGCAAAAAAATCATGAATGCAACCATGTTTTTTCACAAAACAAAATAAAGTTTATTTCATCTAACTCAATTCCATGGTCACTTCAAATTTTCGTTATAAAATAACCTTTTTGAAGCCTTTTGGTGAATAGAATAAAAGCATTCATAGCATCATTTTTATGAGCAAGGAACATAACCCACATAAAATGAGTATAATTATCTACTATGATAAATACAACTTTTACCTCCAAGAGAAATATTTTTCATAAGCTTAAATAGGTTAATGTGTAGAAGTTCCAGTGGCTTAGGAGTTGTAATCTCATTCTTTGGTTTGAAAGATGTTCGGATTTGCTTTCCCTTTGGCACACATCACATATCCTACCCATGAAGAAATTTAGCTTTGGTACATTTTTCATAAGATCTTTCTTTTTGAGATGAGAAATAAGATCCATGTTTACAAGGCCATATCTTCTATGCCATTTCCAACATTCTTTATTTGAAATAGCTAAACACTCCATATTTTGATAGGTTAAATCATCAAGAGTTGTATAATAAACATTTCCATCCCTAGTAGTAAAAACCAATTGCTCATTTTGCTTAATCACACAGTGAGTGGGATGGAATTTAACCTTATAATATTCATCGCATAGTTGATTGATACTAAGTAAGTTATGCTTAAGGCCCTTAACATGCCATACATTATTAATAGTAGTACTAGTATGCTTACCAATGATACCTTTACCTACTATGTATTCTTTTATTTTGTTTGCATAGAGAACATTTCCTACAAGAGAATTGTTAAGCTTAAAGAACATAGACACATCTTCTGCATATGCTTGGAACATCTGCTATCTAAGTACTATTTCTATTTTTGGGAATATTTCTTGGCATGAACCTACAAGAGATTAGTTTGTATTAGGTCCCCAAACTATGTTAGGTCCTTCATGGTTAGTAGCAGATACTTTTCTTACCAAAATAAACTTGGTACCAATGAGTTTTTCAATCAGACATCTATAATTGACATGACCAGGTGTACCATAAGTAAAGCAAGTTTTTTGAGCTGGTTTGAAATTTTTTCTAAAAGTTGTTGAAACAAATTTAGTATTTTTCTGAGTCATGTGATTTCTAAAGTTTTGACCTATTTTAGCACTATTTCTAGGTGGAATAAGAATTTGTGTGTGTTTAACACTTGTGGAACATTCACTTGGATCATCCATAGCATAACAACATTTTTTAACAACTATTTTTCCTTTGATTTCATGGCTCATATTCTCAATTTGTTTCTTCAATGAGTTATTTTCTTTAGTAAGCTTATCACTAATTTTCGTTTTGCATTCAATATCAAAAGTCCCTTTAATTTTAGCCATTTTCATTTCAAATTTATTTTTATGAGCTCTATCCAGTTCTTTTTGCAAATAATCTACTTTATCTTGTAAAGCTTTATTTTTATCAACAAGCATTTTGACATGAATTTTATAAAGCTCAAGCGATTTTTGCACATCCTAATCAATGTCAATTTCATTGCTAGAATCATAATTAGAACTTGAAGAGGTATTTACTTGATTTATCATGAAGCAATTCTCTTCATTATCAAATTGTTCACCATCAAATTCGTCCCATATAGTTGCCATCACCTTAGCTTTAGCTTGTTTTGCATTTTTCCTCAATCGGGAACAATCTAGTTTTTAGTTTTTAATTTCATTACATTTGTAGCAGCGAGGTAGCTTGGTACTTCGAGTTTCTGGACTGGTTCTTTTCAATTTCATCTATTGTTCTAGAATTTCCTTTTGTGGTTCATTAGTTGCTATAATCTCTAAGAAATCAGTATAATTTCGTCCTTAACCTAGTCCTCATCAAGATCTTTTTGAAGTTTCGAATCAAAATCATGACTAGTATTAAAAGCAATATTTTTTTGGCATTGGTTTGCAAACCTTCATCTTTTTTAGTAGCATCATCTATTGGGATATGGGAGATCCAATTAGTTCACCCATGGTCACCTTGCTAAAATCACGAGCTTCTTGAATAGCAGTAACTTTCGGAGTCCATTCCTTGGGAAATGATCTAAGAATCTTCTAGACTTGCTCATCCTTATTTATAGTTCCATCGAGTGTGAATATAGGATTCATAATTTTCATGAAACATATACATATCTAACCTATGGTCTCATTAAGTTTTATTTGGAACATTTTATACTTATGAATGAGAAGAGCAATCCTCTCTTGTCAAATCTAACTGGCACCTTTATGGGTTACTTACAATATTTCCCATATTTACTTTGTTTTAGCACATGTACTAACTAGGGTGTACTCCTCTTTTCTGAGACCATATGATAGAGTATTTTTAGCCATCATATCCATTAAGATAGCTTTTCTATCATCACTTATAAATTCACGTCACTCCTTTGGAACCATAAGTCTGTCAACCAATTTCATTGGAGTCATCAACCCTTCACTAACCATGTCCCATAAATCAAAATCAAGGGTAATTATATATTTATGCATTCGGTTTTTCCACAGAATAATTGAAACCATCAAATAGTGGAGGCTAGTTGTATAATTGCACTTTTGCAAAGACATCAAAAGTGTTAGTGGCCATAGGATTTTTTACTCTAGTAGTTACACCACAATATAGAGAACCAATGTTTTGATGCTAGTTGACAGTGACTATAAACTTAAGAGAGAGGGAAAATTAGGCTTATAGGATTTTGATACAATGAAAGTTTACCACTCAAATTCCTTTTTGGCCTTTCAAAATAATTTAAGTCTTTTGCAGCAAATAGTTTTAGTTACTAACTAGAATTTGTAAGTGCTAGTTAAACAATCAATCAAACTAGTGATAAATAAAGTAGTAAAAACAAAACTAGAATGACATTGCTATTTATAGATGTTCAATAAGCTTACTCCTCTACTTAAATGTTCACTTAGGATTTTGAGCCTGTTAAATCAATTAAAATACAAGAATGTTTTACAGTTAATGAAACCAAGCAAGGCACTAGGATTCAATTATCAAAATTTTAAAAGCATGAAATTAATTAGTGCTTACAAGCATACCAAGGATCAAATCATACTAGGTATTCTGATTTGGTGAGAGCATTACTTTGAAAAGCAAAATCCAAGGAAGGACTTGTGAACTTGTCACAATTCCAAAAATTGTCTGCTATTAGTACTAGAAGAATGCAAAAATTGCCCAACCAAAACTCCTCAAAAAATTCCAAAAACATTCCTAGAGATTTTAAATGCCTTGAAAAACTCACTGTAAAAATTTAGGTCAAAAATCTTACTGGAAATCCCTTGAGAAATTTGCCAAATTGGACTCTGTGCAGGTAAATCGCCAAATCAAACAAACTCTCTTGTTTACCTCTATTGCTATGGTCCACACACCAATTAAATTTTTCAAATCTCCAATCTATAAGTTGCAATAAGAAAGGAGATTTGCTGTGGCGGAGGCCAATTTTAGGTAGGGAAGAAAAAAAAGAGAGCAAAGCTTTCAACATATGAATGCAATACTTGCAAGAGGTTCTAGAGGGAATTATGATAGAATCTAATTCTTCACAAATGGTATGAGCTACTGAATTTGCTCATCTCTATATCAATATATAGAGAGAGGATGGTGTGATGCCTACTGTATATCACTCCTTCTTGAAAGGGGGTGGGTGGCCACTTACTTACCAAATTGGCAAGCTTGAATTTCAAATCACATATAAATTTCAAGTGCATTTTAATTTAATTTGGAATCTAATTTCAAAGTAATTAAAATGCCAACTCAAATGAACTTTTCATTTGAAATTTTTCTTCAAAATTCATTCTTCCCATTAATTAAATTAAACTCTATAATTTAATTAATTAACCTTTGACTTAACTCTTAAGCTCAATTTTCTAACTTAACTCTTTAAGTTAACATGACCAATTGATGGTCATGTTGGGACCAAATAATTAACCCCATAATTATTATTCTAATTTAACTCCTTATATTAATTGATTAATTTAATACTTAATTTAATCAAGCTAAAAATGGCCTTGAAAATTGGTGCCATGAAATTGGTCCACTAGGAGTTAGTTTTCTAACAGTTAGAAAATTTTCTCCATGAATTAGGAAGCTAATTGGCTTATGTGTATAATCTAATAGGTTATACCGTTCATTGGACATTGGCTTACAACTACTTATGACTTTTGAATATCTTATATTCATTTTAGTTTAAAACTCCTTTTAAACTAATTTTATTAATTGAAGAGCACCCAATCTCTTGTTGGAATAGTGCCCTGCAAACCAATTAGATTGGCCTCGTAAACTATTTTATTGTAAGATAATCTTGATTGAAAGATATTCATTACTTCACTTGCATTTGCATGAAACCTCTAAATCACACAAGACTATGCAACTTGGTCACACACTGGGTGGTGATAATGGAATAAGTCTTACACAATCAAGATCTTAAATCTTCTAAATCCTATGATCTTATGAGATAGGGCATCTAAGATCTAAATAGACTTGCATTAACGATGCATAAATCTAAGGGTCTAATGTTGCTTCATTCCATGAGTGATCTCATATGAGATATAGATACATGTTGGTGGGTGTTTATTCAAGAACAAGGCACTGAAGACTCACTTGGAGAATAACTAGATAGCCATAGTGGTATGTTGGTAGTGGCAAGCTCTTTTGCTTACGCTAGTACATATTATTAGTCCTTTAACCTGAGGATCCATGATAACCTTGTGTTTAGCCCTTATGTTTTAACTCTTTCTTGGTCACTTAATAGGCTGCTTAAGTAAAGATTAGGCATCAACTGCTGGACATGGAGGTTTGTGAGATCAAAGATGAAATCTGACTCTACGTTTTTGTGAAGAGCGAATACATCTCCTATGTGTTCTATAATGATCGATTCCCAAAACTTCTTGCACAAGGTGATGTGATAATTTGGGAAGGTGTTTCCAAAGATGAGGTCACAAAGGGAATTAAACATTGAGAATAGAAGCACATAATTGAGACTATTAGGGAGCTGACTAATATCTTGCTTTAGGCCTCTTCCAAGAAGTAGGAGATAGAAGGACCATATTTGCTTGGTACACATAATGCTAGAATGGTTCTTCAAGAGCATTTATTTTGGCCAATTATTTGGGCTCCTTGGGCTTGAAGTTGGATATCGACCATGGAGATTGAGTGCTCTTCAATTAATGAGATTAATTGAATTGAGTTGCTTAATTTAATGGAGTTTAAACTAATATGAATATTTTATATTCCAAAAGTTATAAACAGCTGTGAGCCTTGTTCAATGAATGGTAGAACCTAATGAGTCACACAAAAAAGCCAATAACATAACCTATTGAAGGAAGAAGAATTTTCTAAGAGTTACAAAATTCATAACCAGTTTTAGAAAAGGCCAAATTGTAGCTATTTTGGCTTAATCAATTTAAATGTTAAAGTGGCCAAATTAATTTAAGAGTAAAATTAAAATCAATTGATTAAGTGTTAATTAATTGATGTCACATGACTATCAATTGGTCAAAATTAATTTAGGGGTTAAATTAATTTTGACTAGCTTAAATAGTTAAGCACTTTGACTTAAGAGTTAAGTCAAATTATTTTTAATAAAATTAAAGTGTTAAATTTAATTAAGTTGGAGAGTTAATTTTTGTTGGAATAGTGCCCTTCAAGCTAATAAAATTGACCTTGTAAACTATTTCACTCATGGTACTATCTTGATTGAATAATATTCTTTATATGGCTATCTTCATCTTATGCTTTGTTTTATTTCACTAGCATTTGAATGAAGCTCTTAAATCACCTATGACTGCTAGACTTGGTTTGGTGACCATAGAATAAGTCTCACATGGTCATGATCTTAAATCTTCCAAGTCATAGAATCTTATGAGATGGGGCATTTAAGATTCGGATAGACTTACACTAACGATGCATAAATCCAAAAGTTGGAAAGTGCTCCGTTCCATGAGTAACTATATGAGATATGGGTGCATGTTAGTAGGTGATTGTTAGAGAATAAGGTACTATCAACTTACCAAAGTATCCACTAGATAACCGAAATGGCAAGTTGGTAGTGGTTAGTTCTCTTGCTTATGCTAGTACATATTATTAGTCCTCTGACCTAATGATCCATGGTAACCTTGTGTTCGATCCTCATGCTTTGACTCACTCTTAACCATCTAGCGGGTCTTTTAGGTTGAGATTGCATATGAGCTACTTGACATGGAGGTTTGTGAGATCTAAGATAGAATTGAACTCCTCGCTATTGTGAAGAGCAAGTACATTTCCTTTGTATGCTATGATGATCGATTCCCAAAAATTCTTACACAAGGTGGTGTGACAATTTAGAAAAAGAGTTTTCTAAAGGTGAGGTCACACAAGAAGGATCAAACATTGAGAATAGAGATATAGTATCAAGACTATTAGGGAGCTGACAAGTATCTTGCCCTAAGCCTCTTTCAGGAGATGGGAGATGGAAGGACCATATTTGCATGGCACATGTAGTGCAGTGATGGTTCTCTACAATATTTATTTTGACTAATTAGTTGGGCTCCATGGGCTTGAGGTTGGACATCAACCATGGAGATTAGGTACTCTTCAATTAATGAGATTAATTGAATTGAGTTAACTAGTTTAAAAGAAGTTTTAAACTAGAACAAATATGAGATATTCGAAAGTCACAAGGTGTTGTGAGCCCATGTCCAATGAATGGTAGAACTTATTAGGTCACACACAAAATCCAATTAACTTCCTAATTGATGGAGAGATTTTTCTAAGGAGTTAGAAAAGGGATCCCTTTATCCTAATGGACCAAATTTTGGTGCTAAGTTTGGAGGTCAATTTGGACTTGATTGATTTAATTGTTAAATTAATCAACTAATTTAAGAGTTAAATTAGACTGATAATTAAGAAGTTAATTATTTGGTACGAACATGACCATCAATAGGTCAACTTAAAGAGTTAAGTTAACAATTAACCTTAAAGAAATATGCTAGTTTGACTTAAAAAGTTAAGTCAAAGCATAATTAATTAAATTAAAGAGTTTAATTTGATTAATTAGGAGGAATGCATTTTTGGAGGGAAGACTCAAATAAGATTTGAGGTGGCATCTTAATTAATTTGAAATGAGATTTCAAATGTAATTAAGATGCAAATGAAATTCAAATGAAATTTGGATTCCTTTTGCCACTTAAGCAATCTTGGCTGCCCCTCTCTCATGGAATGCGTGATGCCACCTTGACATCACACATATCCACATCTATATAGAGCAATAGTGAGGTACACGGCCAGAGAGAGAAAAAGGTGTGCCAAAGGTGTGAAGAATTAGATCCTTCATTTTTTTCCTCCAAAAATAACCCCTTGTGGAAGCTAGCATTTCATGAGTTGAAAGCTTAGCTTTTTCTTCCTCTTCCTATTTTTGGCCTCCTCTATTACCAATTCTCTAGTTCTCTTCTAGCTTATGAATTAGAGAATTAATAAAGTCTCATTGGTGCGTGGACTATTTCAATAGAGGCAAGATGAGTGTTTTGCTCTGTTTCTAGAGAGCTCTCTACGCGAGGTCTGATTTTGCAATTTTCTTGAGGACTATCCAAATAGCCAATATATTTGAATGTTTGACTGGAAAATTGCCAAGGTGTTGGCTATCTTCAGTAATTTTTTCTAGAATTTTTGGAGGTGATTTGGTGGGGTGATTGTCGCAATACTTTCATTGTGCCACAAGTAGACAGAATTTGGAACCAGTGAAGTGTTCACTTGTTTCTTTTTGAATTTACTTATTAAGGTAATCCTTTATCTAAATCTAAATTCAAGGTATGATTAAATCTCTGTAATACTTGTAGGTATTAGTTATTTTATGTTTTGAAGTTGTGATTATAGATTTTAGTGCCTATCTTGCTTTCATAACAAGCACTCGCTAACATACACTCGTATCTCACATAGTTGCTCATGGAACAGAGCAATATCCAACTCTTGAATTTATGCATTATTAGTGCAAGTTTATCTGAATCTTAGATGCCTTGTCTCTTAAGATCTTATGACTTGGAAGATTTAAGATTATGACCATGTGAGACTTATTCCATGGTTACCGGACCAAGTTCCACTGTCTTAGGTGATCTAAGGACTTTATCCAAATACGAGTGAAGTGCAAAAAAAACAAGAGATAAAGATGGCCATCTAAGAAATATCATTCATTCAAGATTATTTTATGAGAAAATAGCTTTTACAAGGCCAATCCTATTAGCTTGCGAGGCACTATTCCAATAGTTAGGTACATAAATATGATAGAATAAAAGTGAAAAGATCATAAACAACATAACAAGGTAAAACTAGTTCTTTGCAAAGCACTAAACCAAAATCTAAAATGAGATAAGACAAATTCTAGAGCACTGTGAAACTAGCTGCGTGGTAAATAAGCTTGGGAAAACTTTTGCTAGTTTCACTTACACAACCTTTGTGAACTAATGTACAAGTTACTGCCACTATGTATAATAAGCTCTAGACCCTCCTTCTAGACCAAAACCCAAAATACTACAAAAGATACTAAACAGCATCACTCTACTGGTTTCTTCACTTAGGGATCCTTTGAGCAATCTAGTGCCAATTTGTTCTCTTCAGGGGTCCCTCAAGAGTAAGTATGACTCTCATCCCTCTTCGCTACTAGGTCTCTTAAACATAAGCTACCTTGTCCTTATCTCTTGTAGGTATATTGAAGGCATGCTTCACTTGACCTTTTTCACTATTAATTCCTTCAAAAATAGATGTGAAGCAAGAAATTAGCGACATTTAAGCACAAAATGTGTATGAGAGTATCACATAATTTCTCAAGATATTTAACAAAGATATTTTTTGACTATGTGATTTACTCTTATTATTGCTGTATATTTTCTAATTTATAAGCTCATATCCAATAGTTATAAATACTTAATTAGGTAAATGTCTATTGGAATTAAATAAGGAAACAACTTATTACGGCAAGCATGCATTAGTACCACAAATTTTGAATATTTCAAGAAATACAACAAGAATGATTTCTTTCCTAAGTTATGGAGATATGAATCAGGCTAGAATTTTCAAGAGATTTTTTAATTATAGAAAGTAAATTCCAATGCATAGGTACATTTCAACAAATAATACAGAAAGATATTTATAATTTATATACGTGTTTTTAGCACGTAATTTTTTCATAATCAAAACAATGTAAATCATTAAAGGGTTAACAATTTGTATCTATTATAAGATTACTAATAGAGAATAGATTGGAATGAATTTGAGGAATATACAATACATTATAGAGTATTAAATGAGAAAGTAAAGTGACTGTGCTAGAGAGTAAGAGAAGTAAAGAAGTATTATTAAGGTAACAATTAAGTTGGAGGTAGGATTGAAGGAATCAAACAGCTGCAAGTTGGAGCAAATGTGGCTAGACGCTCTACAACCAATAATCCAGTGAGTTATTAGAGCAAAATTAAAGGCATTGGGAAAGAGTGTAGCAAGTACCTAAGGTGATATTAGAGGTTGTTGGAGAGGGAGTAGCATTACTGGTGATAATAGGAGTTGAGGCATGACTGGTGAGCAAGTTGAGAAATTGTTGAAACTAATAAGAGCTTAGGCCTTCAATGAAGTTCTAAGTAGAAACAGAAGCTTGATAGTGCTGATTGACATAAGTGATAGTAGAAGTAGACTGAGGATGAGATTGCTTCTACTTTGACATAAATCCTAGAGGATATTTATGGATTTTGTAGCATTTCTAAGTCATATGGCTTGAAATGTTGCAATAAGTGCGAAAAAAGAATTTCTTTTTTTGATTTTTGTGATTATGGTGATTATCATGGCTACTGGAGTTTTTCAAAGGCTTTATGGCATAGGCAAAAGTGGAAGAGGAGTTAATGGTAGGCTAGTGAATCTATCTCTGATGCTCTTTTTGAATTATCATGTGAAAAATCTTGCTGATGGATTAGTAAGATTTGACTTCTCAATTGGGAATAATTGTCATTCAATCCCATGAGGAAAGCTAAGATATATTCCATGTTGAGATATTCATTGAGAGACTTCATACCACCACAATTGAAAAGGCCACAAGTACACGCCAGACAGAAAAGAGTAACTTCTTTCCAAACTAACTTTATCTTGGTAAACTAAGCACTTACAAATTATTAATTTGGAAGATTATGAACTAATTCTTAAGGAAGTGGGTAATTGCGAGGGCTGTTGCTTTATTGGAATCGATCACTCAAGCCACACTAGATTTCAAAGGCAGTCTCCACACAAATCATGCTAGCTGATATCTCCATTGAGATGGTAATAAGGATCTAGGAAATGACCATGCTATTATTCCTGGTTCATAAATTCAGCAAGCAAACATCAGATCTATCTGGTATTGTGATTGAGCCATCAATGAAGCTGATTTTGTTCTCATAGAGAGGTGATCGTCGTGGCTCGGCTCCATGGTGCATAATTATCACTAGTTAGCTACTGTGAAGCAAGCAACATTCCTAGAACATTTGAGTGATGCAAGCAAAATAGGCTGAGGGGGGTCTTCAATGGCAGATTGGCTAATGAAGGAATTGGATTGTGCGTCAGCCATAGCAGAATCCAGGTTGAAGCATGAGAGAGATAAAGGGAATAGGAGGATAAGAATGAAGGATTAAAGGACGGAGGTGGCAGAAAGATCATCATTTGATACCATATCAATGGAGAAAAGAAATGAAGCTAGACTGAAAGCTATAAGAATGAAGAAAAATATCTTCTGTATATTGAGATTAAGAGTTCCTAATATATATATATATATATACAAGGATGAAGAACTAATTATAGCTTCTACCAAGCTAAGCGAAGTATCTAGAAACTAATGCATGCAATTAGGGCTTCTTGACTCTAAGTAAGTTAGTTATAGAGTTTGTTATACAATTAGTTGGCTAGCCAACTGAATGTAGAATGTATATAATTATGCATGTGTTGATAACAGTTGAATGGCCTTGCAGAAGCCCTACATCAATTAGCCTCCTTGACGCAAAGCTAGGTAAGCCACTCAACTAGATGACTACATAAAGAACTCCCTCGCTAACAATCCTTTCAGGGAGAGCTCAAGATTTGTTTTAAAAAAATTACCTTGGCTACTATAATAGGGAGAGAACATGTAATTTTGAGAGTGACGGGGGACGAAAGAGCACGTATAGGGTTTCTTAATTAATCACTTTCTAGTTTATTGTCATTTCCCTCTCAATTTCATTAGCTTTTATTTTTAAATTTTATTTCATAGTAATAATTTATATTTTAAAATTAAAATTTTTATTTAATTACAATGATTATATTTTAAAATTCAAAATTTTTGAAAATTTTAAATTTTAAACTTGTTTATAAGCTAGTTTATTATATATGACACTGAAATTAATATTTTGATACTTAGTATTTTTGTCTGCTATAATTTAATTTAATCAAAATAATAATCAATTTTATGATGGATATTAAATATTGTCATTTAATTTCAAACATTTAAATATAAATAATGTTAATTAATACCAATGTCCTCTTTTACTAAGATTTTGGAGTGTAAAGTTTATAAAGTCTTGGCCTTTGAATTTTAGGATTTAGGGTTCAGGAGTAATATTTAGAAAAATTTTATTAGTTTTTGAATTAATAATATTAGTAAATAAATTTTATTTTATTTTTCTGATAAATAATTTATGTTATAATTATCTAGTATTAATAATAATAACAACTGCATATATTGATTATAAAGTCAACTAACCTTATATTGGTATAGTTTCTTCAATGTTTTCCTTATTATTACTGTAACTATAACTTTTAATTAAATTTGTTATTTTTAATTTTTCCCCTTAATTATTTAATTATTAATTTATATTGTAGTTTTTTGAGATTTTAGGTACATTTAGACAAATTTTATTAATTTTTCAAACTAATAATACTATAAAATAAGATTATGAATTTATATGTGTAGTTGGATATTTTAGAACATAATGTCCCTCTAGCTTGTTAATAGCGTTTTATTACTGCATTTTAAAACTAAAAAGTTAATTGTCCTTGATTTAATTAATTTTTTAATTAATAATTGATTTTAAAATTAATTAATATTAATAATAATGACAACTATATATATTAATTATAAAGTCAACCAACAATAACTCTATATGGATTAGCTTTGTCCTTAATATGATATTCTCTTAAAGTATTGTTGTCTAATTGTTATTGCTATTAATTCTTAATAATCCTTAATTATAATTTTTTTTCTTCTAAATTATTTAATTCTTTTTTTTGAGAGAGTATTACAAATGGAAAATTTTTATCATCTTAATAAATTAATATTGTTCTATTCTCAAATTAAATAAATCAAAGTATAAATAACAAATAATGCACATAAAGTGCACAATGTGCCCATTACTTATCGAATACAAACAATGGATGTAATTAAGCTACAAATAATCGAATATGTAAACAGATATATCCAGTGAATATGTATTCAAAGTGGATATTAAATTGATTGAGCATGCAATTACTATATTTATATATATGCTAATCAAATATGGATAGCATCCGATTTAAATGATGATATTATGTGTAAATTGCTATGGATGGGAATGGTAAACAAATTTTCGAACATCTATTGACAACCTAATCTAGCTATATCTTTAACATGTCCAAATTTAAAGAGGGTTAGAAACTACTTACTTGATGATGCATCACTCTTATCATTACTCAGCAATCCTAAGTTAGTTTGGAGTAAAGAGGATCATGAGCAATTCTTGGGTTGGCAATCAGATCTGAGAAGCTCTCTAATATGGTTAAAGTTTAATGC
Organism: Jacaranda copaia; assembly: GCA_014898725.1. Lineage (NCBI taxonomy): Eukaryota > Viridiplantae > Streptophyta > Magnoliopsida > Lamiales > Bignoniaceae > Jacaranda > Jacaranda copaia. The sequence goes on from JACGDI010003043.1 coordinate 272,441, forward strand.
CTTTACCCATTCTGTTGAGGTTAGAGTTATTCTTTAAGCTAATTTCCAAGGTTTGTATGCAATAGTTGGAATTATTGTAACTATAAGAATTGAAATGTTTTGATCTGCATCACTTTTGTAGGTTTTGTAATAATATGTAATAGATTTTAGTATGTTCTCATTTTGTGGCTTAGTGTTCCTAAATTTTTTGATCTTGGAAGTATTATTGTGTTGTGTCCCAAATAGCATGACCATAGTAGAGAGAACAAGTTGGAAAGTCTTACTTTGTTTCTATACTATATTGCTCGCTTTCTTTCTTTAAATTCAGCCTGTTCATTAAGATAAAAGGTGTCATGCCCCAAATACATGACATAACACGGTAGTACCTCTAAGTTTAAAAACACAGACACTACGCCATTGGATTCCCAAGTATTCTAAAAATTTTATTAAGCAACCCCAAAAATAAGTCGTGACAATGAAAAATACTTGTTTTAACAATCAAACTAGAATACCCAAGATCTCAAAGAAAATTTTCAAATCAAACCAATTCTAAAAATACCAATCTCTTGTTACCATCCCCAAAACTACTCATCATCCTTGTTTTGAATTAAGTTTTTTGCAAAAAGATGGATTAATAACTTATGAGTGACACTTCACCTAATAAATAAATCTCCTTCTCTTTCTACCGGATTTGGGCATGCATATATATCAAACATAAGAAAAGAAATTATTGAAGATAAGAATATTCACTTTCAAAAATATAATAATTAGTATATACAAATTCAAGGTTCAAATTATCAAAGTGAATAAGAGAACATGTTTTTCAGAGTAATTCAAAATAAAGATTACATACTTATCAAGAATATTCATTAATTAATCATGTTCATGAACTCTTATGATTCTAATCAATTATCTTGACCATGATTTTAATTACAACATTGTTAAGTGGTTTTAGAGATCTTAATTACAACACCGTTAAGAGTGGCCTCGGAGGTCTTAACTACAATGCTGTTAAGAGCGGCTTTAGAGGTCTTTTGGTACTGCAAGCCCATAGCATAGTTACAGAACTCATTTGTACCGATAGTTTTCTGATGACTTAGAGTATAGATCCTTTTTATTATTTATTTCAATAAAGAATACTATATTTTGCCAAGATTGAGAAAATTTTTATTTTACATGCTCAAATCCAAAAAATAATTTTTATGCATGCAAAAATGTCATATGAATAATTAAATATTTGCAGATGAAAAACTCTACGATAAATAAACCATTAGATTTAATATGCAAAAATCACCTATTTTTTATGCAGAAATCATTAATACAGAAAAATATTTTCAATAGAAAAAAGAATAGAAATTTACTTACTATTTCATGTCGAAATCATTTATGCAAAGAGAATGTTTTCAATAGAAGGAAGAAAGAAATTTAGTTATGCTAAAATCTAAAATCCCGAAGTTTCTATCAGATTTGATCTACCACTTAAGTATTCTCCACTACTTCTATGATCGAAAAATAGGATGTTAGTACCCCAAAATGAAATTTCTTATGAATTTTTAAAGAACAAATAGAAAAATTGATATTTTCTCACCTCTACATATGGTTTCTCTATTCCCTAATGTATGGGTATTCATACTACTAGATTAGGTATTCTAAATAAAACTAAAATTCATTTGTCATTGAGATAAGAAGATAACTCTAATTCCTAACTTCCCAAACTTTATTTCTATCAATCCTAGATAACGATTGCTCAAAGCCATGGAGATAATTCTAAAATCTTAATAACCTTATTAGGATTATATAGTTACAGAAATTGCTACAATCTTTAATTTATATAATTACTAAAATTCCCAATCTCATGACTAAATATCCAAAATTCTAACTTTTCATGATTTAATTATTTTGGATTTTAGCTAACTATTACCATAGTTTAATAATTAAACAATAGGGAATATCTATGATAAATTTTTGCATGAAAATATAGAGGTACAAGGAAGGGGGTCCTAAGATTTCATATCACTTATATTTATATGGTTTTAACTAACCAATATGACTAGATACTTTATGGGGATCAAAAAATATCCAAATAGAGTTTTAAAATAATGGGAAGACCTCTAGAATTATCCATATATCCAAAAATCCGAAAATTCCATAAAAATTGATTTTTGTCAACTTTAACTTAATAATCAAGGACTTTTCAAAAAAAACAATTAATAATGATGGACCTAAGCCCGTATTTACTTCATAATAATTTGTGGGCTTATTCTCTACCCTACTTATAGGCTTAATTATAACTTAAAATAAATAAATTGTTTGGAGTGTTATAATTCCTAATCTATAAAACACAAATACCATATATGGACTTATTTTTATACTAGTTATGGGTTACACAACTTAAAATGAATTAAATAATTTGGGCTAATTAATACATCTCAAGTCACCAATTAGATAAGGACCAAAGATTCATAGTAGCTAGTTTAATCTTTAACATTAAATTCACTACATAAAGTTTCCGTTAAATAATTGGCTTGATAAATTCTACATCTTCAAACATCACCAATCAATCCTAAAAATATCATTAAAATCTAAAATACATGTCCTTAAAATTGCAAATAAAATCAAGACGAGTACCTAAAACAGGATCCTTACTAACTGAAAAAAAAAAAAAGGAATTTAATGTATATCCTATATTTACTTCTATTAAAATCCTTTAAATATTGATCAAGTTTCAAATAAATTGTAAGCTCAAATTCTATTAAAAGAACAATAAAAAAATATTAATGAAAAATAAAAATAAACTAATATTACGACATTATTCCTACCATTCAATACCATATATATGCTATAATAATTCATGCAAAGACTTGGGATATTACAAAAGGTTTAAAAAAGTTACAAAGAAAAGAAGACCAGTTTTTTGCAGCAATAACGTAGCCTAGGAACTTGTAGTAATGATTTACTAGAACATTACAAAAAACAACGGCAATAACTGCGGCTAATTCATAGCTAATACTAAAAATTCATAATGTTGGCCACAAAATTGTCCTAACCATGTTAGAAGTTGATGCTCTTGTGGCTACACATTGCTACGATCAATTCATAGCTAATGATTATTTTTTTTCTTATATATATATATATATAAATTTTTCTATAGATAATGTATAATATATCTGTTACACTTGGAACATACAATACTATGGATTGATAATTAATAACTTTCATTGATTATAGTTAAAAAATTTATATTTACTATAAAAATTTGTAGCTATAATTTGTAACTATAATTACAAAATTAATTTGTAATAATTTTTTCATAGCAGATACTTAGTTTTTTTGGGTATAAATTTCTACAAATCAAATTTTAAATCCTCCAAAATTTTAGTTTCGAATTATTACTTTTCCACCAACTATATTATAACCTCAATTCTTTCGTTTATCATAACTTTTTAAAGGTCTTAATTTTTGAAGTTATATTATAATTAGAAATTCATAAAGATGATCCAGAGAACTAAAATATGAATAAATTGAAAGGAGAATTAAGAGTGGATAAACAATAAAAATGTTTACATATCATTGATTCATCTTGAGTAAGTTAGAAGAAAAACAAAAACGACTTCATTCAGTATGCGTAATTTTGTCATTCATGGAAACACGAGGATGTTACGCAAAATATTTGCATAAATTTAATCAATGTGACATTTATGACAAAAAACACGAGTACAAAAATGAGTTTTTCTTTTAAAAGCTACTTGTTCACAACGTATTTGAAGTTTAGGAGATAACATATATAGAAGTCTACGTGATTGTTCATGAATGAAAAACATATCTCTATGTGAACTTTTCTTTTCCTAGAAGTTTTGTATTATATTTTTGTTAATGTGTTTATGAATTCTTTTTTTTTTTTTCCTTTTTAAGGTTACACTTCCTTGTCGCCGAAAGTGAGTGGAAGAAGCAGAAGTGGACAAAAAGAATAGGTAAGCAAATGGACCAAGTAAGATTAATTTATATGTTTTTGAAACAATAAATGGCAATTATGAATAATATCGTGGTCTTAGCTACCCAAATTTAGTATTGATTTTACAAATTAAATTTCAATAAACACATTGCATTTTTTAATTTACAAATTGTTACTCTTCATTTAAGTATTATTTTTTCTAGATCTCTTTTATTTATCACAACTATTTTTATGTACGACATGGAAGTCTGTCATAAGAAAATTCTAAATCATAAATTCATGTTTTCCTTCGTATTTTATAATTAAATTTCTCTATTATATTACAAATAGCCTTCTTTTGGGTGCAACACACGTGAGTTTTAATAGTCCATAAAAAGAAATTAAAATTATGCTTTTGAATAGATATTATAGTTATTCTTATCATCATCATTATTATTATTATTTTGACAAATATAAAAATTAATTTAGAGGTTTCTTAGCTGAACGTGTTCGGAACATCTTATAAATTTTTTGTCTATGATAAAAAAACTATATCCAACATTAATATATAGCAATAAATTGCAAAGACATGTTTCACTATTACATAGCAAGTTTCCAATTCTAAATTTCAGAAATATTCTAAATAACCCATTCAAGCAACAAAATCTGAAACTATAGTTGGAAAAAGAATGTCAGCAAAGTTAAATGAGTCATTGCTGCATATGTATGCAACTGATATTTGGAAATTTGCACGGGAAAGATTTAAAAAGAGTATGCAAAAAGAAAATGAAATCATTTGGATGCTCACACATTTCCCAAATCATAGAAGAACTTCAGGAAATGCAGCTACACCAATCATGCGACTTCAACATGTGGATACGCAGGGAAACCGATATTTAAAGCACATGTAAATCAATTTCATCTCACAAATTAAAGAAAGATCACAACATAATTATGAATTAAACAGAGAACAGTCATCACATAAATTCCTTGGAAAATAAGCAATTTTTTAAGAAAAGTATAAACACAGTAACTTTCACAACTAATACACAATTAAAAGTCCATAGATCACTCAGAAAGTACAACTTTGAAGTCCCAGACGGCCAAGAAATAAAGTCCATTTGTCATTTTGATCCCCCAGTGCCTAAAAATTGAAAACAACATGAATGTCATATTAATTCATAACATGTTAATCTAAAATTGGATATGCTAAGTAAAGGATTGTGCTGAAAGATATTTTACCTTTTCCCTTGGTTGCATTAAATATTCGGAGATGCGGATCCAATGGAACACCCATTTCTTCATATCTTTTATCATATAACGTGAATCTGAAAAATCCATTTTATTTCCTAAGTTATTGAGAAAATGTATTATGAGCTAATTAATATTGTTATAATTAACGACGTAGATTGCAGCTTCACCTTTCACTAGAGGATACAGAAGTGCGCGAGCTTTGCTCTTGTTCACCGTGCATAATAGCGTTCCACCTTCTGTGATTTGGAGCATTATGGTCTTGCCAGTTCATTTTCCTCTACAAAATACGTAGAGTACGTACAACCAATAACATTTAGTAATCTAATTAATACCGTAAGAGTATAGGTGAAAATAGCTAGATTGCACCTCTCATTAATTGGAATGAAGAGTGGATTATTTTAATACACAATGTACACAATAAAAGTTCTCAAGATCTCACTAGAAAGTATGCAATTGTACAACACGACAGCAAAGCTCTGTGATTTCCGTAATATGTATTATGTCAGCATGCATGGTCTGAAAGCATATAACACTTTCAACAAAGTCAAGATATCAAAGGATCGATACATTGTGGGCAAAATATGTCAGATCAGCAAATTATCCAGTACTAACTAAAAGATGCAACATTTAAACATGTTTCCAACAAAAATGACCTCGGAAAAGGAGAAGCTCATAAGAAGGCCTTGTGGAGAACAGTGCTGGGCATTCGATAATAGAGTCTGACCACAATGATTGAATTGATAATTATTTTCATGCATAAGGAATTAAACTAGATTACTTACTCAGTAATAAAGGTATATGTTAGAACATCACGAATTGGTACAAGCAGCTAAACCCTAAACACAAACAACTGAAAAATGTCAAATAATAGGATGTCATGTCATCATATGCAAATTAATTAGCATGTTTTGCCTATTTGGCAATTGATCATTTTGTACAGATATTACGTGCAACAGAAATACAGAAAAACATTTTTTCTGCCGCACTGGACACAAGATCAAATTCTGTTTCTTTTAACTCATTTAACAACAATTGAACAACAAGATAAATAACATCAAACCTTCTGTCCTGAAATGGTAGGGCCTTGGGCGTGGTACGAGCTACCACTAGCCATATTTGTCTTGCCACTTCCCTGATTGAGGAGAAAACTTGAAACATTGATTGGATTTGCAATGCCTTGATTAATTCCAAACCTGCTATATATATATATATATATATATGAAGAGAAATTTATGATGTGAGAATTCATATTATGCAAAGACCAACGTGAACAATAGCATCAATTACTTGTGAAGACCTTAATTGAACTGAGGATCCATTTGTTGTCCAATCCGGATGCAATGTGTTCACAACTGTTGAGTCGCCTAGTAAGTTTCCAAATGGCGCCTGTAACACACATTACTTTTGTAACTTGCCTAGTTCACTGATGGAGATCGATATCTAATATAATTTCTTATGTTGAAAACAAGAAAAACAAAAGCAATACAAATATGAAATATGTGCAAGAAATCCTTGTTCCTGTTTCATATTTTATAATATCTAGTTATCTGGATGGCAGTACTTGTCATTAATTATCCCACACAATGATTTATTGAAAGAGGGTTGAAAACGTCTCACAGAAATTTGAGAGGATCCAACCCATTGCCCTTCAAATCTAGACGAAGAAGCTGGCATTGCCATATGAAAATGAGAGCTGTTGATCATGGCCTCATGGTTCCTAGCGTCCTGTGTAAATTGATCATCTACACGAAGCATTTGATTTTCCTGGAAGCTGTTTGAAGAGGGCAGACCTATTCAGTTTCTTTATGAATAAGTAATCATCAAGTTAAAAGTGCAATGAAAAATTGTCAATTATTTTTAGTGCCGAAAAAGATTTTTATTTTTATTTTTATTTTTAAATAGGAATTAAAAGAGATACTTACGAATGTTGATCACGTGCATGTGATATTCCTTTCACATAGACCGCAAACAAATCCTCATTTGCACCATGAGATTGTGCCACGAGCTCTCCCTGACATATATATTGCATAGCTCATTACACATTGCAAAACTATAATCAAACAATACTCTTCAAGTAAACGGAATAATATGCTAAAAAAATTACAGAAAATGCAGCGCCCGATAGTGATGCTCCTGTGTCGTCTGCCTGCTTGTTTTGTGAAGAAGCCGTCAACTCAAGATTTGATGGCTGAAATCTAGTTGTTTGAGCAATACTGGGATAGTTAGCCATCAGAAATATTATAGAAATAAGAAAAATGTTCCACAGTTTGCTCTCGTGCTTTCCCTTTGTCGAACAGAACATAAAAAGATATCTTAGCACAATGATGAGTACTATCAATATATTTGCGTGTGCATGTGTGCGTTTGATTGCGTAATAAAATGAGAAAATTATGTTAACAAATTATAAGAACAGACAAATTATTTAACATTACTACACACACTATCGCAAAGTTTATATATTGAGTTGGTTATTGTTCTAACCCATAGCCCATTTCATTATCTTTAGAGAATCCTTGAGCCAACGGTTGCACTACTTGACTTAGTTCGTAGTCTGAGTGTGATCCAACAAAGTAAGGTTGCTGGTTTTGCTCTGAAGAAGTTGAGTGTGATTTTCTTGTCAATCCTTGCTCCATCTATGCTGTGGATTCCAAAAATAATGTATACAAACATATATGGACATAAAATCACAGTTATAGACATACACATATAGACCTAATGCTGTTGATTAATACACAAATAATGTGATGTACATATAGGCATCAAAGTTAAATCATTCTCTATATTAATCCATACAAAATCCATAATCTGATTACACAGTAATTAAGTTGGAGGGATTCACTTAATATTTACTTATACAATTAGGGCTTGTTTGCATTACATAATAAAGCATGATAGATATATTTTTAAGCACTATCTTTTATTTGCTTCATATTTTTATGGTCCATGATACCTTTGTAGCCCAATATGATATCATGGACCAAGTTGATTTATGGATCAAGCCAAGATGGCCTAATCTATTTTTCTTCCTTTTAAATTTGATAGGATAAAGAATGAAAAAGTTATTATTACCTCTCATATAAAAATCCTAACCATCATTTTGAAAATTTACTTTTTTAGAAGTTAGGACATTTTGGATGTTACAAAATATAATCATATTGAACAATCTTGTCAACCAAACATTATATTGTGCCAAGTGTGATCTATCACCAATATTTAAAATCAAAACAAACAATAGATTACATGGTATTAAATACCATTTCTAATTTATGTATTATTAGTATATGAATTTTGTCTAATTCTATATTCCCAAGCAAACAAGCTCTTGAGGAAAAAAAGAACGCCTAAGAAAACTTTTATGAAATTCAAAATAAAGTAATCTACTTTTCTATTATATATGAGAATGAGTTTGAGACCAAACATATACGAATGATTTTAATTTGATTACAACTAATTTGACAATTGAATATACTTTTTCATGTCTTAATGCATCTCAAAATGAATATCATTTCATATCAGATTAATATAGAAATTTCCATATTGTTTTTGATGCAACATTAGTTTATTATGCCAAATTATTTGACTGCTAAATGAATAAAATCATGTTTGGACTGTTTGAACTACAACATATATAAATGTTTGGCTGGTTCTTATGTATATGTGATTGACTTTCGAATTTCGAAAGTCATTTTTCCATCATTGTCAAAAGTTAAAACTTTAGCAAATGTAGTTCTGTTTTGAAACTACTTATTTTCCGTTGAGCAATAGTATAATAGAAAAATAATTGATCTCTATGTGTGTTATCTGTATTAGATGGTATTTTTACAAGAAATATGTTAGAATTGCAAACAATTTATAATAAGCGCTCCCTTGAGAAGTCAACAAGGCTGCACTTTGTTCACGAATGAAACATATTTGTATTAGAACTTTGACTTTGAGACAATTTATTTTAATGGACACATGCAATCAATCATTCATCTTCAATCATGTCGTTATCAATTAGATAACTTCATTATAAAAAAATATAATACTTCAACGAACTTTACCATACAACGGCCTAAAAGAATTTCATAAATATACAGAATTCAGTTAACCTAAAACTAAAATATTAAACTATAGATTATAATCCGCAACACGAATCGATCAATTAAGAAAAAAAGTAAGCATACACTTTCAGCATAAGCATAACTTCCCCCAACCAAAAAAATCATAATTTTCCAACATCAAATTCAACAAATGAAGATTGACTAACAAAAAGGAAAGCTCATAAAATCATGGAATACCTCAAGTTGAATCTGCCAGTTGCTCCAAATTCTTCAGAACTGCAAAATATTTCTTAAGTTAATGAAAACCCATATGATAGAAGTTGTCAGAAAAATAAGTGCGATAAACATTCAAGAATCAGAAAACATTACAACCAGGTTAAATTTATATTTAGATTAAAGTGAATGCATTTTGTAAAAGATTTCTGAATGAAATGCATCTGAACTCAGTGAAACAACATAACATGTTTTTTCATGTCGAATTGCTTGATTAGGTAATAAGAAATTGAAATGATATGAATTAAAGTAATTTTTCAATTTCTTCCTGTATGTAATCTGAATTGTTGGATAAGTATCTATGCTGGAATGCAATAATATTTAATGCTAGATTTGAAATTTAAAACACAAGATTACAAATGTAAATTGTAAAAAGTTTCAACTACTTACCTTATATTATTTAATTCACTTCACATAAACATCTAAAATTATATATGTACTTTTTACAAGTAAGCAAAGTGACACGCTGGTTAACTTGATTGGTTGTCGATGATAACTAGTCAAACGCCAACCCCCTTTCGTGCCTGGCAAACGTGATTAATCTTGTTTTCACATCACCATCGATCTTGAAATGTGTACCGTTCATATACCGTTCATATGATAAGTATAGTCATCCACTTTGTGAATTGCTTGATTGGCTCACAAATCCCGTTTAAAATCATGTTTTCAAAGATTTCTTTTTCATCTATTCTTTTAATTTGTTTTCGGAACTAGAGAATGTCTGTTTGCTGGATTCCACAACAAAAGTTCGGGCCCATTTTATTCTAGACAAATAATATCAATCAAGTAATAAACAATGTCGCCTCCTACAAAATAAGCAAAGAAGACAATTATATGTATACTTATGTATTCGTTAGGTAAATTTTAACTAGCGGGAATTCCAATATTTTTTAAAGCTCTACGCTTGCCCATTCGCTACACAATAGTAAGACTAAATACATACTTCCATAGTTCCATGAGTTAAATACCTCTTTTGCCCAAGAATACTTAATAAAAATTGAACCATAATCAATTAAAACTTTTATAGTTAACCATTTAAAAATAACACTATAAAAATTAACCAATTCCAAGTAACAATTGAACCATGATTTATGAGAACATACAAAAAATGTTTCGAAATAAATTCTCATGGAAAAAAATCCAAGAAAACATTTGCAAAAAGAGAAATGATCCACCTAATTTCTTAGCATCTCACTAACACTACTAAACATTAGTATTTTCGAGTTAAATTATCCTTTGACTAATCAAATTAAACATTTTAGCGTAATAATTTTTTCTTGGAATTTTTTTGCTAAAGTTTTATTGAAAAGCTTTTAACTTTTTTGTGCTTTCAATAATAAAATTCTTATGCTTTATGATTATACACATCTGTACCATATGATATATGAAAGCGGTGTATGACCTCAATTCCATTGTTTTGACTCAATTCTAATTTTTCTGAAATAATGTCTTCATTCGAAAAAAATTGAATTGCTGGTTATTCCTAAATGCATTTAATAGTCTAGTGTTTTCTTCAAAGGAGTGTATTGGTTGGCTATTTATCAGTGCATGGATTTCAAACTTAATTAAATAGTTAGACAAACAGGGAATATTTAACTAGAATTACTTTGATTGATTAATTAGGTACGACTTAGGAAAATAATTATAATACGTATTGAAGCAGAAGTTTATGCAAATTGTAATTGAGGAGAATAGCTCTATATGCTTTGTACATATGCAATTACTCCATATTTGACTCGATTTATTTTGCTCCAGTTGACTAGCTATTTCATATCTTTTGTAAATTTCCCTGTCGTATTTTGTGTTGTTTCACAATTTTGTTTCCTCCATTAAAATTTCTATAGTTTTCTCAAGTCTTGTTAAAAGTTTGCATTCATTTTTTTTCATTCTTTATTTTTCATGACATATATGATACATGAAGTTCCTAGAGGTATGAAAGTAAAAATGGGCAAAAACGGCCAAATTAATTAGATAATAAGTAAAATAAAATATCAAATAGCATTTAATGAAGCCCACCAGATTACTAAGAAAAAAAATAAAATTTGCAACACACGGAATTTTGCTACAAAATTCTTGTTGTCGCAAATAGCAGTGGATTTGCTACTAAAATTTTTGTTGCGAGAAAATCTATCACAAAATCCGTCACAAAATAGAAAATATATTAAAACTTATTTTTATAAATTCACAACGGAATGTATCTGTTGCTATATTAAAAAATAAAAATTAAAAATCTTTTTGTTGCCAAAAGAAGAAAAAAAATTAAAAATAAAAATTTTTGCAATGAAAACTTTTTTCCGTTGCAAATTTAATAAGAAAATAGTTACTTATTATGTAGAATTAATATATATATATATATATATATTATGTTGTGAATACTTATGTATTATTAAAATATTTATGTAAATATTATATTTTTCTATTATAAATATAATTAACATATAAGAAATTTATAACAAATTAATAAATTTAATTTCAATATACATTAATGTATTTTAATTAACTAAATGGCATATTATCTCACTAGTTTTGGTAATTGGGTTATTATATAAAGAAGATTAATTATTATAAGACAATTAAATGCATTAATTTATAAGTTCTATATTAGTTAACATTTTATAACTCTTATTAGTTAATATACATTTTATAATTAATAATGTTATATTTTATTTAATGTAAGAAATAAAGGTAATAATAGTATTAGGAAACATTTGGTGATAAAGATGTTATTTATGTGTTTTGGGTGAAAAATTATGAGTTAAACTAATTGAGATAATGATATATAAATTTATAAGTTGTATAATTGATAATTTCAATGCAATTTTTTGTGATGCTTATTAATTATATTAAATTAAAATCAATAATTTAACTTAATGTATACAAACAATTAGTTTTTTTCAATATAAAATTTAATGGCATTCATACTATTATATACAATGTAATATTACTTGCCCATAGTTGTATACTTTTGGTGAAATTTTAAATTCTTAAAGGTTTGAGTTTTTAAAATAAATTTTAAAAAAATCATTGATTGCTGGTTATTAAATTTAATATTATTTACTCCATTTAAAAGTTTCAAAATATTTAAAAATATTTTTTTGATTCAAATAAATTATTCTTAATTATTTCTAATTCAAAAAGGTGATTTCAACTATTTGCAAAATCACTTTTATCACCAATTCAAAGTTTATAGTTTGATAAATTTTTCATCGTTTTTATTTTATGTTTAATAACTAAATATGTTACATCACTATAGTATTTTGAAAGTCATTATATTAAGTCTATACTTTTCTCTTCAGCAATGGATAAAGTTCATCCTTTACCTTTTGTTTGTTGTTAAATTTCCAAACTTTTTATCTATCATTTAATGTTTATCTTTTATTCATATATAAGTAATTATATATATATATATGCATATTTATATGACAGTGATGTTTAAATGTCTAAAAGTTAAATAATTAATATTCAAAAATTTATCATAAAATAAAATTATTCTTGATAGTATAATTCAATATAATCCTAAAAATATCAATTATCAAAACATAATTTTGAAAATTATATATAAAATAAGCTTTAAGATTAAAATTTTTGTTTAAGGATGCAAAGTTTAAAATCTAAAATATAAATTTGAAAAATAAAATAATATAAATAAAATAAAAAATTTAAATTTACATTAAGTATTAATTAAAAATTATTTTGTATAAACCCTAATCATCTCCCTCTTCTCTCACCCAATAGGTAAGTTTTTCTTTCTCCTTCCTCATTCTCCTCCTCCCCCCTTTTTTCCTCTTTATTTAACTTAACACCAACTATCGTGTGAAGGTCTACTAGCCACATGAGACCAACAACAATTGCTGGCCTCACGAGGCAACAATTGTTGCTAGCCTCGTGGCTAGAATTAACCTACTGGCAATGGAGGCCTACTAGTGGAGCTTAACCTGCTAGCACTCTTAGCCATGAAGGCCATCAGCAACTACTGGTTTGCACAACTGCTACTATTGTTGGCCTTGAAGCCATGGCCAACAAGTGGTTGTACATGAGACCAGATCTAGCCTTTGTGCGACTATTGAAAAGGTTGCTAGCATTTGTTAGGTTGGCATCATGTCGACCAAAAATTTTTTTATTTTAATTTTTTTGAATTCTTTTTATTTATTATTATTACTATTATTATTTTGCATTTTTAAAAAATTTATAGGCACTTGGACGTGCACATTATTTTAAATTGAATAGGTAATTTTTTTTATTATTTTGTGAATTATATATTGAACTAAAGATTAGTATTCCTTATATTTATGTTGAATTATATATTGGACTGTGTTATATTTATATTTTGTGAATTACATGTTTGATCATAATTTGGATTATATGTTCCGCTTATGTTAAGTTATGTGCTAGTTTACCAAGAGTTTTATGTAGATTATATTGATTATGCTTTTTGAATTACATGTTCAATTCACATTTGAGTTATCTATTAGGTTTATATTGAATTATATGCTTGTGTATATTGAATTGTATGTTGAATTATGTTAGCTTCTTCTTATTATTTTTTATAATTTTTTTGTTGTTTATTCTAATTTTTTTGATTGTAATATTGTAGATTAGAATATCTTATGGCAGTATAATTTTGCAAAAATAGATTGAATAAGGTAACTTTTTAGCGTTATTTTATAATTTTACATGTTCAGTTAGGGTTTTGTTTATATATGGGACAATATGTATTATATTATACTACAATTTATATTGTGTGTTAGATTTTTATTGTAATGAAAATAATACGTCATATTTGTCATATTAGTTTATTTGGTGTTATGGATGGAATACCCTGGAAGAATCCCTAAGTACATTTATTATCAAGAATGTAGTTTATTTTTTATTAAAATTAAATATATGAGAATTTTTATCAAGAAAATAACCTATGCGTTTTTCATCTATTGCAATGGTTGATGTTTATATGTTTGAAAAATTGGTAAGTATTATGGAATATTGATAAGTTGATTTGATATGATTTTATGTAAAATAATATTATTTTGGTATATGAATGATTAAAAAATAATTTGAAAAACTATTAATATGTTGGTATTTGTTGATTACATGTTTCAATTGGGTACCATAGAATATAGAATTTTTTTTTATAATTTTTGCAAACTTTTGTGATGGAAATTTCCGTTGCAAAATTATAATCAGTCATCATTATCAACAGAAATTTCCATTGCAAAAAAAAATTAAAAACAAATTATTTGTGACTAAAGAATCCGTCACAAATATTATTTTGCAACATAAAAATTTTGTCAGAAAGTAAATATTAAAATTAGAAAACTGGAAAACTTTTGTGATGAGTAGTATTTCCATCGCCAAATTAAAATTTCATGACAGATTTTTTTACCACAAATTTGTCATAGGATATTTCTATGGCAATGTCGTTGCAAAACATATGCCCCAAATCCATTGCAAATCCATCACAAAATCTGTTGCAAAAGAGGACATCAGAACTTCTGTCACAAACTTTTGCGATGGAAGTCTTTGCAATGGATTTTTACTATCACAAAATCCATCAAAAATTTCGTTGCTATTTCTACTTATTTTAGTAGTGATGGGCATTTAGACTCAAGTAGACTAAAGCCTATGAAGGAAATAATCACTATAAATACCAATTCCTAAAGTTAAATAGAACATGAAAAATTATTTACACAAATCAAAAGCTTCAACTCTACAAAACACATTCCAATGTAAATAATTCAACTAAACTAAGTTGATCTCTAGGTTGAACCTTAGCTTCATTTTTGAGCAGCATCATCTTGGCGCAATTTGTGAGAACTCTTACCTGAGAAAAAGAAATGCTAAGAATACAAACAAGATCCAAAGCTTGAGAGTCCAACAACTAGGTTGTCGCCAGAATGGAGAATATGAAGAACAACCAACTCGAAGAGCAATCATGTTCAGTGCCCATGCCAACGCCAAAAGTGTGTGCCACCAGAAGAGATGCCAATGCAACAAGCTCCATCTCCTAAAATCTAGTAATGTAAATCACTTAAGAAGTATTGAAGACATTGTTGACGAATGCCTCCACACAAGTAATAACCAAAGTGGTAACCTAATATGTCATCCTCAAGAGAAATCATAGTCCTCCCATTGGAGCTGGAAAACTTCATCATCCTTAAAAGGATAGATTGACGAACAAACTCAAAGAGAGACTTCACTCATTTCTTACCTCAATAGGTGGATGTGTAGTCACCTCTTTGAGCAGACTTATCAGGGTAACTATCTATTAATATCGAAGTTCAAACCTATTTGCTCATGCCTCAACCTTTGGACGAGTAAGAAGCTAATATCCACTTTTAGTCGTTATTCTCCCAAGACGCAATCCTTTCTACCCAACTCTTGTGAAGATGGTTTCTTAGAGATGAAGATTATCTCTACTAGAGTTCAATGGCATGATAGACCCCCCCATAGAATCATATAACAACTTCTTTGCAAAAGTGAACCTTCACGACCTGAGTGAAGCCATATGCTGCAAGGTATTTCCAATCATGCCCACAAAGCATGCTTTGACATAGTTTAATTAGATGCTAGTGAATACATCATAGGTTGAGAATGATTAGCATAGTGTTTCCTCCACAACTTCTCCATCAACTAGTAGTATTCTAAGATGACAGTATATATGTTCACTATTGAGCAAAAGAATGAAGAGTCCCTAAGAGACTAGCTCAACTATTTTGTCTAGGTGGTGCATAAAATCTTTCACGTCAACCAAGAGCTCTTACCCAGCATCATCCAGTAGAATCTATAGTATCAAAAGTTCTATGAGTCATTACATGAAAAACCCCTAGCTACACTAGAAAAGCTTTTTGTTTGTGCAAAAAAGTACATTAAAATCAAGGAGATTATGACTCCTCAAGATACCAACAAGTGTAAGGCACGAGATGAAAGAAGTAGCAACAATAAAAAGAAGTTAAGAGACTATAGGTATAGTCCTCTTAGAACTTTCTCTACTTATACTTAGCTTAGAGCACTCAGGATGCCGATTTTGACCATAGCAGAGCAGAAAGGTCTAATCCAACACCTTTCTCTGAAGGTATGACATGATCTAATGTGGTAGAAATCGAACAAGTGGTGTTTTCCACCATGACTACAGACATACTATTGAAGAGTGCCGGCATATGAATGATGTAATTGAGAGGTTAATCTAGAGAGGATACCTTAAGGAAGATATGGCTCAAAACCAGAGTAGCCCCAAAAGGGATTTTGGAGTTGGAGGGAGTAAGGATTGGCTACAACGATTGATTTGATTTATGTCCTGAAACCTTGATAATTCGATACATTACAAATAAAGCTCAGCTAGAATAATTGCATACAAATTGAATTTGATAGTTTAAAACTAAGTTATATTTAAAATTGACTAGTAATGACATACTATGCTAGGAACAAATTTGGATGCTCGGGCATTAGAATATAGATTAACTTGAACCTAAAATGGCACATGCGATGCTCTAAATTGGACTTGAACATGTTATTCCCAAAATTTAGACTCATAGTAATTAGGAAATAAAAATTGTATAATTAAACCAAAGGTTTATAATAAGAAAAAAATACTTAATTAAACTACATTAAATAAGTTCAACTAAACCATTGAATTTCTAAATTAGAAAAGGAATACATTCCTAATAAACTAATGAACTATGATTACTGATATTTAGTGACCTTAGATGTATCTTATTGAATTCAAAATTTGATGTATCTTTAAATTTAACTACGATTTGTTTACAATTAATTGTGGACTTATGGTTGAACCTCTAGAGACACTGCTAACAAACTGAGTTCTAAGTGACGTTGATTTCACAACCATTATTATATAAGTTAGATGTATTAAATTGAAGTAACAAGATCCATGAGTCTAACTAAATCAATAAATACAAATGAGCCCAAACGAGAAATGCTAGCAAAAAAAATCAATTAAGATAGAATCTTATACTTCGAATTCTTTATGTACGTTCTAAATATTAGGCCGAATTCTATTGATAAGATTTTCTAGTAATATCAGATTTATGTGACTTCCACTAGTTCATTCAAGATAATAGGCTTTCTACCTATTAGCAAGTTAAACTAAATTAATTGAGCTAAATAATTATAAAGAATTGAAAGAATTTTTAAATTCCTCCATGTTAATTTAAATAAATCATTAGGTTTTTAATTTAGATAAATAAAGTAAGTAATATGCAAATGCATAAATATCTTGTAAAGCCAAGAATATATTATATTTAAATAACTTAGTATTGAACTGAGAGTTCAAAAGAATTATATATGGCGGAAAGAAATGAAAGGAAATAAAATTATAAGTACGTTGAGAATAACTATATTTAGTATTAGGAGAATAATATGACACTATTTTCGACTTTTTATGCTCTGTGCAGAAGTGAATAGATAACGAGGACTTCAGCACTCAAACCGACATAGGGAATTCCAATATGACACATCCCCACCATGCCACATTAATTTATACTTTATAGTACGAATTTCCTGCAAGGAAGAACCTGCATATTATATCATCTTTGAGGACTAATTTCATAAAAATGTGCCATTTTCCTCCCATACTTTTACGAGTATTGACACTTCCATTACTTTGCAATTCATGGCATGTCGTTTTGAAATGGCCGAATTCTATTGATAAGACTTTCTAATAATAGACAATTTATGTGACTTGGACTAGTTCATTGAAAATAGTAGGTCTTGCAAGTTGCAACTATAAACAAGTTAAACTAAATTAGTCAAGTTAAATAATCATAAAGAATTGACCCAAATTTTAAATTCTACTGCATTAATTTAAATAAATTATTAAGCTTTTATTAATTTAGATAAATAAAGTAAATAATATTCAAATGCATAAATATCTTGTAAAGTCAAGAATATGTTATATTTAAATAACTTTGAATTGAATTGAGAATTAAAAAGAATTATCAGAAAGAAATGAAAGAAAATAAATTTATAAGTCTGTTGAGAATAACTATATTTAGTATTAGGAGAATAATATGACACTATTTGCAACTTTCTTATATTCCGCATGGAAGTGAATAGGAGACAATCACCTGAGCACTCTAAACCACGTAGGGAATTTCCCTATGACACATAGCCACCATGTGAGATTTATACTTTATAGTACCAAAATCCTTGCTAGGAAGAACCTAGCTATATATTATATTTATGGTGTCTTTGCATGATACTTTATGCATTTATTTAATGAAAATTTGAAATTTTCCTCCATACTTTTATGAGTATTGACATTTGCATCATTTTGCAATTCAAGACATGTCATTTTGAAAATAATGTTACATGTCAGCCATTGAATTCACAAAAAAAATTCAATTGCATCTAAACAAAATAGTGGAATATTATGCTGAAAATGAGGTTTTGTAATTTATTGTGATGTTTTGAAAGATGGCTATCTGTATAGAAATTTGGAATTATGTGGTTTTATTTTTGATTATGCACCTAATAACTAAATGTGGAAATTAAATACATGATATTTGGATTTTGTTTCAACTTCTATACTCTTGAGAACGATCTCGGGAAGTCTAGTTACACTTGGGGATGACCTTGGGTCTTGGACTAAGTTTGAAAAGATGATAGGATGGTGTTTGTTGACAATAGTTGATCTTCCAACTATTACCTCTTTTTGGATCCATGCTCTAAGGCAGCTGGAGATTAATTGCTCTTTGAGCTTGACTGGCATATAATTTCACTTTTTCATTTTATTTGAACTAGCCACTTGAGACTTGGAGGGAGAGAATGATATATCTTCTGATTAGGGAGCAATAAGAACTTGAGACACTTCGGACAATTAGTTTCAATGAATGACTTTGCTGAGTTATGGGATAAAAGCTTTTGATATCTTCGATGTTTCGAAATAAAATTTTATATCTAATCATTTCATGTTCAATCAATTAAATTTGAAATTTTTAGCTCCTTGTACTTGATTTAAAATAATGAAAGATTAAAGTATAAATGTGTATGATGTTTCAATAGAGTTCAGCTTGACGATGCATAATATATTTATCTCACTAAATTACTCGATCTTACCATTCCTTATGTTATTCTTCTTATTCTTTATCCAAATAGAGAGAGTAGGAGACGTCTAGGGCTCCGACCACATAGTACATGGTGTTAGATAGTTTTCTTACTATAGACAAAATATACAGGATGGAACCTATCAATGCGCAATGTAAATGAAATTCTTTCATTTTAGTAACATTATGTGTGGTTACTAATGACATGTAATACTTCAAAATGTTGTTGGCTATTGTTTGTAGATATCTAAGTTATGGATTTTCATATGCTTATATTAATAACAAAACTTTTGGGTTTAGTTTGAGTAGTACTTCGTCCCAAGACCAGTGATGGATTTTTGGGGGGGCGGTCAGTGGCCCCCCAACATTTTGATAATTTTTCTTCGTTTCATATGTCCATTTGCCACCCCCACCCACACCACAGGCCACGACTCCACTTATATACATATATATATTAAGTTTTGCAATATGTTTTAGTTTGTATGCATTTAATTATTTAGCAATAATTTTTATTAATTCTTTTCTTATTTCAATTTTAAATTATTTAAAATAAATTTTTAGGTCCATATTTTCAATTAAATAATTCACAATTAGGTTAGGCCCATTAGGGCATGTTTATTTCATTTGTTTGAAAGCATATTAATAGGTAGGGGTGTCAATTCGTGTGGGTTAGATGGATTTGGGTTGAGTTGAGGTAAGTGTATAATATAAAAATACCATACTGAAACATAAACCCAATCCAACTCGATGTTAAATCCAAAAGGCTCAACTCTAATCTGACTCACAAAATTTCATATCAGATTTGGATAGAACTAATTTTTAATCAAGTCACCCAACAACTTGATAAACCTGACCTAACCTAACCTAACCTAACATAATCTACTTATTTTTATTTTCATACTTATAAATTTCAACATCATAATTGAGTAGAAATTTTATCTACAATAAAATATAAAA
This sequence comes from Jacaranda copaia, assembly GCA_014898725.1. Classification (NCBI taxonomy): domain Eukaryota; kingdom Viridiplantae; phylum Streptophyta; class Magnoliopsida; order Lamiales; family Bignoniaceae; genus Jacaranda; species Jacaranda copaia. Next base: position 292,933 of record JACGDI010003043.1, read on the forward strand.
TTTAACATAATAATTAAAGAGACACACGGATGATGACAGTAGTGTGGCAGAGGAGGCTAGGGTTTTTGTTTTTTTGGAACAGGAGGTGAGGAGGGTTATGTTTGGTGATTACCTATAGCATGGCGGCAAAAGAGGCTGGGGTTTCTATATTTTTTTGGAGTAGGAGGTGAAAAGGGTTATGTTTGGTGATTTAGTCAATCATCTTTGAATTAGAAGAATGAAAGTGTTATTACTTATTTGTTAATAATGTTATTATAATTTGTAAATTTGTAAACAATTGACTTTTCAAAATTTATATTTTTGGACATATATTAGTAATATTTTATTTTACTTAGTTAGATTTTTCAGGTGGGTCATGTCAGGTAAGTTTTTTGGATTATTGGGTCACCCACTTATTTTTTTTTTAGGTTATGCGGGTTGACCCAAAAGTAACCTAACTTTATTTTTCTTTTCTTGAGTCATTTTTGGGTTTGACCTAATTTGACCCGAACCTGAAAATTCTAAACCCAAACTTGATTTTTTTAAATGGGTCATTAGGTTAAGTTTGATTTTCACCCTTATTTATAGGGATCTAACCAAAGAAAACCTTTATAACTTTATAGGAACTCACAGAACAATTAAAATCTCTCCCTTTTGACTCATTGAGATTGAAGCAGAGAGACAAAATAATCACGGGCAAGCTTAATTCCGTTAATTCATTTTTTAAGAGAAAAGCTAATGATAATACAAGAGTTAGTGAATCATTTTCTACTCTATCATCAACAATTCAATTTAGCAATAAAGAACAACATCAATCTAAAATTCCAAAAGTGGAGAAAGATGTTGATGTTTCTTTATTAGAAAAAGATCCAGGAAAGGGCTTACTAATTTGGCAATATAATACTGACCAACAAGATAAAATTCAAAGATTTTATATACAAAATGGACCATATTAGTCTATTTTTACTATTTTGTTTTTTTTTTTTTTTTGCCACCAGTGTCATGAAGGAGGGTTTGACATGGATCCCTACCAGTATATTAATGAAGAAAGATCAATTATATCAGTAGCAAATCAAGGACAAAGTGAAGAGATTACAATTCCAAAAACATTGGAAACTATTTAATTCTAAAATAAGGGTAATTAAGTTGCTCCATGTGGTGAAGCTATTTGATGTCAATCAGGAGATCAACATACTCTAGAATTTGACCCTGATTAGTAGTACATGTTGCCTTAGCAAGAGCATCCGCAATTGCATTCCCTTATCTAAATATGTGCTAAAATGTGACATTATTATGTTAAACCAAATGCTTGATCCAAGCAGCAATATTAGCCAATGACCAGTGAACCGAATCCAACTTTGTAATAAGGCCAATTACAATAAGAGCATCCGTTTCCATAATAAGATCACCAGGGTATCTCGAAACACAAATCTCCAAACCTTTTAGAATGGCTGAAAACTCGGCAAAAACATTAGTTTGATGCCTAAGAGGCTCTAAAAAAGTGAATAAAATATCATTAGAACTATTCCACACCAAACCACCTGTGCTTGCGTTGCTCAAATTACCAAGCACTGCGCCATTTGTGTTTAGCTTCAACCTACCAGAAGGAGGACACGTCTATCATACCATACGCCATACTTGCAACTTATTAAAAGAATGATTGCTAGAATATGGCGCTTACACCTACAATTTTAGTTTTCATTTGGCGTCTACTACATGATTTGATCCCCACAGATGATAAACTCCACAGGAAAGGATTTATTCTTGCTTCTAAATGCCAATTCTGCTCGGTAGCTGAGATAGTGTGGCACCTTTTTGTAGAATGTCCAATTGCTGTAGAAGTATGGCGATTCTATGTGGCCCTTTTCCATTTTTATATGCTGGATACATCTAATATCAAATCTATTATTTCGGCTTGGAAAAAAAGTGCGCCTAAGGGTCATCGAGTTCATATTCGAGTGATTGTGCTGATGTTGATATGTTGGTTCATTTGGTGTCGTTGGAATGACAAAAAGCATAAGGGGTTGGCTGTTTCAGTTGATTAAATCACTTGGTGTATTAATCACTACATTCTCAAAGCTTGTAATGCTAATAGTATTCCAGCTAAAATTGGGCTGGTGATATGTTGATTGGAGTTCGTTATGATATGGTAGTTTATTCTTACTGATATGAGATAGCATTGCACTCAACTTTGATACTATGTATTTTGAATTCATAGATTATAAAATTTATATTTGAACTTTTATGTTTTATAATTTTTGCCACCCCCCAAGTCTCAGTTTTGGATCCATCCTTGCCCAAGGTAAATATCTCCCAGGTGGGTGCTCTATATGCATTTATATATGTGCTATAAATATGGTAAAGTTTTCCTTTTTTCATAATTATTTTGGTACATGATAATTTCTCTTTATTTTTCTATTTCCACTTTTTATTTCCACGTGGGTTGTTTATTATGAGAACATATATATTGTTTTTTTAATTTTTCTACTTCCTATGCAGTTATCCATTGATTTCAAATATGGCAATAGCTATAGTGCATATATCTATTATTTTTATTTCATTGTAAATTGTGAAGATGTGATATTATTAAAATATACCTAATATTTTCAATAACAACATACTCATTGATTTATTTTGGCCAACATCCACCCTTATTAGATATAATGCCCCAGAAATTTCTTATTGATTTAATTAACTATTTTATTTTATTTATTATTTTAATCAATGGTGAATAAATTAGAAAATACAATTTCATTGAAATTTTTTAACCCTTTTCATGATTTAATTGTATTTTTGACAATTACAAATTTTGTTGCCTTAATTATATGTTGGATTCTATCCTTATTAGTTTAAATTGACTTTTCTTATTTAAAGAGATCATTCAGAATTCTACTAGGTTACTCATATCTTCATAAATTGGAAAGTGGATCATAATATTTCATTCTTAGTTTAGAGTTTGACAATCAAGGAATCTTACTTATTCTAGTAGACATTATCTATAGAGTCATCTTTCCTTATTTGCATTAATTGAAACCTTCCTTTCTAGTTTTTCTAACCATTTAAAAGTAACAATAAATTGAATGAGCAGCAACCATCTATGAAATCTTGCATGACAAGAGAAAATATGTTAACTCTCATATGTGTTTTGAGCTTAAGTGTTTAATTTCTTGTTTTATATTGTTGTTTCAAGAGACTTTATGGTGAAGAAAATTAGGGTGTTACCTTAAATGGATCTTGACAAGAAGAACAAAGGGATGTGTTTATGTTTCAAAGGACCTAGCGGTAAAGAAGTTTAGGAAGTATTCTTGCTTTCTAAGGACCCCATGAAGTTGACAAACTGGACACCTTTTGAGAAAAGGAAGAAACCAGTAAAAGTAGTATTATTGGAAATTTCCTATAAAGTTCTGGGTTTTGGTCTGGTAGAAAATTTCAAAGCTTATTATACAAAGTGGCAGTAATACGTGCATTAGTCCATAAATATTGTGCAAGTGAGACCGGTAGACAATTTCCCCTAGCTTGTTCACAAAGCAACCGATTCCACAACATTCCAGACTTTAGTTCAACTCATCTAGGATTTTGGTTTTGCTCTCTACTCAGAGATATTTTGAAAGTAGTAGGGAGGCAAAGATTCATTCACCGTAGAAAATAAAAACTTCAAAAGTAAGTTGGATCAATGCACCCAGGGATCTAGGTTATGCCATAATTAAAGATTTAAGGTCAAGAGGAAGTACCTTGATTGATTTTAACAAAGTCAAGTGGAAGATTGTCTAATAGAAGCTTCTCCAGTGAAGATCTCATACTCTACTTTGCTAGGATTGTTTCCCCACTCATTGGCTTTCAATTGCAGAAACTTTTGGCCTCCAAATGTCTTTCAAAAGCTGGAAACAAAGCAACAAAAAACTAAGGGTGTCAAAATTCAACTTAATCTAACAACACGATCATGACCCATCTGAAAAAACTTGGGTTTGGGTTTGGGTTTGATGTTTTCAACTTTAGGTCAAATTGGGTCAAACTTGAAATTGACCTAAAGAAAAAAATAATGTTGGGCTGATTTTGAGTCAACCCACTTAACCTTAAATGAACAAGTGGGTTAACCAATAAACCTGACCCAACTCGACCAACCTAAAAATATTTGGAATAATATATACTATATATAAAGCACCTAGTCTTTTTTGGTATGTTTTTATTTTCCTACAATGTCTTCATCATTATTTTTTAAACTTCATAATTATTAAGTTAATTCTTTTTTCTCTTCTACTATATTTTTCTCTCCAATTGTTTACTATTTTTTTCACTTTCCACCTATTTTATTTTTCTTTCCTCATCATAAACATTAAATAAATATATTAAAAATATTAATGATTATAACAGCATATAAGAAAATAAATGAATGCTCTATTTATTTCATACTCCAAAATTTTAGCATGGGATCGAGTGTACCAAAATTGTTAGAAGCTTAATATTCAAATTCAATTCCAATTATTCAAATAAATCAAGCTTCTCATCTAAAGAAGAATCTATTCTCTCTCTCTAAACAAAAGTTTGGCCGCCACTACTAGTACCAGTCTGCAATTGCTATTGCTATTGCTATATGAAGTCAAGTGTAGCACAATGATCTAATAATAAAACACAAAAACAGCTAAATTAACTTGTCTACACTCAAAGTCAAGATCTAATCATGCTTCAAATTTAGATTTGAATGACGGATTACCAGGAATGCTAAAAAATCTAAGGAAAGGAGGAAAGAACACTTCAATACTTAAAAATTGTCTTCAAACAGTGCAACAACAAATATGCAACAATTACCTTGTCAAATCATCTCGAAATTTGCTAAAATTGGATACAACCTCCTCAACACCTTGGGGAAGCTCCAATAAAAATTTCAGCAAAAACAAAAAATCAAAAGTCACTCTAGAAATACCTCCATACTAACTGGACTGTAATGGATCATCTCCAAAAGTCAAGAATCCAAGTGCCTTGCCTTTAATGTCATGATCCACACACCAATGGCAAATCCAAATCTCTCCTAGGTTAGCTAGAAAATCAAATAGAGAAGAACGAGGATTAAGGCCAAATTTTGGATGAATAGGCAAAGAAAATGTGAAGCCTCAACACATAAGAGAATCACATAAAATTGGAGGGAAAAATAGAATCTAAAAATTTAATCATGAAAGTGTGAATGACCACCATCTTTCTCTTATTTATAGGGAGGTGACACAAGTTGGCATCACACCTCCCGTGAGGTTGGCGCCAACTTGCCTCGCAAGTTGCATGTGTGAAATTTTTTATTTCACTTACATTTAAATTTTGTTTGGAATTTTCACTTCATTTTATGAAATGTCATCCAAGTAAATTCTATGCACTTCAAATGAACTTTTTCATTTCAATTTCCCTCCAACTCAATTCTTCATTTTAATTAAATTAATCCTTTAATTTAATTAATTAGCGTTGAATTAATTCTTTAAGTCACTTAGCTTAACTCTTTAATCTAGAAGGTACTAACTTAACTCTTTCAATTAACTCAACTAATTGATAGTCATGTGGCACCAATTAAAGTAAATCTTCAATTTAATTAGTTTAATTTAACTCCTTAAATTATTTAGATCAATTTAACAATTAAATTGATTAAGCAAAAAGGACCATAAAATTAGTTAATTGTTTCCCTCCTTAAAATCAATTAGGAGAAATTTCCTAACTCTTAGAAAATTCCTATCATCATGTAGGATTTTCAATTGGCTTTTGTATGTGACCCATTAGGTTCTACCATTAATTGAACATGAGCTCACAACTCCTGTGATATTTAGAATATCGAAATATTCACATTAGTTTAAACTCTTTTAAAGTGATGACTCAATTCAATTAATCTCCATTAATTGAAGGGTACCTATTCTCCATGGTCGATGTCCAACCTTAAGTCCATAGAGCCTAATTAATTGGCCAAAATAAATATACTCTTGGAGAACCATTTTAGCTCTATGCTTGTCATATAAATACAGCTCTTCCATTTCCTATCTCTCGAAAGAGGCCTTAGGTAATATATTTGCCGGCTCTCTAATAGCTTTGATAACTACGTTTCTATTCCTAATGTTTGATTCCTCTTTATGATCTCATCTTTGGAAAACTCTTTTTTCAAATTATCATACTCCCTTGCACAAGAATTTTGTGGAATCGATCATTATAGAATACATTGAAAGTGCATTCACCTTTCACAATGACAAGGAAATAAATTCAATTTTGGATCTCACAGACCTCTATATTTAAGTAGCTCATACCCAAACTTAACCTGAATGACTCACTAAGTAGTCAAAGAAGAGGTAATGCATGAGGATCAAAACATAAGGTTATTATGGATCCTTAGATAAAAGGATAAATTATATACACTAGTGTAAGCTAAAGAACTTGCCACTACGGCTATATAGTGGATCCTTTGAGTGGGCCATTGGTGAACTTGTTCTCTAATAAGCACCAACTAATATGCATTTGTGTCTAACATGGATTGCTCATGAAATAGAGCAATGTCCAACCCTTGAATTTATGTATCATAGTGCAAGTCTATCCTAATCTGAGATACCTTGTCTCATAAGATTTTATGACTTAGAATATTTTAAGATCACATTCGTGAAAGACTTATTTCATGATCACCACCCAGTATGTGACTAAGTCTTGTAGTCTTATGTGATTGAAGAGTTTCAACCAAATACCAGTGAAGTAAAATAGGCATAAGATGAAAGTGGCCATATAATGAATATCATTTAATCAAAATTGTATCATAAGTGAAATAGTTTACATGCTAATCCAATTAGTTGTAGCGCACTATTTCAATAATCTCCTACTTGCTTTAAACCAAAATTCCTCAAAGTCTTAAGACCCATCTTCTCAAGATACCCTTCAAAGACCTTTTGCAATAGGGGTTTTGACAATAGTTCAGCTATATTATCTTCTAAGGTAACTATTTCCACTCTTATGTTGCCTCTATTAATAGATATCATATATCAAATTATAACATATTTATCTATGTTTAGATCACTAATAAGATCTTGGCTCTAGTCCTTAGTTGTCTTCGAAACATAACCACAAGCTCATCACACTAAGCACTTCATCTAACTTTTGGATGAAATTTCCATCTAAACACCTTCCATTGTGGTTTCCAAAACCACAACATATTCTATCTCTATGGTAGAATCAGCCATGGTGTTTTGTTTGGAATTCTTTCAATTCACTGCACCACAATTAAGGCAAAGTATTAATCCAAAAGTAGATTTTAGTTCATCTACATCAATTGGAAACTAGAATCTAAAAACTCCTTAAGTTTCAATTTTTCATTATCGTATGCCAAAAATAAATCCTTAGTCTTTTCCAAATACTTAAGGATTGCTTTAATGGCTATCCGGTGATATTCACTGAGGTTGGATTAGAAGCAGCTCGTAACACTTAAAGCATGTGCAACATTTAACCTTATACATTAAACAACATATATTATGCTTTTGATAGCAGATACATAAGGTATATGGGACATTCTTGTCTTTCATCATTAGTCTCAAGGGCCATAGACTTAGAGAGATGAAAATTGTGTCCCTAGAGAAGAATCCCATCTTGGATTCTTTCATACTAAACTTCTTTAATAACTTGCCAATATATGGTGTTTGGGAAAGCCTTAGCATCTTTCTTGATCTATATTTATAGATATATATTCTTAATATATAGGATGTTTCTCTCAAATTCTTCATGGAGAATTGAATAGATAACCATGCTTTAGTACACTTTAACGTTGCTCTCTCATTCCCAATGAGAATAATGTCATCAACATAAAGTATAATAAGCTATGTACTATTGCCACCAACCTTTATGTTCCCATAAGGTTCATGTACATTTTTGACAAAGCTAAATGATTTGACTGCCTTATTAAAATGCATGTTCCAACTATTGGAATAGTACCCCACAAGCTAATTACATGGGCCTTGTAAACTATTTCATTGTAAGACAATCTTGATTAAATGATATTCATTATATGGCCATCTTTATCTTATGATCTTTACTTGCTTCACTTGCATTTGGATGAAGCCCCTAGATCACACTATAGGACTTGGTCACATAGTAGGTGGTGATTATGGAATAAGTATTATACGGTTGTGATCTTAAATCTTCTAAGTCATATGATCTTAAATCTTCTAAGTCATATGATCTTATAAGACAGGATATCTAAGATTTAGATAGACTTGCACTAATGATGCATAAATTCAGGGGTTGGATGTTGCTCTGTTCCATAAGCAATCCCATATAAGATATAGATGCATTTTGGTAGGTGTTTGTTAGAGAACGAGGCACTAATGACCCATTTGGAGAATCCATTAGCTAGCCGTAGTGGCAAGCTTTCTCACTTACGCTAGTGTATGTTATTAGTCCTTTGACCTGAGGACCATGGTAATCTTATGTTTGGCCCTTATGCTTTGACTCTTCCTTGGTCACTTAGTGGACTGCTTGGGTAGAGATTAGGCATGAGCTACTGGACAAAAAGGTTTGTGAGATCTAAGATAGAATCTTACTTCTCATCTTTGTAAATGGCGAGTGCATCTCCGATGTGTTCTATAATGATTGATTCACAAACATTCTTGCGCAAGGTGATGTGATAATTTAGGAAGGCATTTCTAAAGAGTAGGTCACAAAAGTAATCGAACATTAAGAATAGAAGCATAGAATTGAGGCTATTAGGGAGTCGACTAATATCTTGCCCTAGGCCTTTTCTAGGAGCTAAGAGACAGAAGGACTGCATTTGCATGGTACACATAATGCTAGAATGGTTCTTCAAGAGCATTCATTTTAGCCAATTAGTTAGGCTCCATGAGCATGAGGTTGGACATCAACCATGGAGATTGGATACTCTTCAATTAATGATATTAATTAAATTGAGTCTTTTAGTTTAAAGGAGTTTAAACTAATGTGAATATCTGATATTCTAAAAGTCACAAGGAGTTGTGGATTTATGTCCAATGAATGGTAGAGCCTAATGGGTCACACACATAAGCCAATAACATGACATATTGAAGAATGGAGAATTTTCTAAACGTTAGAAAATTCATGACCAGTTTTGGAAGTGGCAAAATTATTTGTCAACTTAATTTAAGAGTTAAATTAAGATCAATTGATTAGGGGTTAATTAATTGATGTCACATGACTATCAATTGATCAAAATTAATTTAAAGGTTAAATTAATTTTAACTAGTTAAATACTTAAGCACTTTGACTTAAGAGTTAAGTCAAATTATTGCTAATTAAATTAAAGTATTTAATTTAATTAAGTTCGAGAGTTAATTTTTTGGAAAGAATAATTAAATAAAGGGTTCATTTAATATGGAATTGGAATTTAATTGCAAGATATTTCATGAGTTGAAATATGTTCTTCAATTAATATTTTTATCCACTAATCACAAGTTAGTGGCCATCTTGGCATGAACACTTGGCATCACCTCCTTGAAGATGGTGTATAACCACATACCATCCAACTCCTATATATAGATATAGGAGAAGGATTTCTAGCCATATGAGTGTGTGCATGCTTAGTGTGATTATTCTCAAGACAACCTCGGGTAGTAGGAATCTCATTGGTTAACCTCCCAATATTCTCTCCAACTCTCTTCACCTTCCACCTCCACATTCCCAGCCTTTCCTCTCATATTCTCTACAGATGTTTATAAGCTATACCATAGAGAATAGACCATAGTTGTGGTGTTTGGACTATTACATTAGAGATAAGCTATTTAGGTTGCTCTTGTTCTTGAAGAAGCAATTTCTGGTAGCCTGTTGTGGTGAGTTTTAGGAGACCCTCTGATGTTCTGATTGGGTTGATTTTTAAGCTGTAGAACCCTCAAGGAGTTCAGATATTCCAAGAAACATTTCAGCAAAAAATGAGGAGTTCAACCAAGGGAAAACTAGTTGTGAATTTGATGTGCCAGTGAAAAGCTTCTTCAATGGTTGAAAAGAGTTTTTCTTGCTTCTTGAATTTTCTATTTACACCCAGGTATTTCCCCTCTCTAAACCTATTTCTTATGTATGTCTTGATCCTTAGGGATATGTGTGGGCTGGTTACATTCATGTTTTTAAAAAATATTTGGATCTTAGCACCGCACATACTTTTACCAACTTCAAGACGCTTATTTGAGTCCATAAATGGATCTCTCAAGTTTGTAAACCTTTTGCTCACTCACTTTAGATGTAAAACCTTTTGGTTGCTCCATATAGATTTCTTCCTCAATGTTTTCATTGAGAAAAGTAATTTTCATATCCATTTGCCATATCTTATAATCATAATGTATGGCCATGGCAAGTAAAATTCTAATAAACTTAGGCATAGCGACTGGTGAAAATGATTTTCTCAAAATTAATACTAGATCTTTGAGTATAACCCTTCGCCACTAGTCATGCCTTAAAGGTTATTGCCTCTTCATTGACTCTTAGCTTTTGCTTATAGATCCACTTGTAACCAATAAGTACTATATCTTTTAGTAGATCTACTAAAGTTCATACTTCGTTGGTGTCCATTTTAGATTTCATGGCACCAAGCCAAATCTCAAACTTGTGTTAAACATAGCTTCCTCATGGGTCTTTGAATCATTATTTGATTGGCCCGCCTTATGAAAGAATCCAAACCTTTAGGGTTGCCTTGATTCGATCCCACTTTCTAAAAGGTTGTGTATAAGGCTTTGATGTTCACTTATTTCCACTACTTGTGTGATTTGATGATCATCATGTACTTTGTCAAGTTCCACATTGATATCATTTCTATCTAATAGAATTTTTTTTTCTAAAAAGGTGGCATTCCTTGAAACAAACACCTTTTGTTCTAAAGGATCATAAAAGTAATAACCAAAAAACTCACTTGGGTATCCCACAAACACACACAAGATGGATCTACTATCCAACTTCTCTTCCACTAGCTGCTTAACATAAGTAGGTGACCCCAAAACTCTTAAGAAAGAGTACTAAAGTGCTTTGCCATACCACATCCCATGTGGGGTTCTTCGCACAAACAATGAGGATACCATATTTGTTGGAATAGTACCCTACAAGTCACTGAAATTAGCCTTGTAAACTATTTCACTCATGGTACAATCTTGATTGAATGATATTCTTTATATGGCCATCATCATCTTATGCTCTTTATTTACTTCACTAGCATTTGGATGAAGCTCATAGATCACATAAGATTATGGGACTTGGTCACATACTGGGTAGTGATTATGTAATAAATCTCACATAGTCATGATTTTAAAGCTTCCAAGTCATAAGATAGACTTGCATAAGATCTTATGAGATGAAGTATCTAAGATTAGGATAGATTTGCACTAATGATACATAAATTCAAGGGTTGGAGATTGCTCCATTCTATGAGCAACTGTATAAGATATAGGTGTATGTTAGTAGGTGCTTGTTAAAGAACAAGGTATTGAAGACCCATTGAAGAATCCACTAGATAGCTATAGTGGCAAGTCGATAGTGGTTGGTACTCCTGGTTACGCTAATGTATATTATTAGTCCTCTGACTTGAGAGTCCACAGTAACTGTGTGTCTGGTCCTCATACTTTGACTCTTTCTTCACCATCTAGTAGGGTTTTTAGATTGAGATTGGGTATAAGCTACTTGGCATAGAGGTTTGTGAGATCTAAAATGAAATTCGACTCCTTATCTTTGTGAAAGGCGAGTACATCTCCTATGTGTCCTATAATGATCGATTGTAAGAAATCCTTGTGCAAGGTGATGTGACAATTTGGGAAGGTGTTTCCAAAGATGAGGTCACAAAGGGAATTAAACATTAAGAATGAAAACATAGTATCGAGCCTATTAGAGAGTCGACAAATATCTTGCCATAGACCTCTTCTAAGAGATAGGAGATGGAATGACCATATTTACATGCTATGCATAATGTTAGAATACTTCTTCAAAAGCATTCTTTTTGGCCAATTAGTTGGACTCCATGGGCTTAAGGTTGGGCATCGACCAAACATCGACCATGGAGAATGGGTACTATTAAATTAATAAGATTAATTGAATTGAGTCGCTTAGTTTAAAAGAGTTTAAACTAAAGTGAATATTTGGTATTTCAAAAGTCACAATGAGTTGTGACTCCATGTCCAATGAATGATAGAACCTAATAAGTCATACACAAAAGCTAATGACATGGTCTATTGATGAAAGGAGAATTTTCTAAGAGTTAAAAAATTCATGACTAATGTTTGGAAGAGGCAAAAATGTAGTCATTTTGGCTTGATCAATTTAATTGTTAAATTAATCAAATTAATTTAAAAGTTAAACTAAGATCAATTAATTAAAGGTTAATTAATTGATGTCACATGACTATCAATTGGTCAAAATTCATTTAAGGATTGAGTTAATTTTGACTAGCTTAAATCGTTAGACACTTTGACTTAAGAGTTAAGTTAAATGATTATTAATTAAATTAAAGTATTTAATTTAATTAATTTCAAGAGATAAATTTTGGGAGAATTATTAAATGAAGAGTTCATTTAATAAGAATTAGAATTTAAATGCAAGACATTTCATTAGATGAAATTTATACTTCCATTAAATTCACTAATCACAAAGTTAGTGGCCACATAAGCAAGGGACACTTGGAATCACCTCCTTATGAGAGTGGCTGGCCAGAGGTATGTATGAGGTGAGCACATTTTGTGTGATATTCTCCTAGCATTATTGTGTAGTGGAAATATAAGTTGTTACTCTCCCATCTCTCTCTCATTCTCCCTCCCCCTTCCACCACAATATTCTTAGCCTTTCTCCCCTAATTCTCTACAGATATTCCAGCCTTTCTTTAGAAAATAGGTCATTGATTTGGTGTGTGGACATTTGCATTAGAGGCAATCTAATTCGGTTACATTTTGCTCTTAACTGGAGTTATTTCTAGCAGCCGATTTTTGCCTATGCTTGGAGTACCTCTGGGGATCTGATCCGCCTAAAATTTTTACTATAGAATTTTCAATGTATTGAGGAGTTCTAGTTAAAATTTCAGCCCAAATGGAGAATTCTATCCAAGAGAAAAATGGTGGTGATCCTAATACACCGATGAAGAGCCCATTTAACGGTTGAGAAGAGTTTAACTCTTGCTCTTCGAATTTTCTACTTTTACCCAGGATTTTTTCTCCTCTAAATCTGAATCCTATGTATGTATAGATCCTTGCGGTGTTGTTTGGACTTGTTTATTCAATTTTTTATTGAAAATATTGGAACCCTAGCGCCACATAAACCTTCAAGTGGTATTAGAGCCTTATTCTTACATAGATTTGGATTTTTCTTGGCTTGGATGATCGGATTTTGTGAACAACTGATCAAAATTACCATGTACTCAATCTATATGATGGGTTGGAGTGTATGGATGATCTTGGTTGTGGCTCCTTGGTTGATCGATTAAATCATGCTATTTTGTTTGATTCAATTTTTTGATGTTAAATTTTGATTTGGCATTGGTGAATGCTATATTTTGATATAGCATGTTTTGAATGGCCTTAATTTTTTTTGGTCATTTTTACGTCCAATAAGATTGGATACAATTTGAAATTTTTGAATAATATGATTCTTGCTTAAACTTGTTTTTTAGGCATCTTTGAGCTCTTGATATTTCAGTTTTAAAAGGTGTTTTAATCTAAAATCTTCATCCTATTGTGTGTTTTGATGTTTATAAGTTGTTCTAAAAATCTTTGTACACAAAAGTTGCGCCAAAAATGGCTTGATTCATACTTGACCCCAGAACATGGGTGTTGTCAATAGTTGGTAGCTCTTGGCAAGGCTGTAACCGATTGGTTGCTACCCAACCTTAAGCTTGCCTTGGCCAGTAGTGCCCTTTTGGTCTTGAATGAATTTTGATCTTTTTAGGTTCCTTTAGTGACTGAGGTGGTGTTGAAACACACATAATGGTTGCACAAATGTTGTGCAAACTCTCAAAATTATGTTGGATGCATTTAATTCCTTCTAAAACATGTATAAGTTGATCTCCAAGTATGGCAAAAATATGATGCATAAATGTTATGCTTGTTTTTGCATGACCAATTATTTGTTAATATGATTAGCACTTAATTGATAGAATTGAATGTCAATTCATGGTTTATTCATTGCTCATTTAAATATTAAATGAATAATGAATGAATGGAGATGATCGTGAGTCTCTAATATTGATTTTATTTATTTCAATTGTTGAAATGGGTTGTATTAAATGGGGCTTGCATGCCTCTTGTTTTATCTTGTAAATGTTATGAGAGTAGAACCACTGGGAGTGAGAATTTTTATTTATGTAAATGTTGCATGAATCAAGGAGTCTTATGGAGGCATAAAGGCCATTTGAAGACCAATGAATGTATGGGATACTCTTATACAATAGTTTAGTTTAATTCAACCCACTTAAAATGAATCGAAGTGATGAACCTATGGCTCTAAGTGCATCACTTGGTTAGGTTCATGATCATCCCACCCTAGGAGCATGCTAGGCTATTTACATATCTATACTTTTCATGTCTTATTGATGTATGAGATATATAATTAGGATATAGAGAACCTAAACAAGAAAATAAAAATGATGAGATCTTTGCAAGAAAAAACCCTTCACTTAGAAGGTCTAAATGTTTTCAAACATTAAGTCTAAATGGATGCAAATTAAAAGAGTTTTAATTAATCAAAGCCTTCCACCAATAGTGTATACCATGATGATGCTATCAATTTTGTGTGATGGCACTCGATCATGGGGGTCTCACTTAGGAGGGAAGCTATAAGCATACACTTAGCATGAGATGTACCTTTAACTTAAGAACCCTCACGCATTAGCACTCGATCATGGGGGATGTCGTGAGGTTATCTTGAATCAAAATATGATTGGTGGGTTGGACTTAACACTTAGTAAAATAGATGGTGCACAGTCATGTGCGTCTATATGAAAAGTGAGGCAAAATATATCAAGGGTTGCATAAGATGCAACTAGTAAATTTTGCTTACCCTTCGATTGCTCATGGATGGTGCTCAGTTATAGGGGTCCATTAACAAGTCATTGAGGTCTTGATTTTCACTATGAAATTTGATTTCCTGAATTATTCTTAGGGGTAAAGAATTTGATAAAATAGTCGGAGGAAAACATACTTGAAAGACCATGATCATATTTTTAATATCAAATCCAATCACATGCTTATATTTTCTTTCTTTTACCTTTGATGATTTGTGAAATCTCAAGAATGGCTAATAATTCCAGTCAATGATATTTTAGAAACCAATAAACCAACTGGGCTAAACTTCCATGATTGACTTAACCTCAAAAATCATTCTAGATTCCTAAAAATGGATATAGGTCCAACAACATGGTACTTCTAATCCCTTTAGGATTAATGTAGATCTAGAGACACATGAAAAGTTCACGAATTGGGCTTAGGATTATCTTATACCTTAGTCTCATGATGGCATTTACAAACTTTAAAAGTGTCAAGGACATATGAATAGTACCTTGGTTAAAATTTACAAAGAGTTGTAAAGCAAATGAGGTATGAGAAGTTCATGTTGTCAAAGGAGACTTTTCAAGCTAGGATGGATGAGATGTCATGTGTAATCAACTATGGTCTAAAAATGATTAGGCTCAGAAAAGCTTTTCAAGTTGAACGTAGTGATGGACAATGATCTTCATGAGGATTTGATCCTCACATCCTTGCTAAGCTTAATTGATCAAAGTGTTGATCTAGAAGAAAACTACCATGACATGGAAAACCTTTTACACTTGTTACCTCTTCCAAGTCTATGGGCCCGAGGGGTACTAGAAAGAGATCTAAAAGGAAGAACGGTTCTTCTTCTAAAGGAAAACAACCATTAAAGGTATCTAGAGGAGTCAAGAAAATTATAGAGAAAATAATCGATATTATTTGTTTCTACTTGGGAAAAATAGGCCATCAAAAGAACTATTCCAAGGAATATCTTGCAACCCTTAAGACAGGTATGTACTTTATTAAAGTACATTTTTGGTTAAATTCTTTCTCATGGATATATGATATTGCATGTGGTTCTTTTCTTTGTAAGTTGTTATAAAGAATAGAAAGAATAATAGAACTAAGTGATATAGATATGATCCACCACCTTAGCTAAAGAGCACGAGTTGTGTCTAAAGCCGAAGGTATACAATAAGTTAAACTTAGAGAACTCCATATTTGTATTAGACCTTTGTCATATAGTACTATATATTATTGAAAATATTATTTTAATTCCCATTTTAGATAGCGAAGGATTTGATCCTTCTATATCAAACAGGAGATTAAAAGCATTAAAGAATGTGTTTTTTAATTGCTGATGGTACACATAAGAAAGGATTGTACTAATTGGGTTCTTAACCATCGCTAATGCACTTTCAACTAAGTAAGCAACTAGATATCCAAGAAGATGCCATGTTATGACATGCAAGACTTGGTCATATCTCCAAAAATAGGATGAACAAGTTAAAAGCTCTTAAAACACTAAATGTTATTAGCATTGAGGACCTTTCTACTTATGAATCTTGTTTGAAGGGATAAATGACCAAAACTCCTTTTGTAGGACAAATGGAGCACTCCAGAAATCCTTTGGATTTGATCCTTATGGATTTTTGTGGTCTGCCAAAAGTTAGTGGGAGATGAGGCTATTTTTACTTCATTACCTTCATAGATGATTATAGTTAGTACGGACATATGTATTTTATGAAATACAAGTCCAAGACCTTTGAAAGGTTGTATAAGAATGATGTAGAAAAGCAAAAGAACTGAGTATTAAAGCCTTTCGATTGGATCAAGAGGAAAAATACTTAAGTACCATATTTTTAGATTATCTAAAGGAGAATAGGATTCTCTCTTAATAAACTCCACTTGAAACATCCCAACACAATGGAGTAGCTGAGATGAGACACCATACCTTGTTGGACATGGTACGTTCCATAATGAGATTCTCTGATGTGCCTATATCCTTTTAAGGATATGCCTTAATGATGGCAGCAAAGTTACTAGGAGTAGTACCTTCAAAGTTTATGCCAAGAACACCATATGAGATATGGTATGGCGAAGCTCCCTCTTACCACTATTTAAGGGTTTGGGGATCTCCTGTCTAGGTGAGATGGACAGTGGGAGATAAGTTGGATAATAGATCCACTTTGTGCAAGTTTGTGGGATACTTAAAAGAGTTTATGGGTTATTAATTTTATGATCCATCTAGACAAAATGTGCTTGTTTTAAGGAATGCTGTATTTTTGAAAAAGGAATTTTTATAAAATAGAAAAGGGGTTGTAATTGAACTTGGTGAAGTTCAAGGCGTTAAACAAATTCCACAAGTGATAGAAACAAATAAATATATAAGAGCCTATTACACAACCTCTGAAAAGGTCAGATCGAATTAAGAAGTAACCCAAAAAGTTTAGATTTCTTCATGAGTGGGTCAATCAAATAGAGATCCGAAGACCCATGTAGAAGTAATGTTGGACATAAATTTGGGACATTGGTTTGAAGCCATTAGATATGAAATAGACTCCATGTATTCAAATAAAGCATGAACTTTAGTAGATCCACCAAAGGAAATAGTTCCTATTGGTTGCAAATAGATCTATAAGCAAAAGCTTGGGGTAGATGGAAAAGTGGTAACTTTAAATGCACAACTAGTGGCAAAAGGTTATACTCAAAGACTCAGTATCGATTTTAGGAAAACATTTTCCCCAATCTCTATACGTAAGTCCATTCAGATTCTATTTGCCATAGTTGTATATTATGACTATGAGATGTGGCAAATGGATGTAAAAATTGCTTTCCTTAATGGAGACATTGAAAAAAGGATTCACATGGAGCAACCACAAGGTTTTACATCCAAAGAGAGTGAGGAAAAGGTTTGCAAACTCTAGAGGTCTATTTACGGACTCAAATAGGCATCCCAAACTTAGAACACATTTTTGATTAGAAATTTAAATCGTTTGGCTTTGTTAAAACTAAGTATGAACCAAGTGTGTACAAGAGGCCAATGGGACTAGTATACAGTTATTATACTTTATGTTGATGACATCTTTCTCATTAGCAATGAGGTAGGAATGTTAGAGTATACTAAACATGGTTATCTACACAATCCTCCACGAAGGACTTAGAAATTGCATCCTGTGTATTGCGAATATGTATTTATAGAGATATATTAGGGAGGATGTTAGGGCTTTCCCAAATTCCATACATTGAACAAGATACTAAAAAGATTTAATATGGAAAAATCCAAGAGAGGTTTTCTTCTCATGGGACATGGCATTCATCTCTCAAAGTCTATGACCCCTAAAACTGAGGAAGAAAAATGAAGAATGTCTCACATACTTTATGCCTTCACTATTACAAATATAATGTATGCAGTTTAATGTACTAAATTGAATGTGGCAAACTCACTAAGTGTTATGAGTAGGTTCTAATCTAATGCCAATAAGAATCACTAAATAGCTATAAAAATAATCCTTAAGAAGGACTAAAGATTTGTTTTCGGTATATGATAACAGAGAATTGAAACTCGCTAAGTTTTTGGATATTAGTTTCTAATCTAATATAGATGACCTAATATCCATTTTTGGATACATGTTTTGCCTTAATGGTGGCATAGTGTGTTGGAAGATTTCCAACTAGACACCATGACCTAGATAACCACTAAGGTGAAATACTTTGTGGTTTTGGGAACCACAAGGAAGATGTTTGGATAAAAACTTCATTCAAGGGTTGGATACAGTGTTTCACATGCATAAGCCTGCAATTATCTTTGGAAGATAATTTGGGACATGATCTAACATCTCATTAATGATCCAGATACATTAAATGCGTTATTATTTGATATTTGATATCAATTGACAAAGGTGACAACTTAGTGGAAAAAAGTTGCCTCAGAAATGAATATAGCAGAACCACTATATTAACCTCTAAAAGCTAAAGGTCTTTGGAGTATATCTTATGAAGATGGGTCTCAAGGACATATAGAATTAGCTTCAAGGCAAGTGGGAGATTGTTGGAATAGTATCCTGCAAGCCAATGAGATTGGCCTTATAAACTATTTCACTCATGGTACAATCTTGATTGAATGATATTCTTTATATGGCCATCTTCATCTTATGATCTTTATTTACTTCACTAGCATTTGGATGAAGTCCCTAGACCACATATGACTATTATACTTGGTCACACACTAAGTGGTAATCGTGGAATAGGTCTCACACAATAGTGATATTAAATCTTCCAAGTCATATGCTCTTATGAGATGAGACATCAAAGATCAGGATAGATTTGCACTAATGATGTATAAATCCAAAAGTTGGAGATTGCTCCATTCTATGAGCAACAATATGAGATACGGGTACATGTTAGTGGGTGCCTGTTAGAAAATAAGATACTGAAGACCCACCGAATCCACTAAATAGTTGTAGTAGCAAGTCGGTAATGGCTAGTGTTTCTACTTACGCAAGTATATATTATTAGTTCTTTGACTTGAAGGTTCAAGGTAACCTTGTGTCCGATCCTCATACTTTGACTCTTTTTTGACTACCTAGTGGGTCGTTTAGATTGAGATTAGGTATGAGCTATTTGGCATGGACATTTTTCAGATCCAAAATAGAACCAGACTCTTCGTCTTTGAAAAGGGCGAGTGCATCTCCTATGTGTTCTATAATGATTGATTCCAAGAAATCCTTGCGCAAGGTGATATGATAATTTAGGAAGGTGTTTCCAAAGGTGAGGTCACAAAAGGAATCAAACATTAAGAATAGAAACACAGTATCGAGGCTTTTAGAGAACTGACAAATATCTTACCCTGGGTCACTTTTACGAGATATGATACGGAAGGACCGTATTTGCATGGTACGTATAATGCTAGAATAGTTCTTTAAGAGCATTCATTTTGGCCAATTAGTTGGGCTCCATGGGCTTGAGGTTGGACATCGACCATGGAGATTAAGTACTCTTCAATTAATGAGATTAATTGAATTGAGTGGCTTAGTTTAAACTCCTTTAAACTAAAGTGAATATTTGATATTCCAAAGTCACAAGGAGTTGTGAGGCCATGTCTAATGAATGGTAGAACCTAATGGGTCACACACGAAAGCCAGTTAAATGGCCTATTGAAGGAAGGTGAATTTTCTAAGAATTAAAAAATTCATGACCGTTTTTTTGAGGAGGCAAAATTGTAGCCATTTTAACTTGATAAATTTAAATGTTAAATTGGTCAAATTAATTTAAGGGTTAAATTACAATCAATTAATTAAGGATTAATTAATTGATGTCACATGACTATCAATTGGTCAAAATTAATTTAATGGTTGAGTTAATTTTGACTAGCTTAAAATGTTAAGTGCTTTGACTTAAAAATTAAGTCAAACAATTATTAACTAAATTAAAGAGTTTAATTTAATTAAATTAGAGATATAATTTTTGGCAGAATTATTAAATGAAGAGTTCATTTAATACGAATTAGAATTTAATTGCAAAATATTTCATTAAATGAAATTTGTGCCTCAATTAAATTCACTAATCACAAAGTTAGTGGCCACCTAAGCAAGGGACTTGGCATCACCTCCTTGTGAGAGTTGTGTGACTATTCCTATATATGGATATGGTAGAGTGACTAGCCAGATGTGTGTATGAGGAGCACATTTTGTGTGATATTCTCCCAACATTATTGTGTAGTGGGAATCTAAGTTGTTAGCTTCCCATCTGTCTTTCCTTCTCCCTTTGCCTTCCACCAAAATATTCTCAGATTTCCTCCCTTCATTCTCTGTTGATATTCCAGCCTTTCTATAGAGAATAGGCCATTGATTTGGTGTGTGTACATTTGCATTAGAGGTAATCTAATTCAGTTGCTTTTTGCTCTTGATTGGAGCTATTTCTGACAGCCTATTTTTGCCTCTACTTGGAGTATGTCTAGAGATCTTATCAGCCTAAAATTTGGACTGTATATTTTTTAAAGGGTTTAGGAGTTCCAATTAAAATTTCATCCCAAATAGAGAAGTCTATCCTAGGGAAAAATAGTGGTGATCCTGCTATGCTGGTGAAGAGCCCATTTGACGATTGGGAAGAGTTTAACTCTTGCTCTTCGAATTTTATGCTTTCACCCAG
Organism: Jacaranda copaia; assembly: GCA_014898725.1. Lineage (NCBI taxonomy): Eukaryota > Viridiplantae > Streptophyta > Magnoliopsida > Lamiales > Bignoniaceae > Jacaranda > Jacaranda copaia. Next base: position 314,022 of record JACGDI010003043.1, read on the forward strand.
GTATTTTCCTCCTCTAAATCTGAATCCAATGCATGTATAGATCTTTTTGGTATTGTGTGGGCTTGTTTATTTAGATTTTTACTAAAACTATTTAGATCATATTGCTATACAAACCTTTAATATGAAGTAGCCTCACTATCATAACTAAAGCATATCCCGAAAAAGATATAGGAATGTAGAAAAAGCTCATCATGGAATGTACCATGTCCAACAGAGTACAGTTTCTTCTCTTAGCTACTCTATTATGTTAAGGTTGTTGGGTGGCGTCCATTGAGAGATAATTCCATTCTCCTTTAGATAATCTAGGATTTGACACTTAAGTATTTTCCCCCTCGATCCGTTTGAAGAGCATTAATACATAGTCCCTTTAGCTTTTCTACTTCATTCTTATACTCTTTGAACTTTTCAAAAGCTTCGAACTTGTACTTTGTAAGACACACATATCCAAACCAAGTATGGTCATTGGTGAAGGTAATGAAATACAAATAGCTTCCTCTCGCACTTACTCTTAGTAGGCTATAAACATTTGTATGGATCAAATCCAAAGGATTTGTCATTCACTTTGATTGTCCCACAAAAAGAGCCTTGTTTATTTTTTCCTTTAAACATGATTCACAAGTATGAAAGTTCTCAATACCACTAACATTTAGTGCTTTGAGAGCTTCTAACTTGTTCATCTCATTTTTAGAAATATAACAAAGTCTTGCATGCCATAAGATGACATCTTCTTGGTTAACTATTTTTCTTTTACTCGATTAAATGTGCATCAGTGAAGGTTGTAAATCTGATATCTACAATCCATTGTTTAATATATCTTGTGCAATTAAAGAACCATTCTTTAATGCTTTCAACATCCCATTAGATATAAAAAAATCATATCCTTTCATTATCCAAAATGGGAATAGAAATAATATTCTTAACTAGATTGGGCACATAATAACAAGGATCAAGTACAATATAATAATTCCCCAAGTCTAACTTGACTACACACACCTTTAACCATGGCCAAAACTTTTGTTCCATTTTCAAGGCGAAGGATCATATCCACTTTATTGAGACTCCTTTTACTATCCATCCCCTATAATGAATTACAAAGGTGAGAACCTCATGCAGAGTCAAATACTCATGAGAAAGAAGTTGTCATTAAGTGTACTTCAAAAAAGTACATACCTTTCTCAAGGGTGCTAAGGTAAACCATGCAATACCATTTCTAATGGCCTTTCTTGCCAAAGTCGAAACAGGTGATATTGACTATATCCTCTATAATCTTCTTAACTCCTTCAAATGTCTTTAATGGTTGCATTCCCTTGGAGGAAAAACTTTTCTTTATTTTACCTCCCTTTCAAACACCTCTAGGGCCTGTAGACTTGGAAGAGGAAACAAGCATTAATGGTATGCCCTTATTATGATAGCCTCCATTTATATCACCACTCTGATCATTAAAACTCGGCAAAGATATGAGGATCAAATCCTTATGGAGATCATTGTCCATCACTACATCCAAGTTGAAGAGATTGAACAAGCCTAATCATCTTTATACCTTAGTTGACGACATATGACTTCTCATCTATCCAAGCTTGAAAAATCTCTTTTGACAACATGAACTTCTCATACCTTGTTTACTTTGCAACTCTTGTAAGCTTTAACTGATGTATTATTTATGTGACCTTGAAACTTTTGAAATTAGTAGATGCCATCATTAGACTACGGGATAAAATGATCCTTAACCCAATTCATGAACATTTCATGTGTCTTTTGATCGACTTTGATCCCAATAGGATTAGGAGTACCATGATTTAGGACATTTATCCATTTCCCAAAATGTAGAATGATTTTGAGGTTAAGTCAACTGTAGAATTTTAGCCTAATTGGTTTATTGGTTTCAAAAATAACATTCAATAGATATTTAGCCATTTTGAGTTTGAGATTTCAAAAATCTACAAAAGGTGAAAAAGAGAGTATAAGCATGTGATTGAATATTGATATTGAAAATATGTTCATGGTCTTTCAAGTATGTTTTTCTTCTACTATTTTATTAAATTCTTCACCCCTTAGAATAATTTGGAAAATCTTATTTTCTAGTGAGAATCAAAGCCTTAAAGAGTTGTAAGTGGACCCCTGTGATGAGTACCATCCACAAACAATTAAAAGGTAAGCAACTTTTGCGAATTGCAACTCTATGCAACCTTTGATATATGTTGCCTGACATTTCATGTAGATCCCCTTAATGGACAAAACTTAACATTATTAGGTGTTAAGTTGGGCCTACCAATCAAAGTTTGATTCAAGATCACTTCATGTCATTCCCCATGATGAGTTCCGATGCATGAGAAACATCAAATCAAAGGTGCATCATATACTAAGTATATGATCACAAATTTCTAGCTAAGTGTGACCCCCATGATGAGTGCCATCACACAAAGATACTAGCATCATCATGTTATATGTTATTAGTATAAGGCATGAATTAATTAAAACTTCTTTTAATTTGTATCTATTTTGACTTAATATTTTGAAAGCACTGAGACTTTCTAAGTGGAGGGGTTTTTTTACTTGCAAAGATCTTATCAATTTTATCTTTTTAGTTAGGTTTTCAATATCCTAACCATGTAACTCGTACATCAATAGGATATGGAAAGCATAAATAAGTAAATGCACCTAGCATGCTCCTAGGGTAGGATGATAATGACCCTTAACCAAGTGATGTACTTAGAGCCATAAGTGTACTACTTTGTTGATTTTAAGTGAGTTGATTAAATCTAGCTACCACAAAAATGAATCCGCATTCATTTATGGGTCTTTATGCTTCCAATAGTCTTCTTTGCTCCTTGTAACATTTACATGAGAAAAAAAATCTTCATTCCTGGTAATTTTACTCTTATAACATTTATAAGGTAGAAATAAAGAGTCATGCAAGCCCCAATTTATTACGACCCTTTCCAACAATTTGAAACAAATAAAAGTAATATTAAAGACTCATGATCATTCCTATTCATTCATAATCCATTCACCAACTAGATAAACTTTAAATAAATTAAGAATTGACATTCATTTCCAACAATTAAGTACTTATCACATAAATAATTAATTGGCCAAATAAAAATAAGCATAATAATTATGTATCTCATTTTTATGCTAATTGAAGATTAACTTTCACAAGAATTTAAAAGTAATAAAAAATGACAAACAAAATTTTGAAAACTTGCACAACACATATACATCTATGTAACATGATTTAATTCATTTTCAGTTACCAAAATGAAAATGAATTAAGCTTAAAACCCATCCCACCCCTAATCAAGAGCGACTACCCCAGCCTAGGTGCATGACTGCAGAATAGGCATATGTTAGGTGCGTCCACTATGTGGCTAGGCCCTGGCAAAGCATGGCAACTCTCTTGTTTTGAGGTAAGGGCCATGTTCAGCCTATTTTTGCTCAACCTTTGAGCACCAAAAAATTTAGAACACTTTCTAAATATCAAATCACACATTATAGATAAAATTCCATATTTAAAACACCTTTTAGAAATGGAATTTCAAGTAGCACTAGGATCCAATAATAAAACCTCATATACTTAAATTAACTAGGCTACTCCAACTACCAAGGATATTATCATGCTATAGATTTGGATTAGGATAAAGAATTACCTCTTGTAGATCAAAATTAGGAAGAAAATCAACAATCTCTCGCAAATTCAGAAACTACCTAGAATCGGCATAGTGGAAAGATAGCAATGATTTTTGTGGTAAAACTAATCCAAAAATCACCAAATTAAATATGTAATACCTCCACACATGGAGAAAGCAAATGTGAAAATTTTAAAGTATAAATCCTTCTAGATATCTCCATAGAAATTTGCCAATTTGGAGCTAGTGTAGGTAGATCTCCAAAATCTAGCAAGTCAAGTGCCTTGCCTCTGTTGTTATGATCCATACACTAATTAATATTCCAATTTCCCCTAACTAGAATCTGGATTTAGAGAGGATAAAATTAGGTAGATGAGGCTGACTTTCAGGGTGGGGAAGAAGAAGAGGTGCAAAGCTTCAACATATGATGAATGTATGGAGAAATAGAGAGTTTTGGAGGGAATGCAAAGAATCTAATTCCTCACATTTTTTATGAGTTGGAAAATCTTTGCACCCCTATATATCTATATATAGAGGTTGGAAGGTATGATGCAAGTTGGCATCACACCTTTCACATGGTAACTACCCAAGTGGCATGCCAAGGTGACAAATTCAAATTTAAATCTTACTTGAATTTCATGTAGATTTCAATTACATTTGGAATCTAGTTCCTAATTAATTAAGATGCTAATTTAAATGAACACTTCACTAAAGTTTTCCCTCCAAAAGGTATTCTTATCATTAATTAAATTAAACACTTTAATTTAATTAATTAAATTTTGATTTAACTCTTAAATCAAACAAGCTTAACTAATTAGCCGAAATGATTATTCTGGAGAATTATCGTAGCTCTATGCGTACCATGCAAATACGGTCTTTCTGTCTTCTATCTCTCTAAAGAGGCCTTGGACAAGATATTTGTTGGCTCCATAATATCGTCGATACTATATCTCTATTCTCAATGTTTGATCCCGTTGTATGACCTCACATTTGAAAAAATCTTTTTCCAAATCCTCACACTACATTGCACAAGGATTTCTTGGAATTGATCATTATAGAATACATAGGAGATGCACTCATCCTTCATAAAAGAAAGAAGTCAGATTCCATCTTGGATCTCACAAATCTCGTTGCCAAGTAGCTCATGCTCAACCTCTATCGAAAAAACCCACTAAATAATTAAGGAAGAGCTAAAGCATAAGGACTGGACCTTTAATTAGCTCTTAAATCAAACGAGCTTAACTTTTAATCTTAATTTAGTTAACTTAACTCTTTAAGCCAACTTCACCAATTGATGGTCATCTAAGCACCAATTAATAAACTCCTTAATTATTGGTCTAATTTAACTCCTTAAATTTGTCGATTAATTTAACACTTAACTTAATCAAACCAAAGTTGATCGTCATATTGTATCCTTGAATATTGGCAATTGAGGAAAAATCTCTAACACTTACAAAATTGTTCCATTATGCTTGAAAACTAATTGGCTTTTCTATGTGACCTAATAGGTTCTACCATTCATTGGATATGAGCTTACAACTCCTTGTGACTTTTAAATTTCTTATATTTATTTTAGTTTAAAACTCATTTTAAACTAATCAACTCAATTCAACTAATCTTATTAATTGAAGAGTGTCCAATCTCTATAGTTAATATCAAACCTCAAACCTATAGAGCTCAATTAATTAGCTAAAATGAACATTTTGAAGAACCATCATAGTTCTATGCATACCATGCAAATACTGTCCTTCTGTCTCCTATCTTTTGAAAGACATCTAGGGTAACATATTTGTTGGCTCTCTAATAACATCGATACTAGGTCTCTATTCTCAATGTTTGATCCTGTTGTACGACCTCACCTTTGAAAAACTCTTTTTTCAAATTGTCGAACTATATTGCACAAGAATTTCTTGGAATTGATCATTATAGATCACATAGAAGATGCACTCGCCCTTTACAAAAGAAAGGAGTCGGATTCAATCTTGGATCTCTCAAACCTCTTTGCCAAGTAGCTCATGCCTAACCTCTATCGAAAAGACCCGCTAAATGATTAAGAAAGAGCCAAAGCATGAAGACCAAACACAAGGTTACAATGGACCCTCAAGTCAAAGAACCAATAATATACACTAGCATAAGCAAGAGAATTATCCACTACTAAATTACCACTATAGCTATCTTGTAGATTCTTTGGTGGGTCTTCAGTACATTGTTCTCTAATAATTACCAACTAACATGTACTTATATCTCATACAGTTACTCATGGAATGGAAAATTCTCCAATTCTGGGATTTTATGCATCGTTAAGGCAAGTCTATCTGAATTTTAGATGCCCTATCTAATAAGATCCTATGACTTGAAAGATTTAAAATCATGATCGTGTAAGAGGTTTTTCATGATCACCACCCTGTGAACTGACCAAGGCTCAGAGTTTAGTATGATTTAAGGGCTTTATCCAAATGTGAGTGAAGTAATAAAGAGTATAAGATGAAAATGGCTATATAAGAAATGTCATTCAATCAAGATTGTATATACAAGAAAATATTTTCTACAAGGCCAATCCTATTGGCTTTCCGGCACTATTCCAACACAAACATTCTTCACAATCCAAGTTTAAGCGGGAACCATTCTCCTAAAATCTCCAATAATCTCCATTCAAATTAGATCCAAAAATGACTAAAACACATTAAGGCCAAATTTAACATACTATATCAACATATAGCATCCTCCAATGCTAAATCAACATTTAACATTAGTTAATATGAATCAAAACATACTAACGTATAAATTAACACTTAAAACACACATTAGCACAATTTCAATTCATCATTAAAGTAGCTGCAAGCATTATCATCCAAAAACTCCAATTCATAAATTGGATCAAGTATTTAGAGATCTAGATCAATTCATCACATGAATCAATCAATCAAGAATCCAAATTAAAGTATGAATTAGGCTCTAATACCACTTGAAGTCAAGTTTAGAACAAAGATCCAAAAATAAAGGACAAAATAGCTAAATTAACTCATCTACATTCAAAGCCAAGGATCTAATCATGATTCCAATTCATATTTTGATGAAGTATTACCTTGAATGCTCAAAAATCCAAGGAAAGGAGGAAGAACACTTCAACACTTCAAAACTGTCTTCCAATGGCATAGCAGCAACTCAGCAACAATTTTCATGCCAAATAGCCTAAGAATTTGCTAAAAATCGGACACAACCTTCTCAACACCTTAGGGAAGCTCTAGTAAAAATTTTAGCTAAAACCAAAAATTGAAAGTCACTCCAAAAATGCCTCCAAACTGACTGGACTGCAATGGATCTCCAGAAGCCAAACAATCCAAGTGTCTTGCCTCTAATGTGATGATCCACACACCAAAGGCAAATCAAAATCTTTCCTTGGTCAGCTAGAAAACCAAAGAGAGAACAGAGAAGATGAAGGCCAAAATTAGGAGGAAGAGGATAAGAAAATGTGAAGCTCTGACACATGAAAGAATCACACAAAGTTGGAGGGAAAAATACTCCAAATTAATTCTTCACTTTAAGTAATTAGCTTTGAGTTAACTCTTTAAGTCAATTAGTTTAACCCTTCAAGCTAGAATGTGCTAAATTAACTCTTTAAGTTAATTGGACCACTTGATAGCCATGTGGCTCCAATTAAATTAACTCCCTAATTTAATTGGTCTAATTTAACTCCTTAAATTATTTAGATCAATTAATCAAGCCAAAATGACCAAAAAATTAGTCAACCGTTTTCTTTTTTAAAATTAGTCAGGAGGAATTTTCTAACTCTTAGAAAACTCCCATCATCATGTAGGATTTACAATTAGCTTTTATGTGTGATGCCATTAAGTTCTAACATTCATTGGACATGTGCTGACAACTCTTGGAATATTTAAAATATCAAAATATTCACATTAGTTTAAAATCTTTTAAATTGATAACTCAATTCAATTAATCTCTATTAATTAAAGAATACCTAATTCTATAGTCAATGTCCAACCTCAAGAATGTGGAGCCCAAATAGTTGGTTGAAATGAATATGCTCTTGGAGAACTATTCTAGCTCTATGCTTGCCATGCAAATTACAGTCCCTCTATCACATATCGGCCGAAAGAGGTATTGAGCAAGATATTTGACAGTTTCCTAATAACCTTGATAACTATGTTTCTATTCCAAATGTTTAATTCCCCTTTATGATCTCATCTTTGGCAAACTTTTTGTCTAAATTATCATAATGCCTTATGCAAGGATTTCATGGAATCGATCATTATATAATACATAAGAGATGCAATCACCTTTCACAATGACAAGAAAATGGATCTCATCTTAGATCTCTCAAACCTCTATGTCTAAGTAGCTCATACCTAAGCTCAACCTAAATGATTCCCTAAATAGTTAAGAAAGAGTCAAAGCATGAAGGCCTAAACACAAGGTTACTATGGATCCTCAAATTAAGTAACTAAGTATATGCACTAACGTAAGCTAGAGAACCCGCAACTATAGCTATCTAGTAAATTCTGTGAGCAAGCCTTCAATGAACTTTTTCTCTAGCAACACCTACTAACATCGACCCATGTCTAACATGGATTACTCATGAAATGGAATAATATCTAACTTTTGGATCTATGCATCGTTAGTGCAAGTCTATCTGAATCATAGATGCCCCATCTCATAAGATTCTAAAACTAGGAATATTTTAAGAACACACTCGTGAAAGACTTATTTCATGATCATCAACCAATGCATGACCAAATCTTGTAGTCTTGTGTAATCTAAGAGCTTTAACCAAATGCTAATGAAGTAAAATAAGGATAAGATGAAGATTATATCACACGATTGTATTATTCAATCTTATGCGTGATCATTTCAAAGAATATTATTCAATCAAGATTGTATCACAAGTAAAATAGTTTACATACCAATCCAATTAGCTAAAGAGCATTATTCCAATACTATAACCATCATCACCACCCAACACCACCATCACGCCTTTTGCTAAGTGACTTGAGTTCTTTAGCATTTGGTGTTGATAGTGCAAATTAATTGGTTAATTTTAATGTTAATTTGAACATTGATTGGTTCTAATTGTTGATTGATATTGATTAGAAATTTGAATTTGAATATTAATTTTAATGTAAGTTTAAAACATGTATACTAGAGTTTGTAAATATAAAAAATAAAATGTATAGATAGATTTGGGTTAGCACTATCGTGTCAAGTTGGGTTTATTGGGCTATTAAGTGACCTAATTAAAAATTAGGTCAATCCAAACTTAACTCAATGTTTTGTTAGTCACGCTATGGTTGAGCCATTTTGGGTTTAGCATCAAGTTATGTTGGGTTTAGGTTCGGCATTATTTTGTTATACCCCTATATCAACCCATCTCAAACCTAACCATACCACCTGAATTGAAACTCCTTCAAAAATTATCCTCCAAGGTGCTTTGAACTGCCACTTGGATCTCTTTAAAACATGTTCGAAGAAGTCTTCTTTAAGTGAACTTCCCTGTTCACCAATAATCTAGAACTCTAAATGTAATACCTCTAAAGTTATCCACATATCTATCATACTCTAAATCTTTACCCTATTGCAACAAATAGCATGAAGATAAAGAAGAAATGAGATGGAGAAGAGAGGTGAAAGTTTGGAAGAAAGGAAATTGTGAAGAGAATCTAAGAGGGTAGTTATTTGATCTAATGAAATTGAGATATTTTTTGAGGGGAAATAAGAGCTAAGCTGATGGCAAGCCATTTTGGCATGTGGAAAGGATATTTACAGAATGTGATGGGTGCGTCTAGATGTATCTTTCATACTTTCCTTACACATGGCCTACTTACATGCCAACTTTGCATCCTAAGTGGGATTCTAATTTCCACCAATTAAATCTAATTTTTATTAGCAAAATAAAAAGCCACATAATATTTCCATTTAAATTTTTCCTCTAAAATTAGATTTTTCAATTAATTAAATTAACTCCTTAATTTCATTAAATCACTTTAACTCTTTAAGTTGACTAGACTAATTAAAATATCACATGGCTTCAATTTAATTAGTTAACTTGGTCTCTTTCAAACTTAACCAACTAAATAATCTAACTCCTCAGATAATTTCTATAATTCCAATTAGAGTTCTCCAGGTTTTTGTGTGTGACCCCTAAGATTCACCAATTAACTAGACATGAGTCCATAGCTCTTTGTGATCTAGTAAATATCAAATACTTTATTTAGTTTAAACGTCTTTAAAGTAATCACTTTATCAATTATTCTCTTTTAATTAGAGAATACCCAATCTCCATAGTTGATGTCAACAAACCTATGGAGACCAACCAATTGGACAAATTAATCTTAGGTAAAGATATTCCGCTAACGATAACCATGGAAATATAGTCCTTTAGATTTCTATCTTTCAAAAAAGGCCTAAGGTGAGGTATTTATCGATTTCCCAATGGCCTCAATAACTATGTGTTTATTTTTTATGTTTGATTCTCATTTATGACATCATCATTGAAAAATTTCTTTTCTAAATTGTTGTACTGCCTTGCACAAGGATTTTTAGGAATTGATCATCCTAATACATAAGAGATCATTTTTTCTTCCCAAACAAGTGAAATAGATCCCATCTTGGAACTCACCAACCATTATACTTAGGTAGCTTATACCCAACCTAAGCCTCAGGCAACCTACTATATGTTCGGGATAAAATCAAAGCATAAGGACCTATTTACAAGGCTATTATGGATCCTCAAGTTAAAGGATAATTATATGCACCATCATAAGCTAGATAATTTCTCACTACTGACAAACCACTCTAGCTACCTCTTAGATTCTCTAGGTGAGTCTTCTGTGAACTTATTCCCTAACAAGCACCCACTAATGTGCATCCTTGTGTTACATAGATTACCTATCAAATAGGGTAATATCTAACTCCTTGGAGTATACATTATTAGTGCAAGTCTATCCCAAATTGTAAATGACCTATCCCACAAGATTCTATAACTTGAAATATTTAAAGTCAAGACCATAAAATTTTTTCAAGATCACCATCATATGTGTGACCAAGTCCCATAGTCTTGTATGATTCAAGGGTTTCAACCAAGTGCATGTGAAGAAAATCATAAATATATAGAGATGAAGATAGCCATTTATAGAATATCATTCAATAAAGATTATATCATAAAAGAGTAGTGATAAACGCCAATCCAATTTGCCATGAGGCTCTATTCCAATAATCTTCTACTTGCCCCAAATCCAATCCTCCATAGCCTCTAAGCCCATTTTCTTAAGATATCATAAAGACCTTTTTGTTTCTAGGGGTTTAGATAGTAGATTTGTTATATTCTACTTTAAGGTAACTCTATCCACTCAAATTTGCCTCTATCAATTATCTTACGGATTAAATGATAATTTTTATTTATGTTTGGATCATTGATGAGATCTGGGCTCCATTGCTAGTACAATGGCTCCATTGTTGTCACAAAAGACAACAACTGGCTCTTTTATATTGCTAGGCACTATATCCAACTCTTTGATGAAGTTTTTCATCTAAAATCCTGCCTTTTACAGTATCCAGTGCCACAATATACTTCATCTCAATAGTTGAATTGATCGTTATTTATTACTTGGAACTCTTTCAACTCATGCATCGCCTATTAAATAAAATACAAATATAGAGGTGGATTTAAGGTCATCTCAATTGAATCGAAAACATAAATCAGAAATGTCTTTGAGTTTTAATTTATCCATTACCATATACCAAAAATAAATCTTTAGTTCTTCCCTGGTATTTTAGGTTTGTTTTTGCAGCTTTATAGTGACTCTTACTAAGATTGAATTAATAGCAATTCATAATACTTAGAGCATGTGCTACATTTGGTCCTGTACATAGTATAGTGTACATTATGCTTCTAATAGCCAATGCAGAAGGTCTGAGAGACATCATTTTTCTCTTTTCCTTTATCTAAGGAGCTAAAGACTTAGAGAAATGAAGTCCATGGCCCATAGAAAGAAATACTCTATAGGACTCTTCAATACTAAACCTCTTTAATATCTTTTCTATCTATGTGATTTAAGATAGCCGCAACATAATCCCCAATATCCTTCTTGATCTATCTCTATAGATCTATATATTAGAATAGTGCCCTCAAGCTAATTAGATTAGCCTTGTAAACTATTTTATGGTAAGACAATCTTGATTGAATGATATTCATTATATGGCCATCTTCATCTTACGCTTTTTATTTTCTTCACTTGCGTTTGGATAAATCCCATAGATCACGCATGACTACAGGACTTGGTCACGCATTGCATCGTGATCATGGAATAAGTCCTACATAATTGTGATCTTAAATCTTTCAAGTCATAGAATCTTATGAGATAGGGCATCTAAAATCTGGATGGACTTGCATTGACAATAAATAAATCCAAAGGTTGGATGTTGTTCTGTTCCATAAGCAATCCCATATGAGATGTGGATGCATATTGGTGGATACTTGTTAGAGAACAAGGTATTAAAGACCTACCTGGATAATCTACAAGATTGGCAAAGTGGCATGTCAATACTAAAAAGTTCTCTCGCTTATGTTAATGCATATTATTACTCCATTAACCTAAGGATCCATGGTAGCTTTGTGTCTGGCTCTTATGCTTTAACTCTTCCCTAGTTACTTAGTGGGCCACTCAAGTAGAGATTAGGCATGAGTTGCTGGACAAAGTGGTTTGGGAGATCCAAGAAGGAATCCAACTCTTCATCTTTGTGAAGAGCGAGTGCATCTCCTATGTATTCTATAATGATCGGTTCTCAAAAATCCTTGCACAAGGTGGTGTGATAATTTGAAAACATAGTATTGAGGCTATTAAAGAGCCAACTAATATCTTGCCCTAGGCCTCTTTCGGGAGATAGGAGATGGAATAACTGTATTTCCATGGTACACGTAATGTTAGAATGGTTCTTCAAGAGCATTCATTTTGGCCAGTTAGTTGGGTTCTATGGGCTTGAGGTTGGACATCAACTATGGAGATTAGGTACTCTTCAATTAATGAGATTAATTGAATTGAGTTACTTAGTTTAAAAGAGTTTAAACTAAAGTGAATATTTGATATTTCAAAGTCACAAGGAGTTGTGAGGCCATGTCCAATGAATGGTAAAACCTAATAGGTCACATACAAAAGCCAATTAAATGGCCTATTGAAGGAAGGTGAATTTTCTAAGAATTAAAAAATTCATGATCATTATTTTAAGGAGGCAAAAATGTAGTCATTTTAACTTGATCAATTTAAATGTTAAATTGGTCTAATTAATTTAAGGGTTAAAATAAAATGAATTAATTAAGGATTAATTAATTGATGCCACATGACTATCAATTAGTCAAAATTAATTTAAAGGTTGAGTTAATTTTGACTAGCTTAAAATGTTAAGCACTTTGACTTAAAGGTTAAGTCAAACAATTATTAACTAAATTAAAGAGTTTAATTTAATTTAATTACATAGATAATTTTTGGAAGAATTATTAAATGAAGAGTTCATTTAATAAGAATTAGAATTTAATTGTAGGACATTTCATTAGATGAAATTTGTGCTTCAATTAAATTTACTAATCACAAAGCTAGTAGCCACCTAAGTAAGGGACACTTGGCATCACCTCCTTGTGGGAGGTGTGTGACCACATCTATATATAGATATAGTGGAATGGCCAGCCATACGGTGTAAAGTGAGCACATTTTGTGTGATTTTCTCCCAACAATATTGTATAGTGGGAATATAAGTTGTTAGCCTCTCATCACTCTCTCTTTCTCCCTCTACCTTCCACCACAATATTTTCAGCCTTCCTCCCCTTATTCTCTACAGATTTTCCAGCCTTTCTGTAGAGAATAGGCTATTGATTCGGTGTGTGTGAAGATATATGTGGCACTAGGGTCTAAATATTTTCAAAATAAACTAAATAAACTAGACGACACAACACCACAAGTATCTAGACATGCATAGGATTCAGATTTAGAAAGAAAAAATACCTGGGTGAAGGCATAAAATTCGAAGAGGAAAAGTCAAACTCATCCTTACCATCAAATGGGCTCTTCACCAGTGCAGCAGGATCACCACCAATTTTCCCTTGAATAGACTTCTCCGTTTGGAGTGAAATTTTAACTGGAACTCCTCAACCGTTTGAAGATTCTACTGTCCAAATTTTAGGCTGAGCAGAAATCCAAAGCTACTCAAATTATAGGCAAATATTGGCTGCCAAAAATAGCTCTAGTCAAGAGCAAAAGGCAACCAAACTAAATTGCCTCTAATGCAAACGTCTACCCACAAAATTAATGGCCTATTCTCTATATAAAGGCTGGAATATTTGCAGAGAATGAGGGTAGGAAGGCTAAGAATATTGTGGTGGAAGGAGAGAGGAGAAGAGAGTGATGGGAGACAAATAACTTAGATTCCCACTACACAAATTGTTCAGAGAATATCACACAAAAATTGCTCACTTCATGCATCATATGGCCAGCCACTCACTATATCTATTTATAGGAGTGGTCACACACCTCCTTCAAGGAGGTGGTGCCCAGTGTCCCTTACTTAGGTGGCCACTAACTTTGTGATTAGTGAATTTCATCGAAGCACCAATTTCATCTAATGAAATGTCTTATAACTAAATTCTAATTCTTATTAAATGAACTATTCATTTAATAATTCTCCCAAAAATTATCTCCCCAACTTAATTAAATTAAACACCTTAATTTAATTAATAATCATTTGACTTAACTCTTAAGTCAAAATGCTTAACGTTTTAAGCCAGTCAAAATTAACTCAACCCTTAAATTAATTTTAATCAATTGATAGTCATATGACATCAATTAATTAATATTTAATTAGTTGATATTAATTTAACTCTTAAATTAATTTGACCAATTTAACATTTAAATTGATCAAGCCAAAAAGACTACAATATTGCCTCCTTCAAAAAAAGGTCATTAATTTTCTAACTCTTAGAAAATTTTCCTTCCTTTAATAGACCATGTCATTGGCTTTTATGTGTGACCCATTAGGTTCTACCATTAATTGGACATGGGCTCACAAATTTTTGTGACTTTTGAAATATCAAATATTCATTTTAGTTTAAACTCCTTTAAACTAAGCGACTCAATTCAATTAATCTTATTAATTGAAGAGTACCTAATCTCCATGGTCGATATCCAACCTTAAGCTTATTTAACCCAACTAATTTACCAAAATAAATACTCCTGAAGAACCATTTTAGCATTACCCATCCCATGCAAATACAATCCTTTTATCTCCTATCTCCCGAAAGAGGCCTAGGGCAAGATATTTATCAGCTCTTTAATAGCTTCAGTATTATATTTTTATTCTTAATGTTCAAATCCATTGTGTAACTTCACCTTTGGAAAACTCTTTTTCCAAATTTTCACACCACCTTATGCAAGAATTTCTTGGAATCGATCATTATAGAACACATGGAAGATTATTCGCCCTTCACAAAGATGAGGAATCAGATTCCATTTTAGATCTCACAAACCTCCATGCCAAGTAGCTTATGCCCAATCTCAACCTAAAAGACCCAGTAGGTAGTTAAGGAAGAGTCAAAGTACAAGGACCAGACATAAAGTTACCATGGACCCTCAAGTCAGAAAACTAAACATATGCACTAGTGTAACTAGGAGAACTAGTTACTATAAACTTGCCACTACGGCTATCTTGTGGATTCTCCGATGGGTCTTTAGTGCCTTGTTCTCTAACAAGCACCTATTAACATGCACCCATATCTCATATAGTTGCTCATAGAATGAAGCAATCTCCAACCTTTGAATTTATGCATCGCTAGTGAGACTTATTCCATGATCACCACCCAGTGCGTGACCAAGTCCCATAGTTTTGTGTGATCTAAGGGCTTTATCTAAATGATGGTGAAGTAAATAAAGAGCATAAGATAAAGATGGTCATCTAAAGAATATCATTCAATCAAAACTATCTTACAATGAAATAGTTTACAAAGCCAATCTCATTGGCTTGTAGGTCACTGTTCCAATAGTATGGACGTTTGCATTAAAGGCAATCCAGTTTGGTTGCATTTTGATCTTGACTAGAGCTATTTCTAGTAGTCAATTTTTGCCTCTATTTGGTGTACCAATGGGTTTTGATCGGCCTAAAATTTGGACTGTAGAATCTTAAAAGGGTTTAGGAGTTTCAATTAAAATTTCAACCCAAATAGAGAATTCTATCCGAGGGAAAAATAATGTTGACCCTACTGTGCTGGGGAAGAGCCCATTTGACGGTTGGAAAGAGTTTAACTCTTGCTCTTCATTTTTGCTATCACCAAGGTATTTTCCATTTCCAAATCCAAATTTCATGCATGTTTTGATCCTCAAAGTGTTTGTGTGGACTAGTTTTTTCAACATTTTGCAAAAATATTTGGACCTTAGTGCCACATAAGCCTATATTATATTCTCAATCTGTAAGATGCTTTTCTTAAATCCTTTGTGGAAAATTACAATTACAAAGATAACCATGCTTTAGTGTACTCTAATGCCTCTTTTTGATTCCTAATAAGAAAAATATCATTGACATAAAGCATAATAAACTGTATCGAACTCCCACTATCCTTTTTGTACACATAAAGTTTATAAATATTTTTTATAAAGCCAAATAATTTGAATGCATCATCAAAACATATTTTCAACTTTGTGATGCTTTCTTGAGCCCATAAGTGGACCTATGGAGTTTGCAAACCTTTTACTCACTCCATTTGGATGTAAAGCCTTGCAGTTGCTCCATAAAGATTTTCTTATCAATGTTTTCATTGAGAAATAAGGTCTTTACATCTATTTTCCAAGTTTCATAGTCGTGGTAAGTGGCAATAGCAAGCATAATACTTATGAACTTAGGCAAACTAATGAAAAGATATCCCCAAAGTTGATACTAGGTCTTTGAACATAACATTTTGCCACTAGTTTATTTGAAGATAGTTACCTTTCCATCAACTTAAAGCTTAAGCTTATAAATCCATTTGTAACCAACTAGTACTGTACTCTTCAGTAGATCTACCAATGTCTATACTTTATTGGAGTCCATTAAGTCCATTTCAAATTTCACAAAATTTCACGGCCTGAAGCCAATGACCCAAATCTATGTTCGACATGGCTTCATCATAGGTCCTTGGATCACTATCTGTTTGACTCATCTCATGAAGAAATTTGAATCTTTTAGGTTGCTTCTTGATCTAATCTGACCTTCTAGGAAGATATGTGCTAGGCTCGAGATGTTTGTTTATTTCTATTGGTTATAGGATGAAAAGATCATATTAAACTTTATCAAGCATAATGACAATGCCTGTTCTATCTAATAAAAACTCCTTTTCTAAGAAGGTGGCATTCCTTAAAGTGAACACCCTTTATTTTGAAGGATCATAGAAATAGAAAACTCTTTTAAGTATTCCATAAACTAGCACAAGAAGGATATCACATCTAACTTGTCTCCCACCAATCTCTTGATATAGGCGAGAGGCCACCAAACTCTTAAATAAGAGTAAAAATGTATTTTACCATACTACATCTCATGCGGCACCTTTGGCACCAACTTTGAGGGTACTATATTTGGTAGCCTCATCACCACATCTAGGGTATATCCCCAAAAAAAGATAGTGACATCGGTGAAGCCCATCATGGAATATACCATGTCCAATAAGGTACAATTTCTACTTTCAGCCACTCCATTATGTTGGAGTGTGCCGGATGGAGTCTATTGTGAGAGAATTTCATTCATTTTTGGATAATTCAAGAATTTGATACTTAAGTATTTACCTCCTCGATTTGATGAAAGAGCCTTAATACTAAGTCTTAATTGCTTTTCTACTTCATTTCTATAGTCTTTGAATCCTTCAAAAGATTTATACTTGTACTTCATGAGATACACTTATTTGAACTGAGTGTGATCATCAGTAAAGGTGATGAACTAAGAACAACCATCTCTAGCACTAACTCTTAATGGCCCATATATGCCTATGTCGATCAAATCTAAATGACTAGTCCATTAGTCTACCAACACGTAGTCGGGCTCCATAGGCTATTTATTGGACATTGACCATGGAGATTGGGTACTCTTTAATTAATAGAGAATAATTAAATTGAGTTGATTAGTTTAAAGGAGCTTAAACTAAAATGAATATTCAATATTCAAAAGTCACAATGGTTGTGAGCCCAGGTCCGATAAATGGTAAAACCTAATGGGTCATACACAAAATCCAATTGCATTTCCTGCATGATGAAGGAATTTTCTAATAGTTAGAAAATTACTCCTTGTGGACCGATTTTGAGGGTGGAGAAAATTGAGGTCATTTTAACTTGAACAATTTAATTGTTAAGTTGATCTACTAATTTAAGGAGTTAAATTAGATCAATAATTAAGTAGTTAATTATATGGTGCCATATGACCATCAATTGGTCAAGTGAGCATAAAGAGTTAAGTTAACTATGACTAGCTTAAAGAGTTAAACTAATTGACTTAAGAGTTATGTCTAAAGTCAATTAATTAAATTAAAGTCTTTAATTTAATTAATGAGAGGGAGCTATTTTGGAAGAAAAATTGAAATGAAAGGTTCATTTGGTATGGTATTTTAATTAATTTGAAATTATATTCCAAATGAAATTGCAATGTACACAAGATTCAATTTGTATTTGAAATACAACTTGCCAACTTGCAAGGCAAGTTGGCGGTCCCCATTGAGTAAGGCATGATTCCACCTTGGCATCACACCATCTTCACTCTATATATATAGAGAGAGAGAGAGGAGTGGCCAATAATGCTCCATGTAAAGAGTTAGATTCTCTCACATTTTCTTTCTAAACCTCAAGTGTTGCCTCATGTGTTGAAGCGTCACTTTCTCTCTTTTTCCCCTACCTCAAATCAAGCCTTCACCTATGAAAGTCTCCTTCTTCTTTTCTAGCTGACATTAAGGAGATTAGGTTCTAGCATTGGTGTGTGGGTCATGTTGTTAGAGGCAGGACAATTGGATTGCTAGCCTTAGGAGATCTACTATCAGGGCAGTATGTTTGGAGATTTTATTCTAGCTCTTCCCTTAGGCTTTTTGACCTGAATTTCTATATTGGCTTCATCAAGGAGTTGAGAAGAATTTGTAATTTTTTGGGAATATTTGGAGAAGTTTGGATTGGGCAAACGTTGCTCCAAATTTGGTGTGCTGCTATGTGACAGTGTTTGGATTGAAGAAGTGTTCTTCATCTCTTCCTTGTTTTTGAGAAAATCAAGGTAATACTCCATCCACATCTTAATCAATATTGTTAGCATGTGTAACCTAGTTTATTGTCAATTTTTTTTATTGGATCCTAGTGCTACATGTACCTTCAAATAACATCAGAACTCAATTCATGCTTTGATTTGGATTTTTGATTGATTGATTCATGTGATAGATTGATCAAAATCACCAAATTCTTGATTCATACGATGGTTATAGTGGTTGGATGATATCGTGTATGGCTCCTTGATTGATGAATTGAAAGCATGCTAATACGTGTTTTAAGTGTTTATTCATACAATTAGCATGTTTTAATTCATAGCTTCTAATGTTGAATGTTGGTTTGGTGTTAGTTAATGTTATATGTTGATATAGCATGTTGTTAATGGCCTAAATATAAACCTCAAAATAGGGCAAACTACCATGCCCAGTTGGGTAGTAGGCGCACTTGGGGCACACTTGTTATACCATTGTGCGGCTAGGTGGGGGCAGAAGTGCACAGTTTTGGTTTTGACAAGTTTTGAATATTATTTTATATTCCTTAAGTGACCAAAAGTATTTTCTTTCACACATAATAGATGCACAAATGTTGTACAAGTTCTCAAAATTATGTTTTATATTTTTTATTACTTTTAAAATCTTGTTAAAGTTAATCTTCAATTAGTGCAAAAATGAGTTACACAATGGTTATGCTTATTTTTGTTTGGCCAATTAATTGTTTATGAGATAAGCATTTAATTGTTGGAATTGAATTTCAATTCTAGATTTATTTGTTGTTCATTTAATTTTTGAATGGATGACGAATGTATAGGGATGATCATATGCCTTTAATATTAATTTTATTTGTTTCAAGTTGTTGAAATTGGTCATACTAAATGGGGCTTGCATGCCTCTTTGCTCGATAGAGGCATGAAGACCCATGAATATATGGGGATACACTTATGCAATTGCTTAGTTTAATCAACCTACTTAAAATCAACCAAGTGATACACCTACAGCTCTGAGTGCATCACTTGGTTATGCTCCTGGTCATCCCACCCTAGGAGCATGCTAGGTGTATTTACTTATTTATACTTTTATATTCTATTAATGTATGAGTTACATGTTTAGGATATAGAAAACCTAAATAGAAAGATAAAATTGATGATATCTTTGCAAGTAAAAGCCCTCCGCTTAGAATTTCTAAGTGCTTTCAAATATTAAGTCAAATAGATACAAATTAAAAGAGTTATAATTAATCCATGCTTTCTACCAATAATATATGGTATGACAATGCTACCATCTTTGTGTGATATATATCCAATCATGAGGGCCACGCTTAGATAAAAAGCTATGACCATATACTTAACATATGATGTACCTTTGAATTGAGAATGTCCATGCATTATACACTCAGTCATGTCAGATGTTATGGTGCCCATATTGAATCAACATTTAATTGGTAGGTTTCACTTAACACTGAGTAATGTTAAGGTCATCTTTATAAGGGATTTACATGAAAAGTGAGGCAAAATATATCAAGAGTTGCATGAGATGAAATTAGCAAAAGTTACTTACCTTTGGATTATTTGTAGATATACATCCGGTCAAAGGGGTCCACTTAGAAGTCCTTAGGGTCTTGATTCTCACTAGGAAATATTATTTTCTGAATTCTTCTTGGGGTGAAGGATTTGATAAAATAGTGGGAGAAAAACATACTTGAAAGACTAGGAACATGTTTTCAATATCGATATTCAACCACATGCTTATATTTTTTTCTTCACCTTTAAGGATTTGTGAGATCTCAATAATCACTAAAAACCACTCAATGTTATTTTGAAAACTAATAAAATAACCATGCTAAAATTTCATTATTGACTTAACCTCAAAATCATTCTAGATTCCAAGACGCAAATACATGTTCTATATAAAGGTGCTCCTAATCCCATGGGAATTACAGTAGATCAAGAGACATGTGAAAAGTTCATGAATTAGGTATAGGATTGTCCTATCCCATTGTCACATAATGGCATCTACAAACTTTAAAAATTTCAAAGACACATGAATAGTACCTTGGTTAAAGTTTACAAGAGTTGTAAAGCAAACAAGATATAAAAAATTCATGTTGTTAAAGGAGCTTTTTCAAGCTAGGATAGACATGAGTCATATATCATCAACTAAAGTTTAATGATATTAGGCTTGGAGAAGTTTTTCAACCTGAACATAGTGATGGATAATGATCTCTATGAGGATTTGATTCTCACATTATCGTCGAGTTTTATTGATCAAAGTGTTGATGTAGAAGGAGACTACCATGACAAGGGCAAACCTTTGACACTTGTTTCCTCATCCAAGTCTATAGGCCCTGGGAGTAGTAGAAAAGAAGAAAAAGGGAAAAAACGTTCTTCCTCAAAGAGACAACAACCATTAAAGAAATTTGGAGGAGTCAAGAAGATTATAGAGGAAACAATCAATATTACTTGTTTCAACTTCGATGAGATAGGTCATTGGAAATGGTATTGCATGGAATACATTGCAACCTTTGAGAAGGGTTGGTATTTTATTGAAGTCCATTTATGGATAAATTCTTCCACATAGATATGTGATATTGCATATGATTCTTTTCTTTGTAAGTTGTTACAAAGAAAAGAAAAAAGAATAAAATGAAATGATCTGGATATGATCCAATGCCTTTGAAGTTGTGGCCTAAGCCGAATGCATATAATAAGTTAGAATTAGAGAATTCCATGATTGTATTAAGCTCATGTTATTATGTACCATATATTACTAAGAATACTATTTGAATTTCCATGTTTAGATAACAAAAGATTTGATTCTTCTATATAAAATGGGAGATTGAAGGCATTAAAGAATGAGCTGTTTAGTTGTTTGTGGTACACTTAACAAAGGATTATCCATATTAGATTCTCAACTATCACTAATGTACTTTTAACAAAGTAAGAAAATTAGATAACCAAAAAGATGCCATGTTATGATATGCAAAACTTGGACATATCTCTGAAAATAAAATGATCAAGTTAGAAACTCTAAAAGCACTTAAAATTAGTGGCATTGAGGACCTTCTTACTTGTGAATCTTGTATAAAAGGAAAAATGACCAAAGCTCTTATTGTGAGACAGTCACAGCATATCACTAATCCTTTAGATTTGATCCATACAAATATAAGTGGCCTACTAAGAATCAGTGTGAAAAGGACTTAGTATTAAATCTCTTCAATCAGATTGTAGGGGAGAATACTTAAGTATCGAATTCTTGGATTATCTAAAGAAAAATAGAATTCTCTCTCAATGGACTCTACTTAGCACACCCCAATACAATAGAATAGACAAATAGAGAAACTATACCTTATTAGACATGGAATGCTCCATGATGAGCTTCTTCGATGTGTAAATATCTTTTTGGGGATTCACTTTATAGACGGTGGCAAAGTTACTAAGTATAGTATCTTCAAAGTTGGCACCAAAGAGCCGCATGAGATGTAGTAAGACAAAGGATTCTCTTACCATTATCTAAAAGTTTGGGGCTCTCCCATCTATATGAGACAATTAATGAGAGACAAGTGAGATAGTAGATCTACCTTGTGCAAGTTTATGGTACACCAAAAAGAGTCTTTAGGCTATTACATCTATGATCCCTCAAAACAAAAGGTATTTCAATTCAAGGAACTTTTTTTTTGGAAAAGGAATTTCTATTAAATAGAAAGACATTGTTGTTGAACTTGATGAAGTTTAGGATGATCATAAAATCTCACAAGTGGTAGAAATAAATAAACATCAAAGAGCCATACACATAACCTTTAAAAAGGTCATATTAGATCAAAAAGCAACTCAAAAGGTTCAAATTCCATCATGAGATAAACCAATCGAATAGCGATCCGAGGACCTATGAGGAAGCTATATTAGATATAGACTTAGGACATTGGCTTAACACCATGAAATTTGAAATGGACTCTCTACCAAAGGAAATAGTTTCCATCAGTTGCAAATGGATCCATAAGCAAAAGCTAGGAGTCAATGGAGAGGTAGCACGACTAGTGGCAAGAGGTTGTACCCTAAGACCCGATATTAACTTCAAGGAAACTATTCCACTAGTTGTAATGCCTAAATCTGTTCAAATTTTACTTGCCATAGTCATATATCATGACTATGAAACATGGAAAATAGATGTGAAAACCACTTTCCTCAATGGAAACATTGAAGAAGAAATCTACATAGAGCAACTACAAGGTTTTACATCCAAGAGAAGTGAGCAAAAAGTTTGCAAACTCCAGAGATCTGTTCATAGACCCAAACATGCATCCCAAATTTGGAACATATGTTTTTATTATAATGTCAAATCGGTTAGCTTTGTCAAAAATGTGTATGAACCTTATGTGTACAAAAGGGCTAGTATGAATAGTATACAGCTTATTATATTTTATGTTGATAACGTCCTTCTCAGCGAAAATGAGGTAAGAATGTTAAAGTGTACTAAAGCAAGGTTATCTATATAATTCTCCATAAAGGATATGGGATAAGCATCCTACATATTAAAAATACATATCTATAGAGAGAGATCAAGGAAAATGCTAAGGCTTTCCCAAACCCCATACATTGACAAGATACTAAAGAAGTTTACTATAAAAGAATCCAATATGGGATTTCTTCGGATGGGGTATGACATTCATCTCTCCAAGTCTATAGCCCCTTAGAATAACATTGAGAGATATAGAATGTCCCACATATTTTATACACCTACTATAGAGAACACATTATATGCTATTCAATGTGCAAGATTGAATTTGGCATACATTCTAAGTGTTATGAATCATTTCCAATCCAATGCCAATGAATGCCACTGGATGGCCATTAAAATAATCTTTAAGTACATGAGAAGGACTAAGGACTTATTCTTAATATACGATAATGGAGAATTGAGACTCGAGGGGTTCCAGAATCTAGTTTCCAATCTAATGTAGATAACTTACAATCCACTTTTGAATTCATATTTTTGCATCAATAGCAGCATGGTGAGTTGGAAGAGTTCCAAACAAGATACTACGGTCGAGATTACCACTAAGGCAAAATAATTTGCAGTTTTAAAAACCACAAAGAAAGGTGTTTAGATAAAAAATTTATCCAAAAGTTGGATGTAGTGCCTAATGTTGTTTTTAGAAGATAATTTAGGACTTGAGCTAGGATCTCATCAGTGATCCAAACATAGTAAAAGTGTTATCACTTGATATACGATATCAATTGATAGATGTGACAACTGAGTGGATAAAGTTACCTAAAATAAATAAGGCAGAACCACAATCTAAACTCCTAAATGCAAAAGGTCTTTCAAGAACATCTTGAGAAGATGAGCCTTAAGACTATGGGAAATTGGCTTTAAGGCAAGTGGGAGATTGTTGGTATAATCTCCTATAAGCTAATTAGATTGGCACATAAACTATTTCACTTGTGAAACATTCTTAGTTAAATGATATTATTTAAATAGCTATCTTCATTGTATGCTCATTATTACTCCACTAGCATTTAGATAAAGCCCTTAGATCACATAAGACTATGAGACTTGATCACACACTGGGTGGTGATCATAGAATAAGTCTTATATGGTCATGATCTTAAATCTTCCAAGTCATAGGATCTTACAAGACAGGACATCTAAGATTAGGATAGACTTGCACCAATAATGCATAAATCCAAGGTTGGATGTTGCTCCATTTT
Source organism: Jacaranda copaia (assembly GCA_014898725.1). Lineage (NCBI taxonomy): Eukaryota > Viridiplantae > Streptophyta > Magnoliopsida > Lamiales > Bignoniaceae > Jacaranda > Jacaranda copaia. The sequence goes on from JACGDI010003043.1 coordinate 338,612, forward strand.
ATGAGCATTCCCATATAAGATAGTAATGCATGTTAGTGTTAGAGAACAAGGCACTAAAGACCTACCTAAAGAATCCACTAGATAGCCCTAGTGGCATGTCAGTAATGGCACATTTTCCAACTTACGCTAATGTATATAATTAGTCCTTTGACTTAAGAATCCATGGTAACCTTATGTTTAGGTCCTCATGCTTTGACCCTTCCTTGGTCACCTAGCAGGTTGTTCACATAGAGATTGGGCATGAGCTACTTAGACATAAAGGTTTGTTAGATTCAAGATGGGATCCTACTCCTTGTCTTCATAGAGGACAAATACATCTCCTGTGTGTTCTATAATAGTCAATTTTAAGAAATCTTTGTACAAGATAGTATGACAATTTGGAAAGAGAGTTTTCCAAAAATGAGGTCATAAAAAGTGGAATTAAACATAAGGAATGGAGATATAGTATCAAGGCTATTAATAAGCTATTAAATATCTTACCCTAGACTTCTTTTGGGAGATAGGAGACGAAAGGACCATATTTGCATGGTACGCGTAGAGCTATAATGGTTCTCCAAAAGCATTCATTTTGGTTGATTAGTTGGGCTCACTGGCTTAAGGTTAGACATTGACCATGGAGATTGGGTACTCATCAATTAATGGAGATTAATTGATTTGAGTTTATTAGTTTAAAGGAGTTTAAATTAAAATGAATATTTGATATTCAAAAGTTACAATGGTTGTAAGTCCATGTCCAATAAATGGTAGAACCTAGCTGATCACACACAAAAGCCAATTGCATATCCTACATGATGAAGAAATTTTCTAGTAGTAAGAAAATTACTCCTAGTGGATCAATTTTGCAAATGGAGAAAATTGAGGTCATTTTTGGATTGATCAATTTAATTGTTAAGTTGGTCAACTAAATTAAGAAGTTAAATTATACCAATAATTAAGGAGTTAATTATTTAGTGCTACATAGACCTCAATTGATCAAGTTAGCTTAAAGAGTTAAGCTAACTATGACTAGCTTAAAGAGTTAAGTTAATTAGTTTAAGAGTTAAGTCAAAAGTCAATTAATTAAATTAAAGTATTTAATTTAATTAATGATAGGAATATATTTTGGAGGAAAATTTAAATGAAAGGTTCATAGGTGTGGCATTTTAATTAATTTAAAATTAGATTCCAAATGAAATTGAAATGCACACAAAATTCAAATTCACAATTGAATTACAACTTGCCAACTTGCCATGCAAGTTGGTGGTCCCCCTTGAGGAAGGCATGATGCCACCTTGGCATCACACCATCCTCACTCCATATATAGATATAGAGAGAGATAGGGGTGGCCAATGATGTTCCATGTGAAGAATTAAATTCTCTAACCTTTTCCCTCCAAATATCAAGTGTTGCCTCATGTGTTAAAGTTTCACTTTCTCTCTTCTTCTCCTAGCTCAAATCTAGCCTTCACCTATAAAAATATCCTTCTTGTTTTTTGTATAACGTTAAGGAGATTAGGATCTAGCATTGCTGTGTAGATCATATTGTTAGAGGCAAGATAATTGGATTGCTAGCTTTTGGAGATCCATTGTCAGGGTATTCCGTTAGGCGATTTTATTCTAGACTTTCCATGAGGATTTTTGCATTGAATTTTTACAGAAGCTCTATCAGGGAGTTTAAAAGCTTCTATAATTGTTTTGGAATTTTTGGAGAAGTTTGGACTGGGAAAACATTGCTCCAAATCCGATTTGCTGCCGTGTGATAGTTTTTGGATTGAAGAAGTGTTCTTTATCTTTTCCTTGTTTTTAGGCAAATCAAGATAATTCTCCATCAAAATCTGAATCAATAGCATGTTTAGAATCTTATTAGCATGTGTATCCTAATTTATTTTTATTTTATTATTGGATCCTAGTGCTACATGTACCTTTGCATACAATATCCAATACTCATGAGGAAGAATTTATCCCTACGTGTATTTCTATGAACAACTTATGCCTATAAAAGGTTGCAAAACTTTGTTGCAATTAAGATTCTAATAACCCAATTTGCCACAATAGAAACAAGTTGCATCCTTTTATCCTCTATAATCTTTTGAACTCCATCAATGCCTTAAATGCTTGTTTCATCTTAGAAAAAGAATATTTCTTCTTATTACCTCCTTTCTAGTTGCCTTTTGAGCTTTTATAGTGGGAGGAGGAAGCAATCATTAAAGGTTTGTCCTTTTCATAGTTCTCTCCACCTTAACCAGTATTTGGGTTAAATAAACTCGACAAGGATTAGAGGATCAAATACCCATAGAGATCATTGTCCAACACCACATCCAAGTTGAAGAGCTTCTCAACAAGTGCAATCATTTTTAGATTGTAATCGAAGGCATATAACCCCTCAATCATTCTAGCTTTAAAAAAAATCTCCTCTGACCACGTGAACCTCTTATGCTTTCTTTGCTCGTTATACAACTCTTGTAAATGTAAACAATTTATTGAGGTATGTTTCATTTTCTTGTGAAACTTTTAAAGTTGATAGATGTCATTATGAGACTTTAGGCTAGGAAGTGATCCTTAACCAATTTCATGAATATTTCACTTGCCTCTTGCACCTTGACATAGGACATATATCCATTTCTCAGAATCTAAAATGATTTTGAGGTTTAAGTAGTCGTGGTTGCTCAACTTTGTCACTTTATTGGTTTTCAAAATAATACTTAGTGGATTTTTAGCCATCTTTGAGATTTCACAAATCTAAATGAGTGAAGAAAAGAATATAAGCATTTGACAAGTTTTTTATATTGAAAACATGATTATCGTTTTTCAAACATGTTTTGTTTTCACTATTTTATCAAATTTCTTACCTTTGAGAGAAATTTGGGAAATTATATTTTGTAGTGAGAATTAAGACCCAAAGGCATCACCCATGGACCCACGACTTGTGAGACATTCACTAATGACCTAAGGTAGGTGATGCTGCAAAGAGCGTAACGGTTCGGAACTCCGGTGGATTTGAATGGTATTGGGCTTGAGATCTGCAACCAAGAACAAACGTAAACTAGCTGAGGTGCCACGGCTAAGGCACTCCGACACTCAAGTTAGATTTCTGGTAGAACGGAGAGTATAGAAAAAGTGTGTAGTGAATAGTATAATTGCATTACCTAGAGCATGGTGGTGCTGGTAGAATTTATAATTTGATGAGGGTGTGATTTTACCCTAGTACCCTTATCAGGTGTACTTGGGTTTTCCTCATGACCGGTGTTTGATAGTCATTTTTGCCCAGATCTCGAGGTTGTGCCACGTGGCACAATCTCCTATTTTCCTAGATAATCACGTCAGTAGGAGCGCGCCTCTACCAGAGTTGTTGGCAGGGTTGTTAGAGTTGTTGGAAGCGGTTACATCCGTTGGCAGCAGTTACATCCGCTGCCACGTATGATCATTGCTTAAAGGTTCAACTTGTCCCACTTGCAATCGGAGGTCGATTCATGTCAACCAGACTCAGATGATAAGAGTTTGGAAGCGGCCCTCAAGTCGATACAGGTCGACTGCGGGGCTTACCATACGGGGTCGATACTAGTCAACCAGGCTGACTTGCCTCTGGGCTTCATGGGCTGCCTCTTCTGAGTCTGGGCCCGTTGGGCCTACTAGATTATACCGTATCACGTTGGGCCTCGTAGGCTGTCTCATTTGTAGAAGGGCCTATTGGGCTTGTTGGGCTATCCCATATCATGAGTCCCCCTAACTTCCGGTCTTGATTGAGCCTATCGACGAGAAAGAGTAGGGAGTTTACATTTAACTATGCCAGGTAATAAACTCAACCCGAGTTTTTGAATTATCGACCAGGGTTCTGCGGCGGTTACTTTTCATTTAATATAGCTGTCACTGCATAGAATACGAAGCGACAGGAATGGGATACGAAGTGCATAGGAACAGAATACGAAGCGGACAGGAATAAGAATCAAAGCGTACTAAACAAGCTATCATTATGGCAGTTGTACGGATTTCTG